>JAMWET010001847.1:17500-187862 GCA_024036415.1 Prochilodus magdalenae
GAGACCGACCGAGAGAGAGAGAGAGAGAGAGAGAGAGAGAGAGAGAGAGAGAGAGAGAGAGACCGACCGAGAGAGAGAGAGAGAGAGAGACCGACAGACAGCGACAGACAGACAGACAGAGATGGATGAATGGACAAAGACTTTCACTCTGATTTACTTCCAAGTTCTCTCTGTCCTATCTCCCTTATTCACTCACTTGGACATTTAAACTGTTTTTGCCTTCTCGCCTGTCTCGTCTTCTTTTATCCATGCTTACAGAAACAAGCTGATTTGCAGTTTCTCTGGCTGCTCTGTGCTTTTCCCGAATCATCATCAAGCCCAGAGTGACTTCTCCCATGATTCCTCACTCCACCTGCTTCCCTGTTTACACTGACAGAATGAACATCTAAGCTCATCACAGGCAAAACTTCAATAAACCTGTCCACAGTCTCTCAAACAGTCTGCAAATTTATCCTGAAGTAAAATGCTGGTAAATCTCACAGCCCCAGAGCGCCATTACTGGGACTCTAAAACAAAACACAGCACAAGAGCCTATTTAAAAACACAAAGAGGAAGAAAGAGTGTAGCCCAAAACCAGCACAGAGAACCACGATATTACAGCACCTCACACAAAACATTCTATTCAATGAACAAGCAGTGAAAACAGACTGAGAAGGTACAATAAGATTACAACACACAATACAGAGCGATAACTGCTTACAACAAGCTCTGCAACAGGAAGACATTTTCAAGACTACATTTGACAGAGAATGGATTGTACGCTATAAGAGTGGTCCCCAACACACTCACTTCAACTCATGGGGGGAGGGGCTTGTTAAAGAATTGCTTAATGGGATCAGATTAATTGGAAGCGAGGATAAGTTCTGAACGTCTAGGGCACAGTTCACAGCAGGACTGAAAATCACGACTCTAGAAGACCAGAACTTTTAGACAAGGCTGGCTCACTGTGGTACAAACTGATTGATTTTTTATTAGACCATTTCATATTTTAAAAAGCTTTTATTCACTGTGCTGCCTCACTGTAAACACTTATCCAGGTAAATCTAGCCCAACTTTCTATACTTTACAGGTGTTTGTTTTGGAATGAGTATCAGCACATATGCATATGATAAATATCAAGCAATTCCCATATCAGTGCATCCCATATTAAGGAAAACTTAAAAATATGCTGATATTAAACTACTGAGCTTTAGAATGAGACAAGATGGTCATGTCCATCACTTGACCATCCCACAGGAAGGACTACACAGTCTGAGTGAGTGCTAGTTCAAGAAGGATTTTGCTTCTGATATTGGCTCAATAAGTTCAATTTCCAATGGCATGGAAAAGAAAATGGGGGGAAGCAAACCACAACAGTTCAAATAGATGATCGAATTGCTGATTATGTAAACAGATTCATTCAAGAAAACAGTTTTGCTCTTAGGAATTAGATAAACAAACCGACGCCACAAAAGAGTCTGGCTCACCTGTAAACACGTCCTGAAA
Source organism: Prochilodus magdalenae (assembly GCA_024036415.1). NCBI lineage: Eukaryota > Metazoa > Chordata > Actinopteri > Characiformes > Prochilodontidae > Prochilodus > Prochilodus magdalenae. Next base: position 18,986 of record JAMWET010001847.1, read on the forward strand.
GCTGCAGGTAGAGGCTTGCCCAGCTGATGCCCTGCGTTGAGCGCCCAGGCACGTTCCACCTGCCCTGAGTGTCCCCTCCGAGCCTCCATACTCCAGGTAGTCTTCAGACCCAGTTTTAGGAGGCAGCGGCCGGAGCTCTTCCGTCCAGTCCGCAGACCGGCTTATAGGTCCAGTGATGCTGTAGGAACGTTGGCGCTTGACCCTCCTTCGCTCTGCCCTGGCAACAGTCGCAGAGGAATCACCCCGAGAACGACGTGGGAAGTGTGGGCTATTGGAGGGCGAGGGGGCGGGAGAGCAGGATGGAGAACTGAGCTGGCGGGTTGTGGTTTTGATGTAGGACGGGTGGATGGGAGGGTATGGCTTAACTGCAGGACTCGTGGCTGAAGCCGGGACGCTGGACTTCAGGAGCCGAGTGGCCAGGGGACTTTCTTGCTGGACCCAATGTGGGAACGAAATGCTGCTTTTCCTCCTTCTGACCACACGGACTTCTTCCTCGTCCTCATCAGCCACCAAGTCCACTGCAGGTGCGACACACTCCAGAGAACCAGTGGAAGATTCTAGTCCTTCACCTTCAGACAGAGTATCTGAAGTTGGGCCGTCCTCTTCCTTGCCAAGAGGTGGGAAGTCCAGACCATTTATTTCCTCCGGGTCTGGAAGCTGCAGGCCATTTACTTCCTCACATTCCTCCGTGGCTTCCACTGCACTCTCGAAGGAGGCCGTGAGGTCGGGGAAGCTGGTGACACTGGTCGCTGTGGCGACAGCCTTCCCGTCCACGTCCTCGGGAACCGAGGGGGCTGCTGGAGCCTCGGATGTCTCCTTCTCTTTTGTCCCGGTTGCCACGGAGACGGCAGCAGTACAAAGGACCGGGCTTGAGCTGCTAAACTCCCCATTGACAGTTTCCTCTTGCTCCTTCTCTCTCTCCTCTTGCTCTGTCTGCTGATCACACTCCCTCTCATCCGGAATAGCCTTAGCAAGTTCAAGATGCAAATTCAGTCCATTTTCTCGTCTATGCAGAGCCTCCAGCACAGTAAACGCCTCAGAGTCGGGGGTCGGGCTGCTTTTCGCTTCCTCACTGAGGCCGTTTTGTTTCCAGTCCTTCCCCCAGGCCAGCTGCTCCACTCCTGCTGAACCTGCAACTCCCTGATGCTGAAGCCTGATGGCTTGCTGAATGTCAGCCAGTAAGTCCTCATGCTCTGCCGCCGAATGGAAGCTATAGATGTCCGTATCAGATCCAGAGCTACCCTTTTTCTCCTCCTCTAGCGTTTCCTGTGTTTCTTGTTGGCCTTTTTGCGAGAGGATAAGAGGCCTCTCCCCCTCAGTATCGGATTGGCCGAGCTCATCAGCAGAAAGATCCGGTGTTTTGTTGCAAAGTGATGGTGCGCTGTCCAGCTCGTCATGCTGCGAGTCCAGAGCATCTTCCTTCGAGCTGCTCAGCAGGCCCTTCACCTTGGCCAGATTCTTGCGTTTGCGGATGGAGAAGACGGAGGACTTGGACTCTGATTTGGCTTTCCTCTTTCCTCCTCCACCACCATCCCCTCCCTTGCCATGCTTGGATTTCTTGCCGTGAAACCCCTTCTTTGTGCCATCGGTGGTGTCTCGGAGGGGGCCGCACTCCTCCGCCGCGTTCTCCCCATCCTCCGCGGCGGTCGAGCGCTTCAGCTTTCCATCCTGGTTGCCCATGGCGATGTAGGAGCTCAGGCCATGCCTGCCGCAGACTGTGTGTGTGCGTTTGCGTCTGTTCCAGGAGCGGTTGATCGAGCCCCACAACGCACTCTCGTTTGCTGAAGAAGAGAGCAGTGGACAGGAAGAGGAGGATGAAGCGAAAGAGAAGAACGGCAGGCTCTCGCTATCGCTCTCGCTCCCTCCCCCCTCCGTCTGCTCATCATCTCTCGTTCTGCAGAGAGAAACGGGGAGGGAGGGGGAGCGCACCCTAGGGACATGCTCAGTGCAGCCCAGGCATGGATCCTCCCTCTTCTCATGCTGCTGCTCAGGCTGGTGGTGAAAGGAATTTTGGGAAATGTAGTAATGGCGGTGTTTGCCGAGGCTCAGAGCCTCCAGCAGTCTTTCTCTGAAAGGAAGGCGGGGAAGGCCATCCTGTAACCCAGGCAACGAGGAATCCATCAGCAAAAGAGTCTGCATCACCACCACAACAGACAGAGACTCGTGCACACACACCCGAGCTATGAGAGAAAAACAAAAAATCAATGTACAGGCAAAATCAAGAGCATAAATTAACAAATAAATACAAACACTCAGATATCATTTCTCAACCCTGATTCTGAAGGCATCCTGCCCTGCACATTGAGGTGCTTTCCCTGCCGCCCACATACCTGATTCTTACTCATCAGCTCATACAACTCATTAACAAGCCCTTTCAGGGCTGCAGAGGGTGTGTTAAAGCAGGGAATCCTCTAAAACGTGCAGGGCAGGGTGCCTCCAGGACCAGGGATGAGTAACACTGCAATATACAAAGCATCAAATGGGTGTACGGTGGGTTTAAATGGTGGGATAGGGGTTAAAGAAGGGGTAGCTGCCAAAATAACACATACAATTCACATATAAACAGTGCCCACTCAAGTATGTGTTTAAATGCTTATTCTAACAGACTTGTGTCGGCAAAAAAAAAAAAAAAAACCCTGACAGACTTTAGTTAGCACATCTATGGTTTAAAACCTGAACACTTGCTAAATTATAATAATAACTGGACACAGACATGTAAAAAATCAAAGAAAATAACACCATGCTGGTTTAAAGTACATCAACTCTGCAATGTTAAAGGGTTTACTGAAGGACGCATGAATAAAATGCCGTCATAAAAGTGACAGAACAAATGAATGAAAGAATGTGTTTAACTTTATAGTAACTACTGTACTGAAAGGACCAACACTTGGTGTAGCTCAGCGGATAGCACTGCTACCCACCAGGGAACCAGCACCACATGTGGGAGACTGGGGTTCGAATCCCAGTCCGGGTGACTATGCTGTGCTACACCAAGAAGAGTCCTTGGGCAAGACTCCTAACACTACACTGGCCTCCCTGTAATATGTAAGTCGCTCTGGATAAGAGCGTCAGCTAAATGCCGTAAATGTAAATGTACTTAAAACTGCAGATAATGCAGAACTGTCTCAGGACTGTGCTTTCACTTACAACAGATCAATGTATTAAAAGGCAAAGTCAATAAGTAAATCAATAAATCCGTAACAAATAAACACTTTGATTTGTAAGAACATCTCACAGGCTAAGTTCCAGGTTTCCCACACCCATCACAAACTGGTTAAATTCCATTACCAGCAAACTGATTATCATACTGCAGAACTGAATAACTAACACTGGGAGTTGGAAGATGACTACCATTAATACTGAGATGCCATAAGAGGAGGTTAGGGCATGGTTAAACAAAGACACATTAAATCACTACTCAATGCATTCATATAATTTAACCTTATTTTTACATAAATTATAATTTTCTGAGTAAATATCACCTTTAAAGTCTAATTTCCCCCAAATGCCTAAGCTTATCCACGGGACTGCATCTCCTAAGGTGCACAGATAAAGAACTGGGACCACATCTACCTGGAACTGCCTTAAGAAAATGTGACCACTGATTCCAGTCATCACCGATTCGTGCAATTAAAAGTGAGCAACGAAACTGTAATTTCGCAGTAACGAATTCCCCACAGTCTCACACCTTCCCCCCTCCTCACAAGAACACTCCACACCCAGCATGCTAATCCGCATGTGAGAATAAACCAGCCGCTGCTGCTAATCCAGCATGCGCCTAAAGTAAGAAATTCAGAAAAGCCCGTCATCTTACAGAGAGGATCATCTCACTTTCACCCCACTTCTCTTTGAGGGAGAAATACATCCCTTTCTTAAAACGCATTCACCAGTAACTAAAGCCACTCGCCGTTGATTATTACGCTCATGTCACCAAGTCAGAATTGTTCATCATGACATGAAACACCAGATGTTTAAATGCTACTAAAAAGCTCACCCAGAGAAGACTTTCACACCTGAATGAGTATGAACATGTTGCCGGATTGTTTTGCAATACTACAAAGTATTTTAAAAAGCTATTCTTAATGGAGTGATGCATGAGAAGCAAGAGAAGACCCTTCACCACTCATCAGCATTACCAATGACAAACGTGTAGCTTCACTGATGGTCTTGAAATCTGAGCTGGTATGTTTCTAAACAATAAGCCGTCTCACATTAAACCACACTGGCTGTTTACCTCAACAGTTTAATTCTGCAAAACTACTCAGTTGGTGTGGTTCCCCTCAATACTGCTACAGGCCGTCAGAGCTGGAGAGAAATGTCTAAACCACCATCCTGTAAGAGCTGGTAGCTCATTTGAATAATTTAAGCAGGAGTAGCTACATGCACAAGTCTGTAGAACTCAAGCTTCTTAGTACATGTGCAGATATGCCTGGAATAAGCCATTAAGCTCTATTTATTTATTTATTTTTGGGGATCATTTGGGTCTAAAATAAAATAATCTATATAAAGTGAGAGAGGTGAGCTAATGCACAACAGACCAGAACCTAAATTAATAGAACAGAAAAAATGAAATTAAATAATGACACTACAAATAATGCTCACAAATTATATTTTTTTGTAGAAAATCTTACAGATTTAGATTTCTTTTTTCTTTTTTTTTTTTGAGGACCATATTGTCTCATAACGCCTGCATTTACCACCATGAACGGGTTAAAAGTGAATACATCTCAGTTAGGGCTGCACAACATATTGTTTCAGCATTGGCTACAACACACACGTCCAACAGCCTCATCACCATGCAATGCCGAGTAAGGCAAACTAAAACAGACTTGTCATGAAAACTTATTTGATCCAAAAGCAAAACCTGCATGCTTCTCATTTTCTGTCATTTACAGTAGAAGAGCCCATATACAATCACCCCAATCGTTCTAGAACAAGTTCCTCAAGCAGCAGACCTGTGAAATTTCCTTTAGTGTCCCCACCACACTGCTCTGTGGTGGCCCGGTGGTTGGCCTGACCCATAAAGTACAGGTTGAAGGGGGATTGCAAAGTATACAGAGAAACTGATTCACATTAGTCTGTAACTGTAGAACTACAAAGTACATCTATATGGTAACAGTCAACAGAAGGAGGTGTACTGAAGTGCTGAGTAGGCCTGCACCACATTGGAAAACACTGACACTGCATTATATATACTGGAAGATTGAGAAAGATATATTATTAAATTAAGTAAATATTTAGAAAACATAATACAATGTAAAATCACTGTGGTGAAAATAAAAATACAGCATCTCTTTCTGATCCTTTATTCTCTTTGATCTGACACTCTGTTACAGGGCACCAAACACAAAAGCAGTTGAGTGCTGTGACTACTCTTGTGTATATACGTGAAACCCTAAATCAGAGTCGCTGAATGCTGCGATGCTGAAACAATATTGTGCAGCCCTAGTGCTCAGTATGTATTAACCGACAACGTAAATTTATGAAATGTGTATTCCACCAACATATATCCATTCTATGTTCTTAATCTGGCTAATAATACAGATTTAATACATCACTGGAGAGTTTGAGAATAGGCACCCAACAACTGTGGGTGGCATTTTTCTCTAAAACATTCAGAACACTTTCAAAACATACATACATACACATACATACATACACACACACACACACTATATATATAGATAGATAGATAGATAGATAGATAGATAGATAGAGAGACTGACAGTACTTTTTAGAGGCATAGTGTACATCATATTTAGTTTCTGTCACATTTTCTTTTTTATTTTAAGTAGAATTATTCATACATTTTCTCTTTTGCAAAGCACTCTAATTCAGGGGGTCTCAACTTTCACCTCAAGGCCCACCTATTCACCACCAGATAGCATAAAGTCCCACAGGAAAGCAAAACAACATTTTTGCCAAATACTTAATTACTGGGAAATTTTTTAATCACTGTAACATTTCACTGCCTAGGCCTCCTCAAAACAATGCAACGGGTCAGTGGACTTGTGAAAAGAATGGGGAATGCGTCTACACTAGTCACCAGCAAGTTTTAAAGGCTTGCATTAATAGTTTTTTACAAATTTAGGCTTCAGTGCTCTCATTATAAGACGCATACCTCCTCATTTCTTCATGACCATCACCTGCCCACTACAAACCACTGCTCCTCCTCAGTAATGACCTGAGGGCCACCAAAGTGTCCAAAAGTGGCCCACTTGTGGTCCATGGCCCAGAGGTTGAGAAGCCCTACTCTAAATGACTGCAGGGTATTAAAGGTGCTTTATAAATAAACTTAACCCTGAATTAAGGATAATTAATTACACAGATATTTTAATTGCTCCTCAGAAGCCTTTCAAACAGCGCTACAGCAAACAACCAGCCTCATTTCACCACCTTACCTACATGTTCACCTCCTCTGGGCCTTAAACTGGAATTCTCCGGTTCCACCTTAAATGGTGCAGCAGCTGCATTCTGGCGCCTAAGGCCTGTTCATCCAAACAAGCAGCCCGCTAACAGAAAGCCGACTTCTTGACTGCGTGCTATGTTCGGGCTCGCTGCTGCAGTGATCACCTGAGACACATAGAGGGTCCTTACCTGGGCTGCAGCTGCCGGGTCCTGTAGTATGTCGGTTATTTGTTTCTCCAGTGGGCCATCGTTCAGGAGCCTTAACCCAGGAGCAGTTAACGTGCGACGGTTGAGTGTTTTGCTAGCTAAGGGAATGAAATTCAGTTTACTACTTCCATCTTTACTTCAGGTTTCAGAAAGCAGACCGTACAAACGAAACGTCTTATTAAAATAGGTCTGGCGGTTTCCCTTCATTACAGGGCGGGTGGGTGTTGTGTGTTTAGCGTTCAGATAAAAAATCTAAATCATCAGTACTATCGGAGGTAGCAGCTTCATACCCAGGTTTATAAAATACACATATACAAACTAAAAGTCCTCTCTGTGTAGTCTGGCCTCAGAGCTGAAGAACAGACGGGTAGTAATGAAAGAGAAGAGCGAGCAGGGCGTGTTTGATGGAGGTGTGTTTGTGCTTTTTCTGCTGCTCGTCTTCCATTTTCACATCCACCTTAGAATCAGGTTTCCCGCCGAAAAGACGCGTGACGCAGTACGCTCGCCACGCCCACCAATCTGCTAGGTACCTTGGCTATTCGTTTATTTGCTGTTTCTTACGTTTTTAATCGTTTTACTTTCATTTACGTTAGTTTCTATTTCCTGTATTTTATTATTTTATTTATTTGATAACTTTATCATGTCATCTTCTAAACTGCACCAAATAAACTTTAATTAGGTTTCTTATTTTACATTAATTTAATGTATTAAATCTGCTTGGTTGTTTTGCTGTAATACATTCTTTCTTATTATTCATCTTCCAAAACATACTTTACGAAAACATACAGCATTGATTTGTTTGTTTGATTTGTTTTATTTTAACGATTGGCTTTTTTTTCTGACAAGTCTTCCTTCAAAACATAATTTAGGCAAATGTAATTGAAACCTTTTTAAATGTTTGATTTTAATGCATTAACGCAAATTTTTAATCCATTTAAACGTTATGTATGCATGTTATTTAGTTTATTTCATGTTTGTTGCTGAATGTTTTGTATTAATCTGATTTCTTGACTTTTGTTTTCTTCTTGTAAAACAAAAAAAGTTTCCAAAAAGGGACTTTATTTTATCCTGTGTTTATTTCATTAATTTGTAAATGTACTTACTTACCTCTTCTCTTATTAATCCTAAATCAGAATTTCTATAAATATGCTTTTCTGTTACTATATTTAATGTATTTTATATACTCCTCATCAGCTCTATTTCTGCATTTCTCTGATCAGCATAACAAAACCTCATTGGTTGTCAAAATGTTTTTGTAAATCTGAACTTTGTTCCCCCCTATTTCCAGATCAGTTGGGCGCTACAATCCCGCCCCCTGGTGGTCAGTCCCAGTCATGGCACCCTAACTAGAAAATTCAAGCAGAAACACGGGTTTTTACTTGTTTAATATTTAATGAGAAAATGAACCATAACAACAATACAATAAGAAATAGACATTCTTACAAAGCAACTGCCATATGAGTCTGAATCTATGTACATAAGCACAAAGTCTGTGTCACAACATTAAAACACACTTCACAGTTTTAGATCACATTGTCCCTCCAAAGCTACCGTTATGTAAGAGGTGCGACCGAATCACCACTCCTAACTGCACTCATAAATACATTTATATAAAACAATGTTCTTCTCCTGCCACCCAAAAAGGAACGGCTAGGAGAAAACATTCAGAATCGCTTAATTACAAAAGTCATCATGCAGTTATCGGTGGATTTAATAAGCAAACTAAAAGAGTGATGGCAAAAAAAACAAAATGTCTCAAGAATAGTCGGTGGAAAAGAGACTATCCTTCAACAGTCTAATGAACTCTGGATTTCTGGAACATAATAATAATAATAATAATAATAATAATAATAATAATAAAACAAATAATTATTTAATCACTGGTTTGGCTCTGGATGAACTTATGCTCCGTTTGCTCTGGTTTTAATACGTACATGTGCAGAACTAAAAGTGTGATTACCCTTCTGGAATAATAAATAAATATAAGTATATTAATGTAAGAGTGACATCCCATTCTTAAACCATAGGGTTAAATATGATGTTGGCCCACAGCTATAACCACTTCAACTCTTCTGGGAAGGCTTTCCACAAGGTTGGGAATGTGTTTATGGGACTTTCTGACCCTGATGTTGGACGAGAAGGCCTGGCTCACAGTCTCCGTTCTACTTTTTCCCAAAGGTGTTCTATCAGGTTGAGGTCAGACAGTTAACCGTGCAATATTTAGTAGGTGAGGAAATTCACGACTGGGCTTGCACGGGTGGCATCCTATCATGCTGGAATTCCCGGAGCTCCTGAGAGCAACTCATTCTTTCACTAATGTCTGTAGGAGCAGTCTGCAGGCCTAGGTGCTTGATTTTATACACCTGTGGCCATGGAAGTGATTGGAGCACCTGAATTCAATGATTTGAATGGGTGAGTGAATATTTCTGGCAATATAGTGTATTTGAAATAACACTTTCATAGAAACACTTTCAGCAGACGGTTCTTTAAAAGACCAATGCCCTACATTTCTCTTTTCCTTTTCTTTCCTTCTCCTTCAAGCTTCACTTTTGGGTTTTATGCAGTTCATATTTTACACTACCGATTACCATTCTCTTTTAATCCCTCAGAAATAAACAGGCTGATTTTTGTTTTAGTACCTTTAAAGGAGCAGTGTGTAAGATTGGGGTGTGTGTCTATTAGCAGAAATGTAAAACATTAAACAAAACTATGTTTTCATTACTCTATAATCACCTCTGATTACAAACCACTGTGTTTTTATTACCTTAGAATGCTCTTCATGTACAGCTAGGAATGGGTGGTCTTCCAACAGAAGCTGCCATGTAGAGCCGCCATGTTTCTACAGTATCCCACATTAGACAAACCACACACTGGCTAAGGAGAGTGACTTTAGCATATGCTGGTACGGTAGCACCGGCTGGAAGATGCAGAAAGAGAAGGAATGCTGCTGAAAGGTCCTACATGATGCACTTACTGGTAGCTCTGTGACTAACACTCTGAGCTCCTTATTTGCCAGCTTCCTGTTCAGGTTTTCCACTTCCACCTTAAATGCTGTAGCAGTTCTGGTGAATGCTGTTCTGGTGCCTGAATGTGCTTGTGGGTTCTGATTAGGATTTGTTCTTCTGTTAGTAAGGTGGGCTTTGGGTTGTAATTTACTATGACTTAGACTCTGTCAGTTACTAGGCTGTGTTGCTAGCTTAACTGTAATATGTCTGTGTGTGGATCTCTCTAGGTATCTGACCCTATGTTTGGGCAGTCTCTGAGCTCATGGCTAGTTTTAGACTCTAACCTCCTGATGCTAGCTGGAATACTATCCAATGGAGCACTAAGCACGGTTGTAAGTTGCTCTGGATAAGACCGTCTGCTAAATGCCTCAAATGTAAATATCTTTTTTGTCCTAGCCAGCTTTTAGGTTAGGTTTCCCTGGTCCACCTTAAATGGTAAAGAAATTAATATTATAGTGACTCAGATTATATTATTATAGGCCCCAGAATGTAACAGCAGGACCATTTAAGTTGGAAATTTTAAACAAGTGAGTGACATTCTGTATGTGTATATTTCTGTTCTGATTGGCTGCCTATTTCTAACAGCATTCCAGGCTATAACACTCCTTATAAAACAAAAAACAACGATGGCTGGTTTTGGAGTTTAGTAGTCATATATCGTCGCTGTCCAAAGAAAAACAAGTATCTCCAAAATGGCAATTTTATAGGAGAAGCCAAAAACCTCATTCAATTTGAATGCAAGTCAATGGAACCAGACGTCTTTCCAAACACTTCTGGGCCATTTCTGTCAGTCCATTCATGATGCAATTCACACACAGTGTAAACAGCAGCTGGTGTGTTCCAATGATGTATAAAAGTCAAAATGGACAAAATTGGAGATACATGTTTTTCACTGGACATGGACCATATGAACTATATAGACCTGATGGTGCATTTCACAAAGCAGGATTTCTAAGTGACCTGGATAACATCAGTCAGAAGTTAGCGGTTCTCCTGTTAGACAGGCCTGTTTTGTAGGTTCTATGCTAACTGAGAATCCCCGCTGTGTGAAACACCTGCCTGGGACCTAACACCACCTGCTACACCAAGCCATTTCATTGTTTCAGTTTTTCCATGTAGCCACGTTCCAGCGGTGTCTGTAAATCAGATCTGTGAGCATAAAGGACCTAAAATTCAAAGAACCACCATATAATGTAGGGTCTCTAAATCAATCACATGCTTTTCCTAGAACCTTACTTTCGAGCCAAGAACCATGTAGTAACCCTTATATCAAATGAGGCAATGAACAATGCACCATATGGGAATGCATCCCGGTACGGTTCTTGTTTGGAGGATGCTTTGGATGAAGTAATGACTGAAGGTGAGGTGGTTTATAACAGACTGGAGAAATAAACCTCTGACCAGGACACAGACTGTTAGAGCACACAGACGCTACAGCAGTTAACCGTGAACTGAGAAATTCAACACATCAAACATGTTTAGATCAACCAGAGTAAAAATAGTTCAAATACAGCCTGACTAAAACCTTTCCAATGCATTTCTACACGAGAAATAAGACAAATACAGTTCTATGCAAAAGTTTTGGCACCACGGGCATATATGGTTGATTCTTTAGTTGCCACATCCTCTACAGCGATCTCACTGACGTACATAAAGTCTCTTTATGTGCTGAGCTGAACATAAAGAAGAAACCGCACAGAACAGAAAATGTCCCCTTTAACATTTTTTCATTATCCCCAGTGTGCGTTACATTCAGCAGATGAACAGTAACCAGAAGAGCATCTCTGTAAAGGGTGGTTGGTGTAGCTCAGCAGATAACACCACTGCATGCCAGGGAGCCACCACCGCATGTGGGAGACTGGGGTTTGAATCCTGGTCTGGGTGACTATGCTGTGCTACACCAATAAGAGTCCTTGGGCAAGACTCCTAACACTACACTGGCCTACCTGTAATATGATTAACCTTGTAAGTCGCTCTGGATAAGAGCGTCAGCTAAAGGCCATAAATGTAAAGGATGCATAAACTCAGCTTTACATAGAGAATCAACCAAGTATGCCATCTCTAGGTACCAGCACTGACCCCCTGTTCGGGCAGTGTCTGAGCTCGTGGTGAGTTTTAGGCTCTAAACTTCCTACTAACTGGAATATTATCCAACAGATCACTAAGCACGGTTGTAAGTCGCTCTGGATAAGAGCGTCTGCTAAATGCCTTAAATGTAAATGTAAATGTAAATTTGACCAGCGGGTCCTAAACTTGTGCCTATGACTGTAACTCCCAGTCAAAAGTTTGGACTTAAAATAATTTTGTGGAAATCAAAACGGATCCTTTATGGGGAGCTGTCTGACGTGCTTTTCTAAATAGGCCTGGAACCACCACAGAGCAGGCATTATGTGGGTGGTGGATCCTTCTCAGCACTGCAGTGACACTGATGTGGTGGTGGTGGTGTGTCAGTGTGTGTTGTGCTGGTGTGAGTGGATCAGACACAGCAGTGCTGCTGGAGTGTTGAAACACTGTGTCCACTCACTGTCCACTCCGTCAGGCACTCCTACCTTGCCGGTCCACCTTGTAGAGATCAGACACGATAGCTCATCTGCTGCTGCACGGTTTGTGCTGGTCGTCCTCTAGTCCTTCATCAGTGGTCACAGGACGCTGTTGATTGGATGGTTATGGTTGGTGGACTATTCTCAGTGCAGCAGTGGCACTCACACTAGCACAACACACACTAACACACCACATCAGTGTCACTGCAGTAGTGAGAATGATCCACATACCTGTGGTGGTCCTATGAGGGTCCTGAAGAACAGGGTAATAAAGTATACAGAGAAACAGATGGACTACAGTCTGTAACTGTAGAACTACAGAGTGATCCTATATGGTCAGTGTTGATAATATAGACTGTAAGTGCAGATCGAAGGAGGTGTACCTAATAAATGCTGAGTGAGACAGCTCAAGAAATTCAACTTGCCACAGACCCTGATGATCCAGTTCTACACAGCGATCATCGAGTCCATTCTCACAGCCTCCATAAGTATCTGGTTTGGTTCCTCCACCTCACAAGAAAGAACCAAACTCCAGCGCATCATCAGGACAGCAGAGAGGATCATTGGATGTAACCTGCCATCACTTGTGAATGATATTTTGGAGCTACATGCTTTTCTTTCAACAGTAACAGCATTCAGATGTGTCCAAACATTTGACTGGTGGTGTATATACACTTAAAACATACATACATACATAAAAATACACAGGGAAAAGCATTACACAGAGGTCCATCAGGGTCTGTTCATCTGTTTCACTATAAGGAACTGATAGCTAGTAACCAAAGATGCCAAATGTGGAGTATGTAGCATGTTAACGCATGGACATGAGTTGGGCTATAGTGTCCCCATGATACATCTTTTAGAAAGCCATATCAAAAAGGCACATCATAAGTCTTATAGATGAAAAATAAATAACATCATTAATATCATAAATACAAAATGCAACAGTGTTTAGAACGTATTCTAATGCTGCTTTGAGACTTTTGTGCCTTTTACTTCATTCAGCCACTAGAGGGCAGCATTGATCCTAAAATAAACCGAGGTACATTTATTTATTTATTTATTTATTTATTTATTTATTTATTTATTTATTTATTCCCATTGAGAAAATGCCGGAGCAATATCTCAAAGCTACCTCCTTTTGAGTCATTATTCCCCAAATGCAAAAAGCTTATGTTTTTTTTTTTTTTCTTTATTGCAAAATGTGTCCGAAAACCTGCCACACATTAAAACTCTTCAAGACTCTTCAGCTGAATATACTTTTTTAAAAATGTATAAAATGATTTGTACATGATGAATAGCAGACTGCGTAATGAGGACACAAACAGAATCACTCACTGGTCTAAATACCACCTCACACGATTCATATACAAGCAGCTTCGTAAAGCAAACTCCTGTGTGGGAAAACACTGCATCTTCAATAACCACAACAGAAACCAATACACTCTGGCCATCGCAGGCCAGATACGCTGGAAAACAAACACAGGGCTCAAGCTGAACTGCGTCACAGGATCAGTTACTTTCCTTTTAAAGGATTTCATCAACAAAGGGATTCTTTTTCCCGTTTCCACGTCCGATTTCACATCCGCAGTAATGCGCCTCTAACTCCGCGTAACACTGGCCGCTTTTTCAACAGGGAGTCCGAACGGAGGCACAAGATGTCAACAGCATGGCCTCCACAGCCCTTTGGACAAACAATGGTTCATCCCACCAAAAGGCATCACCGTGGGTACACAGGCTGTCACCCTTCATATGAGAAACCCATAGATGGGATCAGCATTCTGCATTCTGCAACCTCTGGAATCTATTGTGTTGTTAGCGTGTTGTCTCTACATCAGCTCCTTCTTCCTGTAGGCCACCGCTGTCTGCCTGTGCTGAAACTGAGGCTTGTTCTGTTTCTGCTTGTCCCATTGGCACAGCAGGATCATTTTGAAAGTGGTGCGGAAGGTTTTGTTGCACAGCGCGTAGCACATGGGGTTCACCGTGCTGTTCACGTAGCACAGCCAATAGCCCAGAGCCCACAGCGTCCCAGGGATACAGTCATTGCAGAAGGTGTTCACCAGGACCATGATGTTATAGGGAGTCCAGGTGATGATGAAGGCAAAGAGGATTGCGCTTAAAGTCTGTGCTGCTTTCTTCTCCTTGACCAGCGTCTTGCGCTTGTTGGCCTGCGTCTTGGCCTTGGAGGCAAAGCGCTTTGCCGTGGCTGCATCTTTAAAAGAAAGCAGGGACTTTGATGCAGAAGAACCTCCTGAAGGCTTAGAGCCCTCCATAACATCCAGCGACTGCACTGGCGTTTTGGAGAAGCATTTGCCCGAAGGTCTTTCTGCTGTGAAGGCTTCAGGCTTCAGATGGTCTTCCTTGGATGTGTGGGTTTGTCCAGAGGTGGGCAGACTGTTCATCCCAGACAGGTTCACCACAATGGAATAGATGGCTTTTGTCTCAGCAGCCTCTTCCTCCTCGTCCTCATCCGATTGATCCATGGAGGCTCCAGCATCATTGTTATTCCAGCTGTCGCTACTGCTATGCTCGGGGTCGCCGGTGCTGCGGCGTTTACGGCCACCATAGCCTAGTGGCCAGAACCGGAAACGCCTTGCTTTCTTCCGCCTTCCGTCCTTCTGGCTTGGCTGGTTCACCGTATAGCTGCTGCAGCTGTGAGAGCTGCCTGTAGGGGGCATCATAGCGGTGGTTTCCTCTTGGTTGCCTTGCTTGCCTTGATTCCCAGAGCCCTTCAGCCCTGCCAGATCTTTGGAGCGGTTCTCCGTCTCCTTATAGATCCTCCAGTAGAGCACGGTCATGATGGTCACTGGCAGGTAGAAGGCTGCGATGGCCGTGCAGAACGTGATTATAGGCTCCGAGAGGAACTGGATGTAGCACTCTCCTGGAGGAACTGTTCGCTGCCCGACAAAGAACTGCCAGAACAGGATGGCGGGAGCCCAAAGTACAAAGGAAATGGACCACGCCAGGCCAATCATAGTCATTGCTCTCTTAGTGGTCCGTTTGGCCCTATACGTTAGGGGCCTTGTGACTGAGAAGTATCTGTCAAAGCTGATCACCAGCAAGTTCATGACGGAAGCATTGCTAGCCACATAGTCAATAGCCAGCCATAAGTCACATGCCCAGTTGCCAAGCGCCCACTTGCCCATAATGATGTAGGTGGTGTAGAGGTTCATCGAGAGAACCCCAATGATGAGATCCGCAAAAGCTAGACTTAGCAGGTAGTAGTTATTCACCGTCTTCAGCTGCTTGTTGACTTTAAACGATACAAGCACCAGGATGTTCCCAATGATGGTGACCAGGGACAGTGACCCTGTTAGCAATACAATAATAATGACCTGCCAGATGGAGTGACCGCCCAAAGGGTCATACACCACCGTAGGAGTGAGGGTGGCATCTGGAAAGGTGGACAAATTGGTGCCTCGTGTGAGAAGGGAGACGTTGGCGTGTCGGTTATCAGCCTCCGGC
This sequence comes from Prochilodus magdalenae, assembly GCA_024036415.1. NCBI lineage: Eukaryota > Metazoa > Chordata > Actinopteri > Characiformes > Prochilodontidae > Prochilodus > Prochilodus magdalenae. Next base: position 34,611 of record JAMWET010001847.1, read on the forward strand.
CAGAAGTCTTGAGGGATGAAGGCGACGTCAGGATAATCTCTCATCCCAGGTGAGCTATTGGTGAATAATCCAGGCTTAGAGCTTGATGTCAGGTTCATGATGACGGTCGGGCATATTCTGAGGGCAAAGCTAAAAGAGAGAAACAATAAGAACTTAGACAAACAAGGGAATGGTCATTCCAATAAACTCAACATCAACTGGCACCACTGTTATTATATGCAAATGTGTGAAAATGAAACAATTTATAGTTTCTCCAAGCATGACTTTTATTCGTTGAGTTTAACTAATTATAAAAGGTGTCTACTCTCTAATTATACACACACCTTCTCTTTAGCAGCTCTGAAAGCAGAGAGGAGACGAGGGGTCATCACATGAATATCAGAAATATAGAAAAGTAAGGGAATTATTAATAGTCTCTAATGCATTTGTTTCCCAGTCACTGGAATATTCAGCACTGTCTATATCCACCGCTGTTTGGGCTGAAGTACATGCACACTATTAATTACTGGATGCTTAAGAACTAGAGGACAATGCGCCATATGCCACCACGGTTTTCTGCCTCTCCTATAGAGGGAGATTTAATCTGAAATCTCCAGGAGAGGAGGCTTCTCTCTGAAACACGCTCATTTATAACGTCTGGCAGATATGAATAGGCACCCGGGGGTGAGGGAAAGGCTAAGTGAGGAGGAAAGAAAAAAGGGAACGTGGAGTTCTATGTCAGGATCTGAGTGCTGAGGAAAACCTGACGGCATGGCTGAGAGGTGGAGAGAAGAGAGAAGAGAGAGAGAGAGATAGAGAGAGAGAGAGGAATTAGGAAAGCTAACAAATTAATTAGAGTGTCAAGCGGTGGGATACAGTAGGAGTACAGCGGTAGAGAAGGACAAAAGAAGAAAGATGGTTTAGAAGTTCTACCCACAATTCAATGAACCGCTGAGTTTTTTAAGCCACAATAAAAATGCAGGTTCTAAATTATTGTTCTGGTGAGAACCACCGTCTGATACACACACACATTTATATGTACTTTCCTTAATGGGGTCTTAGGGTCTTCAGTTTTTTGGATACACTGAATCTAAACCAGGTCCTCTTCTAAACTAAATTAACAAAGTACAAAAGTCAGAGACCTTAATTTATTTCATTTACAGTCAATGGGGACCTATTAAGCTCATTTCTAATGTTCATCATTTTAGAAATGTAAAGATTTACATGCTCCTAATATATTCCTTATACTGTACATATGTATTCACTCTCTGTCTAAAATGCTTTGTTAGAGCTCCTGTGTCTTTAAGCACCTCCCAATAAACCCAGCATACTCTGATTGGCTAACTCATCCATCATCTTCTGATCACTCAACCACCAGAGCAGTTGAAAGCGGTAGCGGCATCCTGCTACAGGTTCCATCCCTACAGGCAGCCGAGGACATACGAGATGATGTCACCCTGTAACAGAGTAAAGGGCTGGAATTCCAATGAGGCATTTCAGGCAGCTGAGATACCTGGTTCCTGTGGAAGCGGATTTCTTCCTCTGGCATGTATTTTGGGCTTTATAACTTTTCAGACGGGGCAATACGGCGGTGAAGAACATCTCACGGCAAGAAGGGCCGGGTTTAGTTCCCGGCCGGGGCATCTGGGGTTCTCTCTGTGTAGAGCTTGCATGTTCTCCCCGTGTGGGTCATGTGGGTCATGCAGTCAGGTGAAGAATGTGAGGTGTGAGTGAATGTACGTCTGTGTCTGTCCTGTGATGGACTGGCAGCCTTTCCAGGTTGTTTCCTGCTCTTTGCCCAGTGAGTCCTGGGCTCCAGCACCCCTAATCCTGACCCAGAAGAATAAGTGGTTTAGAAGGTGAATGGATAAATAAATTTTTCTGTAAGACCTACAGAAGCATAATAGGTTAATTCTAAGTACTAGTGTCACGTATGCACGTCTGCCTAACTCTGCCGCTCCTCCGGACTCCAGTCCCCAGAATGCACAGCCCGATGACATCACACCCACATGCTCACGCTCCACCAATCCTTCCCGGTCCACATCTCCTATCTACTGATTACTCCAGCTGTCACCAGCAGTATTTAAGCTTCTCTCACATACACACACCTTGCGAAGCTTTGACAACTTTCAGTTGCAATGCTGAGCGTTCTCTCTAGTAATACTGTCTATCTAATTCTGACCTCCTTTGTTCACACAGCCTAGCCCCTTTAACCTGTCTACCTGTACTGTCTTTGCTCCTGGTTCTCAAGCATGTTTCTGCTGACCTGGTTTCCGATTCTCGATCTCCCTTCCTGACTTGTTCGCCTGTCTGCCTGACTATCTGGTTTTGACTCCTTGCTTGTCCTTTCAGTTTATGACCAGGAATTGCCCTCTGTTGCAGCTGTACCATCCTCTGCTGTTGTGTGACATCACTAACCTGTCTATTAAACTCCTTTTGTCTCTTGGTTCGGTTCTCTGCTTGAATTGGAGAGATCTAGGAATCACCCATCATTAATAATCAGTCAAATCATGAACAATGCTCCAACAGCCATCCCAAAAGGGAAACTCCCCTTAGACTTCATTTCCGAAGAAACACTGGATTTAAAAAGGTGTCTCTAAACATTTAAAGAAAGCAGTGAGGAAATTGGAAACAGACAGAGACAGAAGGAAGGCAGGGTGGAAACGTAATACCCAGATCTAGTCGTGGTTTTCTGTGGCTGTTCTGTTTTTAATGTTTCACTCTAATCAGAGTTGTGTTTACATCCGCTTCTTGCAATCACATGCTGAAAAGCAAACAAAAGCAGACTGAAACGATCAGACACCGCAGATTCCCTTAGCTCTTACTTCATGGATCAAATAAAACAGGAATCAGATAATAACAACAACAAAAACCCTTTTAAAGAAAAGAGAGAAGCTGTGGAGAAGAGGACAGAAAGGCAGAAGGAGAGGGACAGGGGTGGAGGGGTGGGGTGTTAGTGTCTTTAAGTGGTACCAGCAAGGGTCTGAAGCCCGCAAGTTCTGTACGAGTTATGCTGTTTGTGAAAAGTAGGATTGTAAATTTCTGACTCTGTTCGGACTGCCAGTCCAAATCTGATTTTTGGCATATCCAGATTGAATCCAGGTTTGTTTATGTTAGTCTGGACTCTTGAAATCTGATTTTTGCCATATCCAGACTGAATCCAGGTCCATTTATGTTAGTCTGGACACTTGAAATCTGATTTCTGCAAAGTGGATCCAAACCACATTTGAAGGTGAGTTGAAATGCGATTCCTATCTACCGGATTTCCATGACGTCTCAGTCTAGACGCTCTGGCTGCTCAAATGGAATTTCAAAGTGTCTTCTGTGTCACTCACAACACGACAAACAATGACAATCCAGAGAGATGGAAGTGATGGGATTCAGAAGAGTGCCATAGAGTTGTGAATGTAACTTGACAGATCGAGGAGGATGAAACTTTACAGAGTCTGAAGGGGAAATGATGCACCTCTGGCTCTCCTGCTTCCACACCTGGATGCGGTAATCAAATAACTCCAATCTGATTACTTACAAACCACAATGTGGACAGCCATATTAAAGATCTGATCATGCATTCAATCTGAACACAGCCTTATTGATTCACATTCTGCTTATTGATTAATCGTGGTTCTTATTGATTCCAGGTTTCAGGTCCAGTATGATGAAAAAAGCTATAGGTTTAGATATAAGGAATGTCTTTAATCTTTAATCTTTCAGCTGTGTGGTTCATGGTCGCTTGTTCTTGGCACATCTATGGCTGCTGCATTATCAACCACTAGGCCAATTTCCTCAGCTGTGCTGCTCCTTTTCGTGCTTTGCAGACTGCTACTTTGAGAACTTTCTGTTTCATCTTTTGCCCTCACTGACATAGTGTGCCGTCACAGTCAAGCAAAGATCTTGACAAATGCTTGTCCAGCTGTTGCTGTCCAGGTCCGGAACCAGGCTTGCATTTTGGGATCAAGTTATAAATCTGTGTGGTCAAGGCAATGGGGGAAAAGCAAAGCTTGCCTTCCACCACACCATCAGCACCATCTTTTATTTCATTGCCGTCTTTTATTAAATTATTATTTCAGTGGGAGAACCTCCACCTCATGGTGTCAGCTCCAGATAAAGAAGTGCACCCCCTCTTCCTTATTTGAAGATCTGAACCAGGGAGTTCAGTCTCATGTCTACAGGATCAATCTTGATTTATTGTTCACACGGATGTACAGTTGACCAGCTGACCCATCCAACAATCATAGAGGACCTTATTTATGTAGGCCAGCTTAGGCACACTGGTGCCTGGACCACTGCCAACATTAGAAAGCAGCAGGTGTGACAGAATTGACCATATAGGGCTAGGCCAGGATAACCGAACAGAATGTCTCCCCACTGTCCTCACATTGTCCTCCTTAGCACAGCTGACATTAAACATACACACACAAAACCTGATACTGAGCGTGCCAGTACACATGAACCATACAATAAGGCTGTACACGTTATAGTACTTATAATATAAGGTATTGAATATGTAAACATTGCCCCGCCTCATTTTGAACTACGCTCCTTCTAACAGTGTTTCCAGTCTGAACCTGAACTTGACAGGGCATAGGTCTGGAAATGCCACCGTAGTTGGGAAAAGGGAAGCTCGGTGTTTTAGTGATCGGAGACTCCTACATCAGACAGCTGAAAGTAGCTGGCTCTGGAGGTAATGCTATTACCTCCTGTTTTCCATGTGCCCAGGTCTTGTATATCACCAATCTGTTTCCTGCAGCTCAGAGCAAACAGTCATTCATAAAGGGGTTTACGACCCCCTCCCGGCAGACGATCTCATCCCGTCAGAGCACAAGCCTAAGCTTAACAGGAACATGGCCAAATGAAAATGGCACATTAACGTTACTTAAAGCCCGGCCTGAAAATTACAGATGTGTGCACAGAGGGCTCATACAAGCATGCTCATATCACTCCTGTTTTTAAATATCTGCTCTGGCTGCCTACCTTTTAGGATAGATCTAGTTCTGCTACTAGTTTTAGAATTTGCAAGTGTCCTTAAATCTCCTGCTTAAAGTGATCTTAGGATCTTAGATCTGCAGAGACTGGCCTTCCATGGAATGACTCTTAGTTGTTCAGCTTCTAAACTGTGGAACCCAGTTCCAGATTCTATTAGACAGCTGAAGCTCAGTTCATAGTTTTAGGCAGCATCTGAACACGTATCTCTTTAACTCAGTGTTTAATTAAATTTCTAGGTCCCTTTGGTATTTATCTTCTTAATTTGATCTGTGTCATGGTCGTATATGATCTTATTAAATTAGTACTCATACTTTCATCTATTACTTTTATATTTTATCAGCCGTGTGTAAAGCACTTTGAGTTGCCATCAGTATGAGAAGTGTGGTATGAATAAAGATAGTATTATTATCTTTAATTGTTCAGGATAGATATTTCTGAGGAGATTAAACATAAGACGTCCACCTTCAGAAGGAAGCGGCAAGTTAACAGATAATAGGTGAAATAACTGAGTTTTAAAAATAATTAAAAATATATATCAAGAAAACAACTATGGAAACCTTGGTAAATCACAAAAACGGTCCCCTTCAGATAAACAGCACCTTAAACTTTCATCTCTGAGAGAGAGGAGAATTTCAAGCCAGATGACACCTCAGTGCCATGGGTCTGAAAGGATGTGTAGCTGCGCAAGAAGCTCCATACTGAGAACAGGAGACAGACACATCCAACAAAGAAGCCGCTGCTGGTGTTCTCTTAACAATGGACCGAGCACCCCAGAGTCCAGACCTCAACATCACTGAATTGGGAATATTTGGGTCATATCAAGTATATTCTTCATGAAGCAGCGATGGGATTTTTCATCTGCACACTTTTCCTAACATTATACATCAATGAGGTACCTGTGCCGGATCCATCATCACCTGAGCTTCCCAAACCCACTCCCCACTGGATGAGCGGTGCAGCATTTTGACTTGCCAGTCTGGAATTCAATCAGTTCAATTCACTTCACTTTCATTCAGCTCAATTCAATGATTGCTCTACTGGCACGGCTGCTCTTCAGCCAGCGCTGCCAAACTCGAAGATGTGTTGGTTGTTGGAACGGGGCAATGCAAACCCATTTCGAGTGTCACAGGGCTCTGTAAATTGGAATGCTTGTTTATGGGTTTGTCCTGCCATAAATGTAGGTGTAGTGGATCAGAGAAGAGAATGATAGTAACAAACCTAATACCAAAAACAGCTTGAGCTGGTGGAGGTTTCACTCAGAGCTAAAAATAGAAGTAGCAGGTCTCCAAGCCTGAATTTTGTCTGTACTTTTGTTCATACAGTGTCTAAAAACATGAGAAAATTCATTTTCAGATACTAACCGGTGAGGTACAAGCTTCCATTAGCTAGTTTAGCTCTGCCAGGCTTTCTAGGTAGAGTCTGGTACCCTTCTATGCTTACCATCACTTAATCGCCTGCTACTGCGGGAAAAGAAACTGACATATAAAACGACCAATCACAAGCCTGCTGACAGGTATGATGTATAGATAAAGGTAATCTTGTACATGGAGTGATGACATAAACCGTCCCCCTGGAAACCACTAGTATACCAGTATTTGATGGGCGGAGCATCTGTGTGTCAGGACAAAAGACTCCGGGTCGACGCTTGCAGAGTTAAAAGTCAAGGCAGAAAGTTTACTGTACTAGGGAGTGAACAAACTAAGCAGCAATGCAGAGTCAGTGACAAGGGTAGGGCTAGAAACGTAGTCGAGGCAGGCAAAGTCGAAACCAAAAAGAGGCAGTCAGCGGAGGCAACCAAGTTAGGAGGATAAGGCAAAAGGGTAATCCAAAACAGAAAAGAGATCAAGAACCAGAAAAGAGACAATTCACAGAAAAGATTGCTCAGAATTGCTAACTGAGTTGGCATAGCTTCGCAAAAACGGAAGCGGCATAGAGAGGTATAAATAGCAGGCGCAAATTAAGTTCAGCTGTCTGCTAAAACTCCGGTGATGGAGAGCGAAGCGGATTGGATGTGTCATCGAGCGTTGCCCTCTGGGAGGTTGAGTCCGGAGAAACACGGTAGCAGGGAAAACCCAGAAGTGAGACTATTATCCACTAGGCTGAACTTGGAAACAACAATCCATGCACCGAAGTGCAGATAGCCAATCAGACTACAGCTGGCAGAGGCCTGACTGTGTGGCCAGGTGTATGTGGGTAGAGCATGTGTGGCTGAGTCTAGTCTAGCCTCACAGCAATAGTTTAGACATGCTTCGGCTGAACTAGCGTTGGGGTAAAACTCTGACAATGGGATTTTACACTAAGTTTGGGAAGAGGTGTTTTGAATTGGTGGTGTGGAAATTTTAAGCAAGATACATGTGGTATGAATGGTGATGTTGGTCTTTTCTCATCATTTTTTTTTTTTACTATTATTATTTACATTATTTACATTGTTTAAGTGGCAAACGATGGGGATATAAACCCAAAACTGTAACATCAAACGGCTGAGGAACCGCCTCAGTCTGCTGTCTGGCTCTGGACCAACTGTATGCAAATGAGTTGAGTGGAATCCAGTCACACTGTTTACAAGTGTGGCACTGTACCTGATCGTGCCACAGTCACACACTGAGATTCAGCACTCAAATGGACACCACGTGGGAGATGTGACAGTTGATGTATTGCAGTGTTTCCTAACCCTGGTCCTGTAGGCACCCTGCCCTGCAAGTTTTTGGAGCTTTTCCTGCTCCCAACCCAGCCTCTACAACTCTGAAAGGGTTGGTTAATGAATAGGTGAGTTGAATCAGGTGTGCTGAGAGCAGGCAAAGCGCTACGGTGTGCCGGGCAGGGTGCCTCCAGGACCAGGGCTGAAAGAGACTGAAAGAGAGTGTTTGTGTGCACTGTTGTTTGCAGCTCTTCTATGTTAAGTGTAGCACGGTGTCCTGTAGGAACGACTTTTATCACTCTACATATTGGAGACGAGAGGAAATGGCAGTAAAGCTGACTGTGGCCTTGATGTTGGAGCACAGCAGCTGTCTTTTACGTTACGTGTGGCAGTTTTGGAACAAATGGACAACGTGTGGGAATAATGTTGTGAATTCCATTCACCGACGTTAAAGGTAAAGAATGAACGGTTCCGATTTTTACGGTTCAGAGCTCTCTCAGAATGGCAGGGCATCTTATATGCCAAATACCTGCAAACAAACTAGAACTGAAAGAACAATCCAAGCTCATCTTCATTCTCTCTGATTTCAGGCTGAGGTTGCACCTGGGGTTCATGAAGAGCCTAAAGAAGAAAGCAGCAACTTGCCCACTTCCTGCTAGCACGCCAAGATGCTCAGTCATAAATTATGAATGAAAGAATGTATTATATATACAGTATTTATGTGCACGTACACACACATCTGCACAGTCATAGTGCAGCTGAAGCTGGTGGAGGGTTTTATCAGGAAGAACAGCCAGCAGGCGTCCAGAAACTGGCCAAAGCTCGTTACATTATGCAGTCCTGATTTAGAGTCCTGCAGACTGGATGGACAGAGAGACAGAGACTAGCGGACATTACTGTTTCACATGCAGATTTCTGATCCTCACTGTTTTCACAAATCTACGTCTCAAGCGGTGCTGATCTCACACTCATCTATATTGTGTTATATTTTTATGGGGGCCGGCCATTGCTGTGAGTAGGTGAATGAATGTGTATGTCTGTGTGTCTGCCTTGTGATGGACTGACAACCTGTTCAAGGTTTCCTGCCTTCTTCACCAGTGGGACAGGCTCCAGCACCCCCCGAACCCCCTTGCCCCGGGAGAATCAGCAGGGTAGATGATGCGCGAGTATTCTGAATTTGAACTAATCATTTAGAATATGAATTTAGATTATAGATAGATAGACAGATAGATAGATTAATTTTATAGATTTAATCCCTTATTAGTCCCACAGTGGGGAAATTTAGTCCTCCGCATTTAACCCATCCGTGAAGTGAAACACCAACATACACACTCACTAGTGAACACATATACTAGGGGGCAGTGAGCACACTTACCCAAAGCAGTGGGCAGAGCTATCCACGGCGCCCAGGGAGCAGTTGGGGGTTAGGTGCCTTGCTCAAGGGCACCTCAGTCGTTACTGTCTGTTCAGGGAATCAAACCGGCAACCCTCCGGTCACAAGGCTGGTTCCCTAAGCTCCAGCCCACGACTGCCCGAACTGATGAAAGGTTGTGTACAGTACTGTTTTGGTGAAAGAAAAAAATGCTTTATATTTACACATTGTTTTCTGTTTATTCATTGACTAATTAAAAGATTAATTTATTCGGTCATTCCTTTACTGACTGACTGACTAATTGATTGACTGACTGACTAATTGATTGGTTAACTGGCGCACTGACTGACTGATTGACCGGCTGATTGACTGACTGATTTAAAATAATTAATGAAATGTTGAAAACAAAAAGTCTATCTTCCTCAAACGTATGAATACTGTATGTACACAGAACGTATATGCATTTAATTACATAAATTATGTTATGAATCATACAATAAACTTGTTTAGATTATATTTTATTATCTACATCGATGTATAAAGCAAATAATGATAGTTATTAATTCCACATTTATTCAGTTATCAATACTGTAATTATCTGTTTACTAATGACAATGTTCATTCGTTAATTCTATAATCAAATCGTTTCATTTTGTTGTTACTAACTCCATAATTATTCAGTGAATTCTGTAATTATTTATTAACCCAACTATAAACTCCATAGTTCAGGTCGGTTATTAAAGCTATAATTACTCAGCTGTTACCATGATAATGATTCAGTCTTTAACATGTTTATTATCCATAAATTAACTTTTGAATTACTGTAGTGGTCTTGACAGTGAGCGAGTTATGGATTCACAGGCTCTTCAGTATTTCTTGTTTTTGTCCCTTTAACTGTACGTCCAAATAGACCACATAATGCTGCCCCCTGCCAGCAGTGTGCCTCAGTGTGAAACCATTCTCTGTGTAGCGAGTACAAGGTGGTGACTGATTGACTGGACCATCCCCCACGGCCCAGCTCCTGTCTCAGGTGTAGTAGTCTTTGTCTCCGTACAGGTCAGTAGGTCTCCAGGTAATGAGGAGCAGACAGTCAGCTAGAAGCTTCATGCTGACTCCTCAGGCTGACCCTTGACCTATCACGCTGATCGCCCTGGCACTGGTCTGTCTACTCCCCACACACAGACACACATTTCAGAGACACAATGTTTAGACCCGTCTTTTCTTCTTCTGATAGAAACACACACTGTAGACCCAGAGAGACACTTTCAGCTCAACACTGTCAGTTACAACACCTCCTCTCTATACACGCTCAGACAGTGTACACCTCACACCATCATGCATTATCACATTAGATATCAACTGACCCAGTGAAAGGCAGGTGTAATCACACTCAGGACACTGAGTGAGACTGAGATATGTTTCAGACCATGACCACATTCAGGACAGGTGTAAATAGAAGGCATTTCTATAATACCTGCATACAGCTATGTAAGTGGATTTGCATCTGCAGAGTGCCGAGTGGCTAGTGAGAGGATAAATAGATAAACTAAGAAGGCTGGACGTCTCCCGTAACCAAGCACTTGCTTCCTCTCCGGGTCAACAAAAGCGTCCAACCTGTTGATGGTGTGGTGACAGAGAAATTAAAACAGAAGTAAAACAGATTTGTTTTTGTTTTTTTTGTAAAGGGAAAATTCAATTCTGACCTCTACTGGTTATACAAGAGTGTAGAGAACAGGATCTTTAAAAAGGTGCAGCCACTTGCGGATATGGTTTGTGGACCTTCCCTGGTTTGAATGGTGTGTTTGGGGATTTAAAGTATTCCGTTGGTGGGGTCCTGTGGGGACCTATACCAAACGTTTTCCATACATCCATGCGCTTGCAAAAATCAACCTAAAAACATGTCATTTATCTCACAAGGGGTTGTGTTATCTAAACACAAACTGGATATACAGACAGCCACATACAGAGACACCTTTATTTAACCATTTACTACAGGCAAGAAAAATCAAGACTTTAATGAGCAATGTAATATTTGAGGAACATGGAGCTGCATAAACAACGGTTTTTCAATTCATACATTGTCTTAGTGCTTAGCATGTATGCTCACTGATCACTTAGAAACCCTGCTGGTTTTAAACTGTGTGACTGCAAATGGTTTGCAAAGCAGCTGGATCAGATTATGAAAATAACTCTAGCACTGCTGGAATTGGATTTCAGTAGTTTTATCTTTTTGGCTGATTTTAAGCAGAACTTAAAAACCCAGCTTTAAACTATGGTACAAACTTAAAATACCATTTCTATTATCACACAGAAAAGGTTTAATTGCAGAAAATGTGTGTTTGGGTAGTGACGTGTCTTACATGCATCAAAACATTAAGATGTACAGGGGTTGGACAATGAAACTGAAACACCTGGTTTTAGACCACAGTCATTTATTAGTATGGTGTAGGGCCTCCTTTTGCGGCCAATACAGCGTCAGTTGGTCTTGGGAATGACATATACTGCGTCCTGCACAGTGGTCAGAGGGAGTTTAAGCCATTCTTCTTGCAGGATAGTGGCCAGGTCACTACGTGATGCTGGTGGAGGTTCGTCCTTCTTGGTGGTATGCTGACACTACCCTGGATACCGTGGCTCTTGATACATCACAAAGACTTGCCGTCTTGGTCACAGATGCGCCAGCAAGACGTGCACCAACAATCTGTCCTCTTTTGAACTCTGGTATGTCACCCATAATGTTGTGTGCATTGCAGTATTTTGAGCAGAACTGTGCTCTTACCTGCTAACTGAACCTTCACACTCTGCTCTTACTGGTGCAATGTGCAATTAATGAAGATCGGCCACCAGGCTGGTCCAATTTAGCCATGAGACCTCCCACACTAAAATGACAGGTGTTTCAGTTTCATTGTCCAACCCCTGTAGCTGCTCATTATGTAGCCATGTAAATCAAGTTGGCAGTCATACAGCTCTAGGGCCTGGTTCAAATACACCCATAAACAGGGTTCTGAGTGACTGTTAGTGTTACATAAATAAATGATGCTGGTATGACACATATCAATTATGGTTTTGATCCAGTGTTCTTATGACTCAGCTTCATGAGTGTTTTGTGGTACTTTGTTATTTCTTGTAGACACAATCTAATTTGTTTGTGTTCCAAGTTCTGCACCCAAGGTACATTCTGGCATGGCTACGTCTGTAACTTTTCACTGGCTTGAGAGTCCATTTCCAGGGCTTGGTGATGAACTTACGTGCCTTATTGATGTGCAAACTTGAGCAAAACTCAGGACTTTGCTATTGGCTTCTGAGACCATCTACTTCTCAGATTTAAATCTAAATCTTTCAACTTCACTTTACAAAAAATCTAAACCACCTCAAAACAAACATACAAACAAAAGTTAGTATTATTTTCACAAGGGAAAGTTTAGTGGTTTGGGTTTGGGACAGACACCACCCAATAGAAAGAACTGACAAAATCATGATCCTATAAATGATTGTTTTTTAAGTATTTAGCTTATTACTATGTTTATTAAGGTCTTGGATTTACATAGACCAGAATATAGGCATTGTAGATGTCCAGGGTCTGAATAGCTGAATGTTTCTATTAGACATATTTCTTTATTACTTTATAATGTAGGACTGCAGTTTGAGCTAATTCAGTAGAGTAGTCCACATAGTGGAGCTGTAAGGTAGGTGGAGCTAATAAAGTGAACAGTGAGTATAGGTAGTACAGAGATACATACACAGACACAGTGACGCTCACCAAACATCAGTAATGAGTACACCCCAAAGCATCATTGATCAACATAAAGGATGAGCTGTCAGGATGAGAATCGGTTTAAACCACTAAGCACTTAACTCTCATGTTTCACAAAACTTGCGTCCACAAACACTGTCAGAGCAGACCAACATCAATACCTTCCCCCCTATCTCTGTCTACACACATACACAGACACAGACAAAATTAGGATTGATGAGATGAAAAAGGAGCATGTCTCTCTCGTCTTATCTCCTCTCATCCAACGGCAAGGAGGAGGTATGGCAACAAACGAAGGTCAGACATCAAAGCCAGCGCAGCAGCGGAGGTCTTTTTACCATCAGCAAAATCTCAGGCAAAGAGACTTCTTAAGAGCACAACTGATGTTCAGCCCAATTGCATTTGATCTTCTAGTGGTCAGAGGATTCAGTGTGAATCCTCATGAGGACGGACAGTGTAAAGAAAAGCATATTTAAGAAGCATATGAAAGGCAGATTTATTAACTAGTCATATTACATATGTAGCGCTGACTCCGTATGTGCCCACAGGAGGGTGAGCTGAAACATAAGGAGGCATAAAACTGTTTAATGGTGTGATACATTACTCCACATTCACTGTATTAGGAGCTCGCGTCTCATACTTCAACAACTTGCCAACTACTTAGCTGTATTAGCCAGCTGGTCATTCGGTAAGTAACTGATGAGGACGCAAGTCTGCATTTAAAAACCCACATGTTCTGAAAAAAAGCAGCAGATGCTGTGGTTTGTTTAGGGGGGCGAGATGTGCACTGCAGAAGGGTCTTTGTTGCATTCCAGTGAGTCACAGAGTGACACAGACTGTCTGATGTAACCTGCACACTAAACCCACCACAGCTTTCAGAAACTCACCTCTCTCAGAGAACTTAAACTGGCTCTGGTCTGTGCACTCTCCGAAGGAAAACTAACGACTGTTTATCAAGCTAACTGCTAGCAGCAAGCGGCGGCATCTGCTCACAAACAAGCTCAGATACAGGCACTGAACCAGGAAACATTCATCACTGTATCTCAGTTGTGTTTAAGGAGATATCCTTACTTTAAGTTTGCCTTGCAGGTGAGCATGTGGCACCAAATGGTCAGTGAAATGACCCTTTACTATTGCACTTCTCCAAACCTACTAAGTCCTTGCTACAAGCCTGTATGTCAGTGCATGTTTGCACTGGTTGAACGGGAATTGTTTTCATTTTGTGTACCATTTCTAGACAAATGAATTACTCTGAGACAGTAAAGTACCAATAAAGTACTCTGGGATAGTAAAATACCAATAAAGTACTAATAAAGTACTCTGGGACAGTAAAGTACCAATAAAGTACTAATAAAGTACTCTGGAACAATAAAGTACAAATAAAGTACTCTGGGACAGTAAAGTACCAACAAAGTACTAATAAAGTACTCTGGGACAGTAAAGTACCAATTAGGTACCAATAAAGTACTAATAAAGTACTCTGGAACAATAAAGTACCAACAAAGTACTAATAAAGTACTCTGGGACAGTAAAGTACCAATGAAGTACCAATAAAGTACTAATAAAGTACTTGGGAACAATAAAGTACCAACAAAGTACTAATAAAGTACTCTGGGACAGTAAAGTACCAATGAAGTACCAACAAAGTACTAATAAAGTACTCTGGGACAGTAAAGTACCAATGAAGTACCAATAAAGTACTAATAAAGTACTCTGGAACAATAAAGTACCAACAAAGTACTAATAAAGTACTCTGGGACAGTAAAGTACCAATGAAGTACCAACAAAGTACTAATAAAGTACTCTGGGACAGTAAAGTACCAATGAAGTACCAACAAAGTACTAATAAAGTACTCTGGGACAGTAAAGTACCAATGAAGTACCAATAAAGTACTAATAAAGTACTCTGGAACAATAAAGTACCAACAAAGTACTAATAAAGTACTCTGGGACAGTAAAGTACCAATGAAGTACCAACAAAGTACTAATAAAGTACTCTGGGACAGTAAAGTACCAATGAAGTACCAACAAAGTACTAATAAAGTACTCTGGGACAGTAAAGTCCCAATGAAGTACTAATAAAGTACTCTGGGACAGTAAAGTACCAATGAAGTACTAATAAAGTACTCTGGGACAGTAAAGTACCAATGAAGTACTAATAAAGTACTTTTGAAGTACTCCACTTCCAGTGATTAGTGGCCTTGTGTTTATCAAAGTAGGCCACCTAATTCCCAAAGTGTTTGCTGACCTTGCAGCCAAGTGCTATTTGAGCATTTTCAATCGAACAAATTGTAGCGTTTTATATAAATTAACATTAATCAGGGTGAAAAAATCAATAAAAGGGAAGTGAAATCAGGTTGCAATAGTTAATGGTCATTTCCCCATGTCAAGTAACTGTGAAGTGTCCCATTCTAATAAACAGGGAGTAATGCTCTCAACCCTGCAGAACGACATCTTGTCTAAATAGCTATGGTCAGAAACTGACCACTGAGAAGGGTTAGAGCAAAACACCATATCAGGGCATGCTAAAAGAATGAGACACTGGCTCTGGTCCATGTTGTCAGCCAGCTCAGATCGACAGCCAACACTGAGATCCGATCACTGATGATTCACTAGGCCAAAGCAAGCTTCTTTGTTAGCAGAGCAGATATGGATTTAGAGCTCTTTTGTAGTGGTGGGCGGCTCACGGCAAGCAGAGAAACCATACTCACTAAGTATGGCTATACCTCATCCCTACCTGTATCCTTTGTGAGTATGATTATGATATTAATAAGCACACTGATGACGCAGGAGTACTTTGAGATTGTGTATCAGGATCAGAATCTTCATCTTACCAATTGTGTAAGTTACTTGGCTTGGTCATTTTCATTTTGTTCTTCCCTAAATATCGTCTCTCACACCGGACGAAGTCTGATTGACGCACACTGAGCTAAAATCAAGGCTGGGTTTATTTAACAGATTGACAGTCAAGCTCAAAACAGAATCCAAGCAACCATGGTACAAGGGACAGGCAAGGTCAGATACAAAGAGGCAGTCAGAAGTCAAAACCAAATAAACAATCAAAACAGAGTAACAGAGGGTAGAAGGAGAGAAGGGGCGAACCAGAGAACAAACAGAGTCAGAAAACCAGGAAGTCAGAATCAGTATCACTACGAAAGCACGCTCAGTATAGCAGCGGGAGTTACTAATACTTCGCAATGGGTGCATGTGAACCAGGAGCCTATAAGCAAACAGACTAAACGAGATACAGCTGAAAATAATCAATACTCTGGTGATGATGAACAAGAAAATAGGGCATGATTGGGCAATGGCGGACATGTGACTATGACATCATCGAGTAGTGGGTTCTGGGAGTTGGAGTTCAGGAGATCAGAGGCAAAGGGGAAATCTGGATACATGACATCATCGCTGTCCCCTTACTTTTATGCATCATTTGATCTCAGTAGCTCCTGTTTACACTGTGTAAAAATTTCACGATGAACGAACCAACAGAAATGGCGTACATGTGCTTGGAAAACGGTCCTGCTGCATTGACTCACTTTAAAATGAAATTATGTTTTTGCCCTCTCCTGTAAAGTTCCCATTTAGAGATACCTGTTTTTCCTTGGACAGTTACGATATGCATTACACAGTATATAGGCCTACGCATTGCAGCAGCGTCCTCACTTTGTCCCACTAGTGGACCCACACTTATCAATCCCCTATTTGTGTATTTTGATGGATGAACTACACCAACAGGTTGGAGCTACAAGGGTGGTGTTTCTAATTAGGTGGCCGGTGACTGCATGCGGTAGGGAATAAGGTGTAGCTTGAGCTCTAATAGTGCTCCAGGTGCCTAATAATGTCACCCAAATTCATGACACATTCAATAACTCATAACTGGCCTGTAAAACGATAAGCACCATCCTGCCTCGCTGCCCTGAGACTTCTAGGCACTGTGTTTGCTGAGATCAAGGCCCGGGTGGATAAACAGTCGGAGTACTGGATCAGGATGCTTCCTGTTGCTAATCGCTCTCATTAAGATGTGAAAAACAAAACCTTATCTAACATCCTGTACATGTCTGACACAATCAGTAGCCCACCAGATCGTTTTCTCATAGGTAGCGGTCACTGTGTTGCCTCCCTGATCTGCACGAGCACTACAACCCCAGTTACTTCCTTTTGAACCCTCGTTTCTGCAACTCAGATGCTGCTCAAGTAGGACAACTGTCTCTATATCATCTGAGCCCAATGAATAATAGAAACAAACGCTCGGAGGATCTGAACTTGGACCAGCTCTTCTATTCTTCTTTAGAACAGACCTCGGTTTGATTAGTTTCTCACAGAGAGACACTTTAGACACGTGTGGCTCCAAGTTGCTCGACAGTGCATGCACCCGGCAGCTATTTTTCCTCTTACATCCACAGAACTGGCATTCATTAATGCGACGGCTAATTAGTTTGACCTGGTGTGTGTATGTTTATACAGCCAGCAAGGCCCGGGAGGTCTACAGTTCAATACTTTTCATTCAGCCAGTAGATTTGCATACCAATGCCTCTCCACGCTCCTGCGAGGCTTCTTAGGTAATAGGAGTAAGGAATCAACACCTGCTACCTGCACACACATACACACACAGTCCTAAGTCTCTGTGTAGTGACCTGAGTTTCAAATTTCTGGCATACAAATCTGAATCAAGATTCTTGGGTGTGAGTCTGAGTCAATTCTCTGGGGTGTGAGTCTGAGTTGAGACTCTGGAGTGCGAGCATGAGTCAAGACTCTTGAGAGCAAGTCAGATTCAAGCCTCTGGAGTGCACCAGTCCAAGTCGAGTCCCTGTGGTAAGAGTCTGAGTCAGGCTTCTGTGGTGCAAATTCAAGTCGAGTCTCTGGAGTGTGTGTCCGAGCCTTTGGGGTGCAAGCCCTGGTCGTGCTTTTGGGGTGGGGATCCAAGTAGAGTCTCTAGAGTGCTAGCCCTGGTCGAGCTTTTGGGGTGGGGATCCAAGTAGAGTCTCTGGAGTGCTAGCCCTGGGGTCCGAGCTTTGTGGTCTCTGTTAAGAGTCTGAGTCAAGTGGGGAGTGCCAAGTCGAGTCTCTGGAGTGTGTGTCCGAGCCTTTGGGGTGCTAGCCCTGGTCGAGCTTTTGGGGTGGGGATCCAAGTAGAGTCTCTGGAGTGCTAGCCCTGGTCGAGCTTTTGGGGTGGGGATCCAAGCAGAGTCTCTGGGGGTGCAAGTCCAGGTTGACTTTTTGAGGTGAGAAGCTGTATTGACCTTTTGGGGTAAGAGCAAGTCCATATCAAGCCTCTGTGGTGCGAGTCCAAGGTGTGTTTAAGTGGTTAGGTCTGAGTGAAGTGTCTGTAGTGCAAGAACATTCCTTCAAAAATAATATAACTAGGGCTGTACCCGACTCAGAATTTTGTCAGTCGAATCGGATTCGCCCGTCCTGGTCGACGATTCAACTATTCGTTCGTGTTTTTTTTTCTCCATGTACATTATCTAGTAATCAGTAAATCAATTTGCATACGGTTCAGATCTGATGTCCTCCTGAGATCTGAGTCTGAGTCACAGGAACATATTTCTGAACTGAAAGGGGCGTATGATGATCGATCTGAACTGGAGCCTGATTTAATTACAGGATATAGCGCCGGGAGCAGCTCGTATTTATGCTAAACATTAGCGCTTATAGCTTATAGTCTTTTTAATTTCACTTCTAACAGCTTCTTCAGTAGGAGGACCCTTCACCTTTCATCTCTCATAAATAATGAACTGCTAAATAAAACCAGATTAGTCCATATTTAAATTATTTTTAAGGTATTATTACCCTATTATCTCTCGTTTATCGGCAGGCGTATTAAGTGACTGTACTTATCCTTAAATAAAGATAATATTAGCTGTAGACAAATAAATAAACATATCTGTAATTTAGTTTCTAAAATAATGGAATTATAATAAAACAAACGTCTTCGTCCATTTTTCCTTCACCGCAAACAGCCGTTATGTCTAAACGAAGGTCAGCTCACTAGTTTGAAGTGTTGGATGTCTGACTGAATGAAGAGCAGAGTTAGGTTTCATTTGTTCAGATTCTCTTCTTCGAAAGCTCCTCCAGACTCCAGGCTTTTTCTGAGAGATCGTTCCCCCATGTCTCTCAGCTTTACAGCTCCAGCTGCCTTCAGCGGTGAACCGCCAGCGCACGTTGTCATGCAGATTAAATTTTTTAGCAAGCATGCGTCACAGCCCAGCTAGAACTTACATATATATTTATTATTCCCCTTTAATAATTATTAAAATGTCTTTTTACATTCTTAAAGTTCTTGGGTTAGGGTGCATTTTTTGTAAGCTTTAGTCTGTTTTACGAAAAAAAAAAAGGTCACTGTTGTCAGTCGAGCAGGGAGTAAGACTGAATCCCTGTTCCTCATGGCCACATGGTACGCAGTTAGATCCCATTGTTTAAGTGAATATGTCCTAGTCTGGAAATCAGTGTGAAACATTAGGGCTGTCACTATTCAAACACACATCTGTAGTTTCGGTGGTGCTATGATTGCATTGTTAGTGACAAATGGATGTGTTCAAAAAGACATTATACAACTTACAGCAAAAGGTTTTTTTCTGACATTCAAGTCAGTTAAATGTCGGAAATGTTTTTTCAGCTGTGACTTTGAACCAGTTCTGTAGAACAATCTATTCATAGGCCATTTACCACCAACGTGAAACAGGTTCCGTTCCGGGTTGCTCCCTTAATTTTGAACCGTTTGGTGCATTTCCTCCAAAAATAAATAGGGTTCGAATAAAAAAAAAGTTGTTCCCAGCTGGAACCAAAGAATAGAGGGTTCTTCAACATGAACCGTGATGACTTCTGTGGGTGTGTTTGTTGTTGAGGGCAGAGAAGGCAATGGTGACACCCAGTGGTCCGCTAAAGAACCTCTTCCTCATCTTCCCATCACCAGTAGTTTATCAGGGCTTGGACATAAACAAACATCTGAAATAACAGCACAAGGTATTCTGTATTTGATTTGTTGACATTGATGACGAATCTTTTAATGTTTCTAGGTTTCAGTAAAACTGGTCCAAATGCAAGCTGGTTCCCTGGATGGAACCAAGGTTCTAAAATGCCTGATCAGAACTAATTCTGAAAAAACTGGGTTCTTTTGGGGGAAAGGGGCTAATAGTGGACTTAAACGTTAGGTGGAGCTCATACAGTGGACTGCAGGAAGTGCAGGGGAGGGTTTTCTATTACAGAGAATGGTAAGTGTAAGTATATATATAGAGAGAGAAAGAGAGAGAGAGAGACAGAGAGAGAGAGACAGAGAGAGAGAGAGAGAGAGAGAGACAGAGAGAGAGAGAGAGAGAAAGAGAGAGACAGAGAGAGAGAGAGACAGAGAGAGAGAGACAGAGAGAGAGAGAGAAAGAGAGAGACAGAGAGACAGAGAGAGAGAGACAGAGAGAGAGAGAGAGAGAGAGAGAGAGAGAGAGAGAGAGAGAGAGAGAGAGAGAGAGAGAGAGAGAGAGAGAGAGACAGAGAGAGAGAGAGAGAGAGAGAGAGAGACAGAGAGAGAGAGAGAGAGAGAGAGAGAGAGAGAGAGAGAGAGAGAGAGAGACAGAGAGAGAGAGAGAGAGAGAGAGAGAGAGAGAGAGAGAGAGAGAGAGAGAGAGAGAGAGAGAGAGAGAGACAGAGAGAGAGAGACAGAGAGAGAGAGAGAGAGAGAGAGACAGAGAGAGAGAGAAAGAGAGAGAGAGACAGAGACAGAGGGAAAGAGTAATATAAAACAATATTCCATGCACTTTGGAAGATTTCCACAAACACACTCAGGTTCTGCCGTGAGCAACATCACTCTTAATGAAGTGCACTGCATTACAGGCTTCCTCTTGCCCACAAGCCAACAGCGGCGTGCTTTGAACACTAAGAGCTGTCCAGCTCGGAAGATGAAATGGCCGTGTGAATATGAGGATGCCTGCTGCCTCTGTGATTTATCTGGATGTGACCACCAGTGGCCCTTAGCCATTACAGCAAGTGATGCTGTTCTGCAGCAGCCTTCAGTGGGAGGCGTCTTATCAGCACTCTAACCTGCTGCACGGTTCGGCCTTAAGTGGTAAATGTAGAGGTGGGTGATTGTATGTGGGTGACATCTGAAAAAAATCTAGGAGAACAGGTTGTAGTCAAAACAAATCATCTTTAGGGAAAATATAAACGTGTGCATGCTTACTCAGGAACTAACAGCGCATCCAAGAATGAAGGCAGCAGGGAGCTTCTCTTATACAGCAACTAGACCCCAAGTTCAGTCAGAGTCTCTGTGGTGGGAGGGTCGGTTTTCTTAAAATGTTGTCGTTTTCATGTCACTACTGAAGCTGGTTTTACTCCGTAGGCAGACCCTTACTTTAGCCGCACCCCTGAATTCTAGAGCAGGAAATGCGACTGCCCCATTTCACCATTGTTTTGGAGTACCACTGTTCTGTCCCAACAAAAGCCCAACAAGTGACTTGTGTGTGGCAAAGACCATAGTGTGAAGGAAGTAGCTGAATCTGCAGGTGTATGGAAGTGTACGGTCATACGGGTCTACCAGCAGAAGACAAGAAGAATGGTCACTACCAAAATGTTCTGTCAGGACAAAAAGACTCCGGAGCGACGTTTGCCAAGCTAAAAGCCAAGACAGTTTATTTTGATACAATAGTGGACAATCCAACCAGCAACAACAAACCAGCAGAGAAGGTAGGCCTTCAGAACGTAGTACGGGACAGGCGGAGGTCTAAACCAGGAAAAGCAGTCAGCGAGGGCTACCGAAATAAAAGGGAGAGAGAAGTCAGAGGCCAAAAGCAGAGATCGAGAACCAGAGTAGTGAAATGTAGGGAGATCCAAAAGAGGTAAACGAGGGACAAGAGGGAGTCAATAACCAGAAGGAAAGCAAACCAGAACAAACGCTCAGAATTGCCTATGAATGGACAAAGCTTCGCAACACATACTCGGAAACACAGGGTATTTATGTGAACGTTAATTTACTGTTAGAACTCAGGTGACCGGGAGCGAACGGGGACTGCCGATTGGGAGTACATGAGTGTGACGTCATTCCGGAAGTGGAGTCCCAAAGAGCGAAAGGACCAGAGAGACCCAGAGGCGTGACGTTCTCACATTTAATACATTTCTTAAGTTTGAAAAACTGGAATTAAGATTTTGATACTTTCTCAAATTAAATATTTGTTTGTGTTTTAATGAAAAGTCTGATTATTACATGTGTGAACAACGTCTCCAATGTGTGTTTGCTAGTCGTGTACTGTTCTGCTCAAAACGAGCTAAACTTGTCAGTACCAAAGCTAAAGTATTTAGAATAAGTGGTGATCAGTGGTGTTAGTGAAGAGGTCTCAGCAGCTCTAGCCTTGCTCACCGTATTTAAGATGACTCTACAGCTCTTTATTCTAACTGCCCCAATAACTAATAATGTTTTGTCATTACTTCTTGCTGGGCTTTTTTGCCTGTGGTGATGCTGAGCTGAGACGCCGGGGCGGCGATATGAGCTGGAATGCAGGGATCTGTTTCCCCCTCTCCAGTAAAATAGGGAAAATCATATCATATGAATGAAACTCCAGCCTGAATTAGATCACACAGGGCAAGCCCTCTGGCAGTGAGTTAGCCAGACCAAAGTTTGGATGCCCTGAACTCCTACAACAGAGCATATATCTCTTGGCATATATAAAAACTGAAGAATAATAATACTGTATTAATGCAATATTTCTGAAGTGAAAAACAGGGAAACGTTAGACATAAACATGAATGTTAATAATTAATCATGATGAATAGAGATGGTTTATTATGGTGAATTAAATTATTTAAGCTTTAAAAGTCAGAGCTTTCTTGTACATTTGTCGTGCATTAGATTTATTGGTGATTGTGCTTTGGAAAGTGCAGTCCCAGAAAAAGTGCTCAACTCTGCCGTTGACAATTCATATCCATTAAAAGCACAGCCTATATATACTTATAAATATATAATATAATATATATGTCACACCCTGCCCTGTCCTGTCCATGTTTGTCTGTCTTATCTGGCTTCCTGTCTGGTCATGTCCATGTGCTGTCTGTCACTCTGTTCCATGTGCTTCTGTTTGTTTTGTTTTTTTGCTCCTCCTGTCTCCGCCCTCTTGTCAGGCCCCTCACCTGTTTCTGGCTCCGCCCCTTCCCAGGTGTCTCTCGTTAGTCCTTGTTGTTTTATACTCCATGTTGTGCCCTTTGTTCCCCAGCCAGTGTTTTGTTTCCAGGCTAGTCATTTTGTCTCCTTGTCCGTTGGTTTTGTCTCCCTGGCAGTTATTTGTTTCTGCCAGGGAGACAAGCGTTCGTGTACGGATAGAATAGGGCTGTTACTGACCTGCCTGCTATCTCAGTCATTCTTCCACTTCCACAGGTAAGCTCTGAAATCTATTTAAATCTATACCAACATTTTTAACTGTCTTGGACTTCAGACTA
The DNA here is from genome assembly GCA_024036415.1 of Prochilodus magdalenae. Classification (NCBI taxonomy): domain Eukaryota; kingdom Metazoa; phylum Chordata; class Actinopteri; order Characiformes; family Prochilodontidae; genus Prochilodus; species Prochilodus magdalenae. The sequence goes on from JAMWET010001847.1 coordinate 57,755, forward strand.
AAATCCTGCTGCTCAGGCTGATACAGGACCATCTGTCCCCAACTTTTTCCACTCCGTCTAGGCTGTTCTCAGCGTACCTCTCACTACTCACTTTAAGGAAAACACAACTGGCCACATTTACGCTCCCAACGCATTGGGCAAGAGCTCCTTGATGTAACCTTCCCTTATCTACCGTGAGCAGACGAAGCTAATCAGACTCATTGAACAGTTTGACAGATGACAGTTTTGTCCTCACACAATGATACAATGTGCTGCTTGTTGCTCTGTTCCATGTGCTTCTGTTTGTTTTGTATTTTTGCTCCTCCTGTCTCCGCCCTCGTCAGGCCCCTCACCTGTTTCTGGCTCCGCCCCTTCCCAGGTGTCTCTCGTTAGCCCTTGTTGTTTTATACTCCATGTTGTGCCCTTTGTTCTTGCTTGGCGTTTGTTCCCCAGCCAGTGTTTTGTTTCCATGCCAGTCATTTTGTCTCCTTGTCCGTTGGTTTTGTCTCCTTGTCCGTTGGTTTTGTCTCCCTGGCAGTTATTTGTTTCCTTGACGGTTATTTTTGTATTCCTGTTCAATATTTCTCAGTTTGCCCGCTCTTTTCTTTGGTTTGTGTCTTTTTTACTCTTCAGTAAAACACTTGCGCTTGCATCCCGTGTCCTGTCCCCGTGTTACAATATATATTATATATGTATATATATATGTTATCTAAGGCTGGCGGTTGCTGTGACATCCTACTATCCTACATGACTTTTAATGCATGTGCATGTATATGGGTCAGGATAGTACATAAAATGACCCCTGGTTCCCATCACCACCACTGTACAGAAACCTCTACGAAACCATTTCACAACAAACCACTCTGAATCGACTATATCCTACAGGTACTTAGTAAAACTGTCCCCCTTTAACCTGTACCTGCAGTCTGATACCTCTGACGTTAGCAGCGGTAGCTGTCCTGCCTGAACGTAATGGATGAAGAGAGGCAGAGTCTCGCCTCACTGAGCATTTCATAGACTACAGCTACGTTTCCCTTCCAGCCCAGGCGGCTAATGGACCATGAACACTAATGTAGACACACATGCGCTGACAGCAGGAAATGAAAAGTGATACTGGAAACAGAGAGAGAGAGAGGGTGATAGAGACTGCAGGGTTACAAATACGGTCGCTTATGCCCTCCTACATGCCATTACAGTTATGCAGGGGTTCCTCCACTGTTCATGCCAGGGTCCACATGCGGAGAGACAGGGTTTGCCCTGCAGCCCACTGAGCAGTCTATAGAGTGAAATGATTTATTAATGTACCAGAGAAGAGCTAAACTTATAACCCAGCTTCACTCCACATGCCGAACCATCCTGCCACTGGCTTGTGTGACTGAACACGTGGAGGCTTATGAGGAAGCACCGGACGTGATGGAAGAGTTGCTGTGGTTCAGTAAAGCTGTGTATGTGTGTTACCGTGCCTTCCTGTGGGAGTGTTTTAGCTGAGCAAGCGTTCGTGTACAGATAGAATAGGGCTGTTACTGACCTGCCTGCTATCTCAGTCATTCTTCCACTTCCACAGTCAAGCTCTGAAATCTATTTAAATCTATACCAACATTTTTAACTGTCTTGGACTTCAGACTAAAATCCTGCTGCTCAGGCTGATACAGGACCATCTGTCCCCAACTTTTTCCACTCCGTCTAGACTGTTCTCAGCGTACCTCTCACTACTCACTTTAAGGAAAACACAACTGGCCACATTTCCGCTCCCAACGCATTTGGCAGGAGCTCCTTGATGTAACCTTCCCTTATCTACCGTGAGCAGACGAAGCTAATCAGACTCATTGAACAGTTCGATGGATGGCGGTTTTGTCCTCACACTCAGCAGATCGACCCAGATGTGGCAATTCACCTGGTCAGTTTAAAGCACCTGCCCCGTGAGCCATCTCATACGGCAGCCAGAACACACCAGCCATTTAGTCGCTCACCAGATGGCCACTGTGCAATAATAGTCTTTAAATAACGGTCATTTTAAGCCCTTCAAGGCAGTATTGAGTCCCGGTTCAAATGTTCTCTCACACCTAAGCTCGCATGTAGAGTATAATTAAGTCTGAAGATCACCTGAATGGAAGCTGCTTTAAATAGGACCTTTCCTTCGATAACCGAGATCCTGACAATGGTTATTATACTTCCAGTGCATCTACACTCTCAGGTAAGAAGAAAAGGGCTCAGGATAGCAAAGCTGGAGGCTTTTACTGGCCTTAACACCACATCAGTAAACAAACAGGTACAGTGATTTAGCGCAGGAAGCGTTTCCCTTTCGTTTCTTTATTAGTGAAGTTCTTTTGTGGTTTAGACTTGCAGACAGTCTTTTACAGGATAAAGAGTCAGTGTTGTTCCAGCACTAACGGCTTTCCACAGCTGGAAGACAGTAGTTTGTGTTTAATCTGAGATAAAATATTCTCTACAGGACTTTAATTCTGGACTCTTCTGACCAGAAAAACCACCAGTAAGAAACACTGTACTTTTCTGAAGTATTCAGCGGCATGCAAAAGTCTGAGTGCTCCTCATCAAACGTTAACACACCATCTACAGAGAACACACTCCTGCACATGGTAATGCACAGTTACGCATAACAGGTGTTTCAAATTACACACTGGAACAACATAAAAATATATAAGGTGTTGTTATTATTATTATTGTTGTTGTTACTACTTATTACTACTTATGTATTGAAATGACATTAACACATCATCTACAAAGAACACACTCCCGCACATGGTAATGAACCATTTATTATTATTATTATTATTATTATTATTGTTATCATCATTGTTATTATTATTATTATTGTTGTTGTTGTTGTTGTTGTTGTTGTTGTTGTTATTATTATTATTATTATTATTATTGTTATCATCATTGTTATTATTATTATTATTATTATTATTATTGTTATCATCATTGTTATTATTATTATTATTATTATTATTATCATCATTATTATTATCATTGTTGTTATTATTATCATCATCATCATCATCATCATTGTTATTATTATTATTATTATTGTTGTTGTTGTTGTTGCCGCTGTTTTGTTGTTGTTATTGTTGTTGCTGTTGTTACTACTACTTATGACTACTTATGTAGTTGCACTTATTATTATTATTATGGTTAGTTTATGTTATTAACGGCAATTTACTATTTTATAATAAGAAACAAAAACAGTGCAGTAATACTAACTACTATCATTGTATTGTTGTTATTACTATTGTTGGTTTGTTTACCGATGTATTAATTACTTAAGGTATCTAAGCATAATTTGCCAATATAATTAATCTGTATAATTATGTTTCTGCTATCACTAATGAATAGCCTTTCCAGTGATAATGTGTGCACAGCAAACAAGTTCAACTCAATTAAATTTATTTAAAATTAATTATTAATAAAAATTAATAATAAATTGTCAAGAAAAAAAAAACAAATTGCTACATTTCAGGCATGAAAACAGGATAGTAGACAAGAACACACACACACACGCGCGCGCACACACACACACACTCTCACACTATTTATTATCTCAGCTCTAATATCATCCAGGCTCCTCCCCCCTCGCCACCTTTCTCTCTCTGTCCGATTCCCATGGAGACTCATCAGTGAAGTGTCATACTCTCGTTTAGGATTCAGTGTCCCAGGTGTTTGTAGGACCCCTACTGTGTAATTAAGGATGAGCAGAATGGTTTTGAGAGGAAAGAGAAGATGTATGTCCAGTAATGAAGAAACTCACTGAGGAACTTCAGTTCACCACGCTGCAGTAGGCCCACTGAGCTCTGTTCTGCTGCGTGTATAGAGGAACACACTGTGGGCATTATCAGCCAGTTACAGCACGTAATGTCCAGAGCACCCCGTGTTCTGCTTAACGGTGGTTCTGGGAAATTTTATCCGGGTGGGAAATGGGTGGCAGGGAATTCTGACAGTGTGAAAGTGCGAGTGAGAGGAGGGTTGAGAGGTTGGACAGTTGTTTCACTGATGGCCTTGCCAATTCATTCTCCCCTTAAAGGCAAGGCGGGACAGTAGAGACGTGCTTACAATGAGAACGTGGGAGCAGGTGTGGATTGTGTTGTGCTTCCGTGGATAGCAAAACAACTCCCCTGTTAGACATAAACACTCGGCCCACAGCGAGCTTCAAGCCAGAGATGAGGCAGAACTCAGGGTGGGGTGTAAGCTGGAGGCTTATTAATCAGCTACGGATCTTAATATTTATCATGCAGCAGCTGAAACATTCAGGAACTACTATAAGTGAGAAAAGAACTGCAGCACCCCAGAACAGTTAGATTAGGGGTAGAAAAGTGCAGAACAGAATGATCTGAGAAAGAACATTGTAGGACATTGTGAATGCGGAGACCATTCTGGGACATTTTAAAAACAGCACAAAGAAGAGAGAATATTCTACAACAGTGTGAGTGGTGAACAGTGTGAATAGAGACAGGTTCTAAAACACATTGTCTAAGGAGAACAGTTTGGAACAGTGTGACTGTGGAGAACATCCTAGAACAGTCGGAATAGAAAGAATATTCTAGAACAGTGTGGATGTGGAGAATATTCTAGAACAGTGTGAATAGGAAGAATATTCTAGAACAGTGTGATTGTGGAGAATGTTCTAGAACAGCATGAATGGGAAGAATATTCTAGAACAGTGTTAATGTGGAAAATATTCTAGAACAGTGTGAATGTGGAAAATATTCTAGAACAGGTGGATGTGGAGAATGTTCTAGAACAGTGTGAATGTGGAAAATATTCTAGAACAGTGTGAATGGGAAGAATATTCTAGAACTGTGTGAATGTGGAGAATATTCTAGAACAGTGTGAATGTGGAGAATATTCTAAAACCGTGTGAGTGGGAAGGTGTTCTAGAGCAGTGTAAGTGAAGAGGTGCTTAGAACCGTGTGAGTAAAGAGGTGATCCAGAGCAATGTGAATAGGAAGGTGTTCTACAACAGTGTGAATAAAGCAATGTTCTAGAACAGTGTGAATGGGAAGAATATTCTAGAACAGTGTGAATGTGGAGAATATTCTAGAACAGTGTGAATGTGGAAAATATTCTAGAACAGTGTGAATGGGAAGAATATTCTAGAACAGTGTGGATGTGGAGAATATTCTATAACCGTGCGAGTGGGAAGGTGTTCTAGAGCAGTGTAAGTGAAGAGGTGCTTAGAACCGTGTGAGTAAAGAGGTGATCCAGAGCAATGTGAATAGGAAGGTGTTCTACAACAGTGTGAATAAAGCAATGTTCTAGAACAGTGTGAATGGGAAGAATATTCTAGAACAGTGTGAATGTGGAAAATATTCTAGAACAGTGTGAATGGGAAGAATATTCTAGAACAGTGTGGATGTGGAGAATATTCTAGAACAGTGTGGATGTGGAGAATATTCTAGAACAGTGTGAATAGGAAGAATATTCTAGAACAGTGTGATTGTGGAGAATGTTCTAGAACAGCATGAATGGGAAGAATATTCTAGAACAGTGTTAATGTGGAAAATATTCTAGAACAGTGTGAATGTGGAGAATATTCTAGAACAACATGAATGGGAAGAATATTCTAGAACAGTGTTAATGTGAAGAATATTCTAGAACAGTGTGAATGTGGAAAATATTCTAGAACAGGTGGATGTGGAGAATATTCTAGAACAGTGTTAATGTGGAGAATATTCTAGAACAGTGTGAATGTGGAGAATATTCTAAAACCGTGTGAGTGGGAAGGTGTTCTAGAACAGTGTGAGTGAAGAGGTGCTTAGAACCGTGTGAGTAAAGAGGTGATCCAGAGCAATGTGAATAGGAAGGTGTTCTACAACAGTGTGAATAAAGCAATGTTCTAGAACAGTGTGAATGGGAAGAATATTCTAGAACAGTGTGAATGTGGAAAATATTCTAGAACAGTGTGAATGGGAAGAATATTTTAGAACAGTGTGAATGTGGAGAATATTCTAGAACAGTGTGAATGTGGAAAATATTCTAGAACAGTGTGAATGTGGAAAATATTCTAGAACAGTGTGAATGTGGAAAATATTCTAGAACAGTGTGAATGGGAAGAATATTCTAGAACAGTGTGAATGGGAAGAATATTCTAGAACTGTGTGAATGTGGAGAATATTCTAGAACAGTGTGAATGTGAAGAATATTCTAAAACCGTGTGAGTGGGAAGATGTTCTAGAACAGTGTAAGTGAAGAGGTGCTTAGAACCGTGTGAGTAAAGAGGTGATCCAGAGCAATGTGAATAGGAAGGTGTTCTACAACAGTGTGAATAAAGCAATGTTCTAGAACAGTGTGAATGGGAAGAATATTCTAGAACAGTGTGAATGTGGAGAATATTCTAGAACAGTGTGAATGGGAAGAATATTCTAGAACATTGCGAATAGAGGAAACGTTTTAAGACCGTATGACATTGGGGTAGAACATTTAAAACAGACTGTGGAGAACCTTACAGAAAAGTAGCAGTGAACAGCCTGAATGGGGAAGATTATTCTAGAACAGTGTGACTATAGAGGCGTTTTGGTACAGTGTGAATCAATAAGTGTGAGTGGAGAGTTCTAGAGGAGTATAAATTAAGAGATGCTCTAGAACATTGCGAATCGTTCTATAATAGTGTGAATTGAGAGGCATTCTATAACCGTGCGAGTGGGAAGGTGTTCTAGAACAGTGTGAGTGAAGAGGTGTCTAGAACCGTGTGAGTCAAGAGGTGATCCAGAGCCATGTGAATAGGAAGGTGTTCTACAACAGTGTGAATAAAGCAGTGTTCTAGAACAGTATGAATGGAGATGTGTTCTAGAGCAGCGTGGATGGAGAATTGTTCTAGATTAGCGTGAATGAAGAGATGTTCTACAGCAGTATGGATGGAGAGGCGTGCTAGAGCAGTGTAAATGGAGAAGTGTTCTAGAATAGTGTGAATGAAAATGATCTAGAACCGTGTGAAATGACAGACCATGTAAAAGAGTGATAATGTGGTGTTGTATGAAAAGTGTACACAACATACAGCAGTGTGAGGTGTGAATGGCAGACATCCTAGAGCCATCCAACAGGTACAGCACGCCAGTGTGTTAGTGTGAGTAGCTGTGCTCTGGCCGTATTGGCTAGAGTTATGTGTTATGTTTAATCACACCAGGGCTGGACCACAGAGCAACATGCAGGCTTCAAATACTTTCTGGTATTTCTGAACAAGTGATGAAATATTCTTTTTTAAAATCCCCCTAAAAACATTACATTTCATAATTAAGCATCATTTTAGACGTGCAGTTTGAAATATATAAAGGGCAGTAACAGTGTATTAACAGTCAGGCCCAAGTGCATGTCACAGCTGCTTGCATGCCATATCTCATAGCCCTTCCATTCAAACTCTGCTGTTATGAGTGATGTGGGTCTACATGGGTTTTGTTAGATGCCCTTATATATATCTGATTTGGTTATTTTGGTGTTTGTGCATCTCAGAAAGCTGCAGTGTGTGTGACATGCTGAAATTCTGCTCATGTATGATGTGTAAATTGAAGGATCTGTGTACAAATTACTCTGATTATCTGCACAGCAGCCGTGGCTGAGAATAGTGGCGAATCTCTGCCACTTTAAAGCAGAGTTACACAGCAGTCGCTCAAACCCCAGAGGTGTATTTTGGCAAAACAGCGTGTGTTGTTCTCATGCAAAACTCATCTGCCGAGGGAATCTTATGCAAATCTGTGTGCAATTGTCTGCAAATGGTTTGTGTTCAGGAAAATCGTCCTCTGAACAAAATGTGGCATCTAGCATGAACGCGAAGACAGTTTCCTACATTTCACTCGCAGTAATGTGTAAAAAGGCATAGATGTTTCCAATACTACATAGAAACGAGAGAACACTGTCACGACACGTGTCTGTGTGATTGCAGAAGGTGGGGAATTGGATCTTGAGGGGAAGAAATAGTATCACCTACATATCCACATTGTAGAGAATGTCGGAGTGCCTGAGTTTGGAACATAGCAGGGGAATTCTGTTAATCAGTCACACCATGAACTAAACCTTGTGTTACAGTAGCTACTGCACAGTCAATTTAACCAGTCACACAAATACAGGTATCATATCACTGGAGTATGAATACCACGTTACAATAAAACCTAAAAGATCTACAGATGAAGGAAGGAATACTGGGAGGCTCCGCCCTGCTGCTACAGTATTCATCGACAGTTTGCACACAGTACCAGCTATTTTCCCCCAACATGCTCTTACATGCACTTACTGCAAATACACAATTTAATGAATACTGTAGATTCCTTATTATCCCAGCCGTACCTTTACATAGGTACTTCACAGTGTATGTAAGCTCCCCGGACCAAAAGGTAGAAGTTCAAGACTCCTGCAGGTGGCGCTGCATGAGAAAGATGGGACTATAAATATCTGCGGGGTCTGAGTGACGGGATTTATAGATTGAGAAGAGGTGGTACAGGGCAGTATGTGGCTCCAAAGCAGATGTTAATGATTGCATAAAGGAGTGACTGCATGTGGGCGTGTCAAAGACCATAGTGTGAAGGAAGTAGCTGAATCTGAAGGTGTATGGAAGCGTACGGTCATACGGGTCTACCAGCAGTGGGAAAATCCCAGTCTACAGGGAATTCTCCTCAGAACTGTGCCACCACATCTGGCGCAACTGCACAATTCTTTGATGCAGTGTCTGAGCACTGATGTAGCCTGCATCCAGACACATGTTCAAATGCCAAATCCAATTCCAGCCTGTGGAGGTATTACATGCTATTAGGCACGTTTCTGTCACAGGTGACTAATCTTTTGCCTGGTGAGCTGATATTATGTATATTACATCACTAATTAGGCCATACAATAACAATAAGATGAGGATGTAGATTTGAGCAGCTCAGAAAAAACTCTCCATCACCTTTCAGGGTTGTGTTTCATGTTGGAATAAAAGAGGGAGCAAACCGTTGAGCAGACAAATGGTCAAACACCTGCTGTGTAAGTGCTTAACGTCTGTTTGTTAACTGATTACAACCTGAACCAATGCAAATGAAAACGGCACCACTGTGCCAACATTACCCCGTAGTGTTAACTGGATTGACCCCTATGACTGCAGGATATGACCTCACTCTTCTTTTATCTGGCACACAAGCCAAGCAACGCCCTGTTTCACAGAAGCATGGCTTATCTAATGTAATTTATTACATTACTGAGCAAACTAATAATTCACTACTAAATACACACAGGGGAAAGCTTGTTACCTCCAACACAGGCTGTGAACAGGAAACTGGATCCGAAGGAACAGGATTGTGACCTTCGGAGTTTGCTGTACTGCCCTGGAATGTATTCCCTGGAATAACATAACGGATAAAATGGTACTGATATCTCAAACTACAGGTCATTATTAAACTCTAATAGATCTATCAGCTGGTTGATAACATAGGACAATTGAGGTTTTGTCTGCATCAGTAAGCATTTAGCCTGTAACTGGCTAGTAATGAGTTACTTCTTTGTTTGTGGCACCTCAGCTTTAACTGGATGTCAACTATAATGGTAACATCACACAATAAAACTTACCGGGCCAAAAAATGAGTCACCTGTGATAAAACGTGCACACTAACAGCGTGTAATACCTCCACAAGCATGAATCACAGCTGGGTTGGCATGTAGAGGACATGTTTCTGGATGTAGTGAAAGGAACAGCAAATGCAACAATGGCTGAAGCTCTTGGCAAATGACCGCCACTGCCGCCACTCGGCAAGAAACCACAACCAGCAGCAAACAAATGAAGTGATCGAAATTAAGGCAAAGCAAGGCTTAACACTGGCCCTGCTTTCCACTGGAAACGTTTAGGATAGTCTAGATGCTGTAAAGAAAGTAAAGATTGAAGGGGGAAGAGGAGGGACTGTGGTCTGTGGAATTTTCTGGTGAAATGTTGCCTCTTGTTGTTTGGAGTATGAATTCAACAGATTGCATCACCTTAAAAATTTCTTGTGTAAAGGTGCCGGATATCATGTCAGTCCAGTACACATTTAAATGACTTCTCCTCACGGTCATTTGGCTGCCCCTTCTATGTGTGCACTGGAATAACTGTTGGTACACAGCCCAGGGACAGTAAATGGGAAATAAACAAAGTGGCTAGGGTTGAGCCACACAACACTCTTCCAGCCAATCAGCAACAGGGGCTATTATACGTGCACAGGATGGGAGGAAGGGGCTACATGCTGGACTCATAATGAACATGCAATGTCAAGACAAAAAGGCAGCCTGAGATGCCTGAATGCAACTGTTTCACTGTATCAGGTGGAACGGGAAAACTCAAGCAAGAAGCTAGAGTAAAAGAAACCAACTTCAGCTTCATGGAGAGTTGAAAGGCATGAGAAGGGAGGTGGAGGTTGGAGGTTTCAGTTGGACAGGTGGTTCACAACAACAATTAGTCTGTATAGTTTTGTCCTGATTTTGCTGATGTTTATGACAGCAGGGCTGTAGCAGCTACAACTGTAGTTAGCAACAGTATGCTAATCTACAACCTGCTAACGTTAGTCCAAGTACTTGCTGCGTTGTTGTTTGCACAATGTCAGTGAGGGGTTTTATGGCCACCAAAGCCTAAAAACAAGTTTGCTATCCCACTGTTGTCCATTTGGCCATGTCGTTCACCATTTTTGGTGAGCTGAGCTTCTAAATGAGCAGTTAAGTGAAGGGTGCAGTTGTTGAGCTTCTCAAATGTCAATAATCATCAACACAAACACAACACAAACACAAAGTTCACCCACATCACTCCACTGCTGCGCTCCCTTCATTGGCTTCCTGACGTTGCCCATATCAGATTTAAAACTGTGATGCTGGCCTACAAAGACAAGAATGGACCAGTGCCTCCCTACCTTATGGCAATGGTGAAGAGTCGAGCTGTACCTCGAGCCCTTCGTGCTTCAAGTACAGCTTGACTCGAACCGCCATCCCTTAGGACACATGGAAGACAAGCGTCCAGACTCTTCTCTGTCCTGGAGCCCAGATGGTGGAATGAACTCCCACTGGGCGTCAGAACAGCGGAGTCTCTCGCAGTCTTCAAACGCAGACTGAAGACCCATCTCTTCGTAATGCACTTAAATGAGTGAGCTCTAGCAGACGTGTAAATTGTGTGTATCGTGTTGCACTTTAATAACTTTTGTATTGCACTTATAATGACCTTTGTCAATGTATATTGTGTTGCACTTATAACAACCTTTTCTCCTCTATAGGAATAAGCACTGGGCTGGGGTTGCCAGGTAATGGTTTACTTGCTCTATGTCTGTGTATTAATCTCTAGGTATCAGCGCTGGCCCCTGTTCGGGCAGTGTTTGAGCTTATGGTGAGTTTTAGGCTCTAAACTTCCTGTACTAGCTGGAATATTATCCAACGGAACACTAAGCATGGTTGTAAGTCGCTCAGGATAAGAGCGTCTGCTAAATACCTTAAATCTAAATGTAATCATCCTCCAGAACCGCTAACAGTGTGCTCAGAAGTTACTGGCATTTTGTTGATCGCTTGATTTGCTGTACACTAGGGTTGCCACCCGTCCCATAAAATACGGAATCGTCCTTTATATTAAACCAATATGGGACGCGATTTGTTCCGTATTTCCGGAAATGTCTGATAAACATGTGTGTCACGCATGATAGATCCCGGAATCAGATCAAATATGGGACGCGATTTTAAACACGTCACTCACACATGGCCACGCCCTCCGTCCTTTATTTTCATTTCTGAAAGGTGGCAACCCTACTGTACACTCTACTATGGACTGGATGTTTTGAATCTGAATTTTTGCCAGGATTTTTTTTTTTCTTGAGGCATGTATGCTACTGGGGGAAGAAGAAAGGCCATTAGAAAAAGTCCTTAAAGAGCCGAGCTAATAGAGAAGCCTTCTGCAACATGACAGACGTCACTTCTGTTCTCACTGGTATGTGCTTCCATTTGTCTGGCACATAGTCCCTGTTATCAGATTAGCCCACCATGTGGAAAATAAACCATCGACCTCCTGAAAGCAGCCATTTAGCGTTCATGTGTCCCAGCAGTACGGGATATGCTAATCAAATTGCATAATGAGTCCCTGCTTTATTCGTTTATTCATAACAAAGTTGCACAACTTTCTGTAGTCACGCCTCCTGCTCTCAAGAAACACAGCCATGGCCTTCATTATCACATCTATTAAGAGGGAAACATTGGAGATGGATTTTATGAGGGGTTTATGCTATCACCGTAGTCATCAAAGCGATAGCAATCAACATTTTGTAGAGCCACCGAGCCAGGAGGAGTCCCGTGGCTGCGGGAGAGAAGCGAATTGTTTTCTGTATGAGATGTGTTGTTGTGTGTCTGGAATGCTAATAGAGAGGAAAAAGTCAGAGCTGTCAAAAGCGACTGTGGGGAATGGGTGAGCAGGGGGATTTCTCTCGAATAGCTGCAGAAGGCAGATGTGTCTGTGGGATACAAAACAAAAACAAAAATAAAAGTCCTGGAATGAGCTGATGACCTTATATACACACAGCGGACTTCGTGTTAACATTGTCGTGATTTAGGAGGTTATGCTGTATTAGCATTAGCAACTCATGTTTATGAAACCATGGGAACGAAACGCCCAAGGCTACAAACATTTACAGACTCAGACATTCTTCAAAATTAAGGCTTTCTTCATGAATATTAACTACTAATAACAATAAAATGTACAATTTGTAAAGGAATAGAAATTACAACCTGGAATCAGACCAGGCTGGAGCGTCGCTGAAGTACTGCCATCATTTGCTTTGACTTTTATTTGATTGCAGACAGTATGAACCCGAGATATTTCATGCTTTGTTTGGTAAACATTATTTCATTTGTTAATATACAATATCCATTTCTGCATTTCAGGCCTGCAGCACATCCCAGAAAAGGTTGGGACAGTAAAGCATTTACCACTGTGTAAGGCCATTCCTTCTTATAACACTGAGGGCACTAAGTAATGAAATGTTTCAGGTGTTGTTTTGTCCCATTCTTCCTGCACCAGATCTTAAGCAGTGCAATGGTACAGACTCCTCACTGTTGCATTTTTCGTTTAAACATTCCCCACATATTGTTCACTGGGAATAGGAAAAGATGTATATTAATAAATAAATAATTATTCTTAAAAATGTTTTTCACCATTTTTCTTTCCTTTTGCATTTTCCATTCTGTCCCAACATTTTCTGATTTGGGCTTGTAATTGTTTTTGGAAATGTGAATGAATGGATGGATGGAAAGTAGGATGGATGAATGAGGAACTGAAAAAATAACCAGTGATGAATCAAAACCGAAACTCCACCCCAGGATGTTCCCTGAGACTGTAAAAAAGGGGGGGAGGGGGGGGGGTCCACATAAACTCACAATGCCACGCTTTCAGGTTTTCCCTCTGCCTCCGATCCCAGGAACTCCATCTCTCCATCTCGCCATTTAATGATGTCACAGTCAAGTGTCCCTCACCTACCAATCCAGTCCCGTTTCCTCCATCGAGATTTTACACACCTGTTAATTATTAACTCTGTTTGCTTATATACCCCTAGCCCTTCTAGCAGTCTTCGCGAATTACCAACTCCCGACTATTACCAACTCTATTACTATTGCCTACTATCTACCAACTATTACCGTTGCCTTACCGTGCATTCTATCCTAATGATACTTTACCCGACTTTCAGGTTTCTGGCTCTGTTTGATCTCTGGTTCACCTCGTCTCTTCTTCTGCCCTCGGATTTTGGTTACCCTGTTCTGATTGTTTATTTGGTTTATGTGGTTTTGACCTCAGACTGCCTCTTCGTGTCTGACTTTGCCTGTCCCTTGTACTATGTTTGCTTGGATTCTGTTTTTGAGCCTGACTGTCAACCTGTTGAATAAACCCAGCTTTGATTTTAGCTCAGTGTGCGTCAATCAGACTCTGTCCGGGGTGATACCGGTACATACAGTGGGGAAAATAAGTATTTAGTCAGTCACCAATTGTGCAAGTTGTCCCACTTAAAAAGATGAGAGAGGCCTGTAATTGACATCATAGGTAGACCTCAACTATGAGAGACAAAATGTGGAAAAAAATTGAGAAAGTCATTTTGTCTGATTTTTAAAGAATTTATTTGCAAATAATGGTGGAAAATAAGTATTTGGTCAATAACAAAAGTTCATCTCAATACTTTGTTGTATATCCTTTGTTGGCAATGACAGAGGTCAAACGTTTTCTGTAAGTCTTCACAAGGTTGGCACACACTGTTGCTGGTATGTTGGCCCATTCCTCCATGCAGATCTCCTCTAGAGCAGTGATGTTTTGGGGCTGTCGGCGGGCAACACGGACTTTCAACTCCCTCCAAAGGTTTTCGATGGGGTTGAGATCGGGAGACTGGCTAGGCCACTCCAGGACTTTGAAATGTTTCTTACGAAGCCACTCCTTTGTTGCCCTGGCAGTGTGCTTGGGATCATTGTCATGCTGAAAGACCCAGCCACGTTTCATCTTCATTGCCCTTGCTGATGGAAGGAGGTTTGCACCAAAAATCTCACAATACATGGCCCCATTCATTCTTTCATGTACACGGACCAGTCGTCCTGGTCCCTTTGCAGAGAAACAGCCCCAAAGCATGATGTTGCCACCCCCATGCTTCACAGTTGGTATGGTGTTCTTTGGATGCAACTCCGCATTCACTTTCCTCCAAACACGACGAGTTGTTTTTTTACCAAATAGTTCTACTTTGGTTTCATCTGACCATATGACATTCTCCCAATACTCTTCTGGAACATCCAAATGCTCTCTAGCAAACTTCAGACGTGCCTGGATATGGACTGGCTTAAGCAGGGGGACACGTCTGGCACTGCAAGATCTGAGTCCCTGGCGTCGTAGTGTGTTGCTGATGGTAGCCTTTGTAAAGTTGGTCCCAGCTTCCTGCAGGTCATTCACTAGATCCCCCCTTGTGGTTTTGGGATTTTTCCTTACCGTTCTTGTGATCATTTTGACCCCACGGGCTGAGATCTTGCGTGGAGCCCCAGATCGAGGGAGATTAGTAGTGGTCTTGTAGGTCTTCCATTTTCTGATTATTGCTCCCACAGTAGATTTCTTCACATCAAGCTGCTTGCCTATTGCAGATTCAGTCTTCCCAGCCTGGTGCAGGTCTACAATTCGGTTTCTGGTGTCCTCCGACAGCTCTTTCGTCTTCACCATAGTGGAGTTTGGAGTGTGAGTGTTTGAGGTTGTAGGCAGGTGTCTTTTATACTGTTAACGACTTCAAACAGGTGCCATTAATACAGGTAATGAGTGGGGGAAAGAGGAGCCTCTTAAAAAAGAAGTTACAGGTCTGTGACAGCCAGAAATCTTGCTTGTTTGTTATTGACCAAATACTTATTTTCCACCATTATTTGCAAATAAATTCTTTAAAAATCAGACAAAATGACTTTCTCAATTTTTTTCCACATTTTGTCTCTCATAGTTGAGGTCTACCTATGATGTCAATTACAGGCCTCTCTCATCTTTTTAAGTGGGACAACTTGCACAATTGGTGACTGACTAAATACTTATTTTCCCCACTGTATATAACGGGACATCTGCTGCACTATGTGCCATGTAACTCAGGGCCCTTTACAACAAAGAACCAAAAAGGCAGTTAATTACAGCATTTGTTAATCAGTCATAGCATTTTGCATTTGTCTGTTCAGCTGTGTGACGTTTGAGTCACAGTTCAATTGAAAATGAAAATGTTGACCCTTAAATACCTCCAGCTGTCCAGTCTTTTACACCTAAAGACGTCCACACTGTTTAAAGCAATAGCCAGTCTTGTGGCATTAGCCAAACATGAACACCCAGGCGACTGAACAGGTGACTCTTGTGCTTCTGCTACAGATGCTACCGTAGTCTCAAAGACTTGTGTGTGAAACAAGCCAGGGACCAGCTGGTACCGAGGCATAAATGACCGCAGTATTGTCCAGAGTGTCTGACCGTCAGATGCAGAAGTATATGGGGTGCATGTGGGACAAACGACTTGAGAAATTCATCAGAGCTGGCTTTCCACTTAAATTCATTCATTCCACCTTAAATGAGACAATAGATACATTGACAGTCCCACGCAAGTGCCAGAAATGTAAGTGTAGCTCCATATAAAATGGAAAGCTGGAGAATAAGAAGCCAACGTTTTTATATATACACACACATTTCTGATGGTATATATATATATATAGATATATACACACATACATATATGTATGTATGTATGCCAGCGCAGAGGAATCCTCTACAGGACTCTCAGGACTACACACACTCAATTCAACAAGTTACAATATCTACCTCTTAATCCCTAATCCCCCTATCACTCTCTGTCTCTCTCTCTCTCTCTCTCTCTCTCTCTCTCTCTCTCTCTCTCTCTCTCTCTCTCTCTCTCTCTCTCTCTCTCTCTCTCTCTCTGTCTCTCTCTCTCTCTCTCACTCTCACTCTCACTCCTTCTTTCTCTCCTCTTCTTAGTTAAGCACTAGAATTTCTCCGGAGCGATCACATCAGAACCCCCAGGCACCTGAGCATCAGCGCCAATGTGGATCTCCTGCCCTGTTTCATCGCCCGGCATGACCACAACCTTTACACTGACCAGCGTCTGGCTCTGATCATGAACTCTAATCAGACTGGATCTAATAGATATTCTTCCCCTGTTAGTTTTGTCTTTCCCGCCTTTTTTGGGTTCGACCTAAGGAGGTTGGGTTCCGCCCTTGAGCCCCTCGAGGTTTCTTCCCTATCACTGGAGTTTTTCCTCGCCACTGTTGCCTCTGGCTTGCTATATATATATATATATATATATATATATATATATATATATATATATATATATATATATATATATATTCATTCCACTGTGGCTACAAATGTAGGTTGCTAAATTTCCTTCGGGATCAATAAAGTATCTATCTATCTATCTATCTATCTATCTATCTAGGTATGAACAAATGAGCACCAGCTTGACTGAATAACATCATAATCAACTGATGTTACCATTGCAAAATCACTATCAGTGAACTTGCCACCTTAAGACTGTAATGATCCATAGCTTAATATCTGGTATATCGTGTTCATATATGCAAACAAACAATATTAGGCATTAATATCACGTCAATGCTTTGCTTGGTATTTGCTGTTCATCTCTCACACACACAGTGCTCCTGCTGATTAACGCCCGGTGCACATCACTGCAGTGATTAGGTTCAGAGTGGCTGATTTCACGCCCCGCTGGCTCTCTGTTCCGCTGCCTGTCCCTGTGAAGCACTTCATTCTGGTGCACAGGAACACTGTGACGTCATCACACTCATCACTCAGGGCTCATCAAAAGAGGTACTACATCTCAACTGACGGTGCAGCAGTGGACAACAGTGGTCTGATTTTGTATCAGGTATACGAGTGCAGCTCTACGCTTAACACATCTGGACCGTATCCAGGTTCAGGGAGCGCCCCCTGCAGGACAAACAGTTCTGCATGGCCTTTACCACAATCCTCAAACTTCAAATTGTTTTTCTGCAAAGGAGAAAGATCAGTTTGATTAAACATTTTCAAAGGATGATGGCCCTTTCATATTTCCAAACACAACACTAAATTATTTATTAAAGACCCTGCCATCTAAACAACCAACAATAAAAATGCCCCCTCCTTTCCCCCCCGCGCTCTGCGCCAAGTGACTGTTTTGGGAAAAACACAAACGGGTCAGATGGAAATTGGATTATTCGCCTGGTTCATAGAAGATAACACCCAGCAGAGATATCAAAATATCACAAACGGGGAACTCAAAGTAGCTACTGATCTTAAGGTGCCACACCCTCAGGATATTCTTTCTCAATGGAACACAGAAGAACCTTCAAATAAATATCCAGTATACTAACTGAACACTGAGTTCTGTCAACTAAACATCCAGTATCCTAACTGAACACTGAGTTCTGTCAAATAAATATCCAGTATACTAACTGAACACTGAGTTCTGTCAACTAAACATCCAGTATCCTAACTGAACACTGAGTTCTGTCAAATAAATATCTAGTATCCTAACTGAACACTGAGTTCTGTCAAATAAATATCCAGTATCCTAACTAAACACTGAGTGCCTTCATATTGATATAAAGTGAACTGCATTGATCTTGAACTGAACACTGAGTGCCTTTAAATAAATATATGTATCCTAAATGGAATACTTAATATCTTCAACTAAACACTTAGTATCCCCAACCATTCATTGGCATCAATTTAAAACCCAGTATAATAAATTTAATTTAATACAGAGTTTGCTCAAATAAACACACAGTATAATTTACCGAACAACCAATATTATAATTTAATATAAACACCATGTATTCTTAAATGAACCTCCAGTTTCCTCAGCAAACACCCAGTAAACCTAGTATCCTGAAACTATTACCATGCATCCTCAAACACCTGCTGTCCTCAACCAAACACCTATTATCCTCTACTAAACAGCCAGCATCCTCAACCAGCCACCCAGAATCACTGGTCAAACACCCGCCATTTTCAGCTAATCACCCAGTATCCTTAACTAATCACCAAGTATCCTTAACTAAACACCCAGTATCCTTAACTAATCACCCAGCTTAACTAATCACCCAGTATCCTTAACTAATCTCCCAGCATCCTTAACTAATCACCAAGTATCCTTAACTAATCACATAGCATCCTTAACTAATCACCCAGTATCCTTAACTAATCACCCAGTATCCTTAACTAATCAGCCAGCATCCTTAACTAATCACCCAGTATCCTTAACTAAACACCCAGTATCCTTAACTAAACACCCAGAATCCTTAACTAATCACCCAACTTAACTAATCCCCCAGGATCCTAAACTAAACACCCAGCATCTTTAACTAAACACCCTCTATCCTTAACTCAACACTCGGTATCATTAACTAATCACATAGCATCCTTAACTAATCACCCAGTATCCTTAACTAATCACATAGTATGCTTAACTAAACATCCAGTATCCTTAACTAATCACCCAGTATCCTTAACTAAACACCCAGTATCCTTAACTAATCACCCAGTATCCTTAACTAATCACCTGGTATCCTTAACTAATCACATAGCATCCTTAACTAATCACCCAGTATCCTTAACTAATCACCCAGCTTAACTAATCACCCAGTATCCTTAACTAATCACATAGTATGCTTAACTAAACATCCAGTATCCTTAACTAATCACCCAGTATCCTTAACTAATCACCCAGTATCCTTAACTAATCACCCAGTATCCTTAACTAAACACCCAGTATCCTTAACTAATCACCCAGTATCCTTAACTAATCACCTGGTATCCTTAACTAATCACATAGTATGCTTAACTAAACATCCAGTATCCTTAACTAATCACCCAGTATCCTTAACTAATCACCCAGTATCCTTAACTAATCACCCAGTATCCTCAGCAAAACACCTACAACCCTTGGCTTTTCTGAAATGAGTATTCGCCATGCTCTAATGATGACTCTTGCTTGCATTGCTCTGACTGGTAGTTATTATTTTTTGAATGAGTTTAGGCGTTAAAGATCGATAATTAATAGAAGATTAATAGTATTAATGTGATGGTACATGAGCCCTGTAAGAGCTTTATGATAATGAATCTGTTGGACAGAGTGTGGTATAGATTAAAACCAGTTCCATCTGCACTTTAAAGTCTAGCAGAAAGATCTACACCATATCCATATATACACCATATATTCCCCTGGCTGTTGGGTATTCTAGCTCATGTGCTCCCATTCTTTGATTTAAACATCATTCCAGTCATGTCCACATGATGCAGCACTGAATCGGAAGCTGGAATACACATTCAGTCCTCTGCGGACCTAATGCTCACCGAAGCACTTTGTGCTATCATATGCACCGCACTTGGCATTAGGCTCCGTCATAAAACATGCATGCGTGCGCTCTGGAGTGATTGGCTTTTACAGAGCATCAGATAAATTGGATCTTCATAACAGAACGCCAAGAGGATTTATACTTCTGTTTACTATGGGCTATGATCTGCCGTAATGTAATACGGAAAAGATAAACACGAAGCACCTCAAACAAGCGCTTAAGGAAAAACTGTAGATTTATCATTATTATTATGATTTTTTTTGTTCGGCAGTGTTAACAGTACTACCAGTACACATGCATTAACACACCTGATTCAGCTCATCTTTGTTCCCGTGGAAACATCTTGTGTCAAGTCAAAATGCAAACAAACAAATAGCTAATAACTGCTAATACTAGTGTTACTAATAACAAATAACTATGAATTGGGAATGCATTTTATATATGGATAGGTGACAATACGACACCACATAATTCAAGATCATGTTATTTAATTTTTTGAGCCTGGAATAGAGAAAAAAGCAGCAGTTAAAATTTCTCAATACGTTGGTGGGCTCGAATCACATGACTTGACTTTCATTTGGTATTCATAACTTGAGACTTGACTTAGAATGGGCCGATGACTCGAAGTGGCTTGATTTTTTATTAAATATTTGCATTCGGTTTAAGAAATTAGGAATAGTTTAGGGATTTTTGTTCAAACAAGATTGGGTGATTTCTGTTGCAATGCGTGCAAACCTGGCAACCTATCATAACCATACCAAGTTGCTCATATAGTAAAGCCGGCTACGCTAGAACTAGTGAGGTCTGGATTAGAGGATTGTGTTGTGGATGAAAGTAGTAATAGGTAAACAGTGATACGGAGGGTCTGCAGATCAAACATCAGTGACACGACCACCACGACCAACATCATCCCTCACTACAGAACCCACACAGAAAGGTACGTGACTGTGTCATTTGGCTAGTCGAAGCTTACCTAACGTAAGTTAACCGTAGGGTTCTGAGAGGAGCCAGGGGACGGGAACACAGTCACTAACACTCTGTAGACTCCACATTCACCTCCTGCTCCATGACTGCACTGACCTACAGGTAGTGTCTCTGCTGTAACTCTACCGAACTGCTGATGTTTATCCACAGGGGGAGTCTGTAAGTTTCGTTGTCTAACTGGGCGAAGATCGGTTGATATCAGATATTCGTGTTTCCCGCCTCCTGCTGCTCACAGATAGCTTTATAAAAGCTCTGAAATTTGTGGGGGTTTTTTTAAGTCATGGTAAACCAGGGAACAAACTACAGTCAGTACATTCCCCCAGAGTTCCCGACCTTTCCTTCTACAGAGCACGTTTGATTACTATAGCCAGACTCACAGCAGGAGGCGTTGAATAAAGAAAGGGACCGTCCTAAGGTGTGGGTTCTGTTCAAGACACACGGCAGCCTTGAGCTTGGCAGGATATGCTTTAGTTGAATTGTAGTTATTTTATATAAGCTTTAAAAAAGACTATTAGGAATTAAATTAATACTTTGAGACATCCATCCAAACATAACTTCACTTCACTGTGTACTTGTACAAGGCTGAAACGACAATAAAAGCCACTTGACTTGATATGACACACAGATCTGATATTGCTAAATCTGATAAACATACTGCAGCTTTTAGTTTGGCAAGATATACTGTGCTTTTTATATATATATATATATATATAATTTTATATTTAATAAATTACTACTGTGAGACATCCATACATTAATGAACGTCCACTGTTAAAGTAACATACGCTTAGCAGTAAAAATTCACACTGCTCTTCTGCTGCCTAATTCTGATGGCTGATGCATGAACTTTGACATCAGCTGTGACAGGAACTCCCTGTAGGATTGCTTGAGACTTCTTTACGTATCTTGTGGTCTTGTGTGTAACCACTCACTTTAACGACCAGAAGTAAATCAAACCAAATATCTGAAATTTAAATAAGACCGTCTACTCCAGAGGGTGGTGCTGAGTCTACTATTTCAAGCAGTGATTAAATGTTTGGACATCCTTACAAGAAAACTGTTCAGTCTGATTGGGAATGGTGTACGTGTATACAGCTGTTTGATCGGATGCATAATTCTCACGCAGCAATGTTTTTTTTTTTCCATTAAAAATGAAAAGGATGGAAAAGTGTATGCACATGTACTGTACTCCTGCTCTACTGAAAGACACAGTTCATGTTACACCATCAAAGGAAGGACCCCCGAGCACAAATTCAACGTGGGTTCATTTCGTTTGTTCTTTTTCCTCCCATCCCTCGTGTTTCCCATTAAGTACCATTCCTTTTCAGCCCACCCAAACCCTATTGTTTCCTCAGACCTACAGTCGCCAAGCTGCATGTCCTCACTTGGGTCAAACCCCCAAACTCTTTAGGATACAGTTGTAACGATTGGGTTGAGGCAGGATGCAAGTGCAAAACGGTTTTATTTGCTTCAGTCCAGGTAACAGGGGCCAACACACAGGAGGGTATGAGTAAAGACATGTCCAAAGAAGAAACCAGAAACAAAACTAGAGTAAAGAACTGAAGACTAACACGAACACTACAAAACAATGAAAACAAGAACACGGTTAAGTTTTACACTGGGGAAACAACAAGGTCTAACAAAGGGATAACCACTCAGAACAAACACGAGGAAAAACCTACAGCACAGAACTATCACAGGGTGGAAACACAGAGACTTCACAAACAGACAGGGCAAACAAAGGGGTCTTAATACACGTCCTAATGGGTAACAGATAGGTCTCAGGTGTGGGAGTGGGCGGAGCTAAGGGAAGCAGGAAGAGCTGTGCTAAGACAAAGTAACCAGAGGGGGCGCTGTGGGACATGAACAGGGATAGGCTAAGAGATAGACAGAGATGTAACAACAGTTGTATTAACCCTGGCTCATCTATGTGTCATTTACTCATCCCTCGTTCCTCTCATAGCAACCACAGCAGTCATCCCTCGTTCCTCTCATAGCAACCACAGCAGTCATCCCTCGTTCCTCTCATAGCAACCACAACAGTCTAGCATGAAGTGGGCACTATTTAAGCCACCCACCCATCCCTCAGGAAATGCACTTTTCTAGTTTACTATGATGTCGATAAGTACATTCATACTGCAAAGCCACCCGTTCTGGACGGTTAACTGAGTTCTTATACAAGGTGTTTTTTTTTAGGTTTATTAAAAGCATGCCATTGGTTTGTGCTCCAGTTCTGATACAGCTTCAGTAATTATAAAGGGGGCATTCTGGTTTTGTCATTGTGACTCACCTGTGTCAGCCTGTGCTGATAGAGCTGGTCTAATGCTGAGGACTACTTCTTGTTGCTGTCTAGAAGAGCAAAAAGAGATGAACTCCGGCTGGGAGGGTTTGATTCAGCATCGCTTGGGTGGCTCAGCTGAAGTTCAGATAAATGACCTCTGGAGCCACGGGCGCACTGCTCAACACTCTTAATGAGGGCGCTTCATCAGAAAAATGAACAGTCCTTGGTTTTTTTTATACCTTCTCAAATGAGCACACTTAAACTGCCTTTACGATCCACTTAGCTCTGGATTTGGTCAAGTGTAAGTGAACTGAATGAAATGGACATTTGATTTGGTGCAATCTAGCCTATGTGATACTCTACTCAGTTTCACCGAACGTAATTCATCAGCACCCGCAATCATGACACTTCCACAGTTTGAATCCATGGACTGAAAGTCAGCCTTAGTTCATCATCATGGCCATAAACACCATATGGACTCTCTTCTAGAGAACTTGAGAACCACACTCATTTAAAATCACCTTTATTCCTCACCAGTTCATAACTGTCTTTATATTTTATCATATTTTCATCCTTTCATGATTCTTTTCATCTGCCAGTTTATGCTTTTCTTTTTTTTCAAGCTGCTATGGTTTTTATTTAGTACTCTCACTTACAGACAGTTTTTATTTTTTGTTAAGTCACACCCGTCCTGGCTCTGCCACCGTCAGTAGCCTGTGTTTAAAGTAGCACGTGTCAAGCTAGCTCCTCTCTGTAAATGAAAACTGGTTCTATACCAGGTAAAAATAAAACAGATGAGAGCCTTAATTAGGATGTAAGATCAGGAACCTGCATTCCTATTCCTTGGCGCTCTGTGCTACAAGGCCATGGTCTTCAGTGCAAGGCCATTATCATCACTTAATACACTCATCATAAAAAGAATATTTGCACTCAGGAGGAAGTGTGAGATTGGAGTGCTGTTGGGAAGGAAGAGAAAGCTTACCAGGAACAATAAATGATGACACATTTAGACTGATATGGGCACTAATATGTCAAATGTCTCATAACATGTCAGACGTCTCGGCATAGAGGTGTAGAGGTTCCTAATAGTGTCCTGTGATAACCCATCCTATGCAACTTGAATTTTCTCACGCCAGGGTAGGAGTGGAGGTGGAGTTACAGCAGACCTTCTGGACTCCTCCACACACAGACTCTTTGGTCGTCTCCACCAAGACAAAAGCAAAACTCGTTGACTGCGTTGTACAGCCATATGCCAGTGGTGCTGGCACTAACAGTCTTATGAAGGGCTTTACTGCTCACCGAATGTCCACAATCGTGGCTGTTGGGTCAGTCAGGTACAGCGATAAGGCCCATCCTTGCTGACATCACATTCGTGGCCGAGTGTGAAATCATTTGCACGTCTCACCATGTCAATCCTACTCACCAAGTTTCATTCCGGTTGGTTGATTCCTTCAGGGTGCAGCTATTTGTCTAACTATTATGTTGATGATAAGCTTTGCTT
Source organism: Prochilodus magdalenae (assembly GCA_024036415.1). NCBI lineage: Eukaryota > Metazoa > Chordata > Actinopteri > Characiformes > Prochilodontidae > Prochilodus > Prochilodus magdalenae. The sequence continues at coordinate 82,327 of JAMWET010001847.1, forward strand.
ATTGCTAGGCTTTCTCATTGGTCCCATCAGTTGTTGATGGGACACTTATTAATGTAACACCATACCAGCACTTCAGCAAAGTCGTTAACGAACAAATATACTGCCGCTAAAAGGTCAACATTAATACTGCATGGGTACTGTGGAAATAAACAGTATGTCAAGTCAGTAATTGTATGAAGTGGAAACAACCACTTTGGTAACATCAGGGCAATTTACAAGTGCTAATCAATCAGTCATCACTAACATTAATAAACATAGCTAATAAAAATAAATAATAATAACGTTCGTGTTGTATGCCCACCTGCCCTGTGACCCCCATAGACATATAGTCTCCCAACTCCCAGTGCTCAGTTCATGACAACAGTCTTGTTACTATAGTATAATGACTTTTGTTACGTTGAATGGAGATATGTGAAAAGGATATTTCGATACTCTAGTCGGGTCTAGTCTTCTCCTCCAATTATGTGTCAGCACCAGTTAGAAATGATGCAGTGCTGTATCTATGATTTCACGCTCTCGACTTTGCCTGATTAGTAGCTGTTGGGGAGATCTAGCCAACAGCTATAACAGGCCAAGACAACACTGTAGAGAACACTGAGCAACAAAACTAAAATCCAAAAAGGTCTTAACCCAAACAGAACAGTCAGATATACGGCACAGGAAGTAGTGGAACACTGTAAACATGGGAAAACTTTAGAACATCCAGCAGAGCATCAGCCAGAGTGCGTGTTTCTGTGAATGTCCTCAGTTATAGGTCTAAAAACTGGAGTAACTGCCCCACCACAACCCTGCACAGTGAAAGAAGCTCATTAAACATGCACCCCGAAAGCTCCACACACCCCGAGGGCAGTGCAATCCTCAGAGGGAAACACACCATCAGATAAGACCGGCCGTCCTGAGCGGAGCCCGTTTTGCGGCACTGAGATGAATTTAAATATTTAGGCTTTCAAACTTTATTGCTCGGTTAAGCGAAGCTAATTGCCCTCCGATGTAAAAAGTGCACTTCAGAGCTTATCATTAACGCAGATGAATATTAATGAACTTAAACCTGTTCAATGTGCTGATTAGTGAAGGGCTTTTAACATGGAAGAGGAAGCTCCTCCTTTAACTGTTAGCATCATTAACACTGAAACACACATGAGAGTACTGCTCTACTCCAGAGCACACCGAGGACGAGGCAGGCACCAGGAGCGAGTGAGCCTTCAATACACCTCCAGATTTTCAGGCCACTTACAGTCCTGTCAGGTTATCATCCACTAACATAGCAACATCCTAGCGACCCACAGACATGCCATAGCAACCACATAGCACCATCCTAGCAACAACCATAGATACAAAAGCAACCACAAAGCAACATCCTTGCAACCACCAGAGATACCATAGCAACCACATAGCAACATCCCAGCAAAACCCCAGAGATACCATAGCGATGACAAAGCAACATCCTAGCAAGCCCCAAAGATACTATAGCAACCACATAGCAACATCCTGGCAACCACCAGGAACACTATAGTGACAATACAGCAACATACAAGCAATCACCAGAGATACCAAAGTGGCAACATAGCAACAACCCACCGACCACCAGAGACACCACAGCAACCATCTAGCAACACCGTAGCAGCTTGCTATTTCTCCATCTGTAAGCTGCGTAATCACAGTGATGTTCTACTGTGGGTTTAATCAGAACCGTGTACTGCAGATCACATCACCCCTCCCAGTTCACCAGACAGCAGGTCAGTCCGGCAGGAGGGCCTGGAGGAGACGGAGGGGGAGGAGTATGAAGATGAGTAGAAGCTTGGCGTGGAGTCTGGAGTCCGGCAGTGTCCTGGTAATTCACAGAGTGCTTTACAGCATCTGCTCTGTGCAGATCAGATGCAACTGAAAGTGGTCTCATTCGTTTAAAAGAGAGAGAGAGAGAGCGCGAGAGAGAGAGAGAGAGAGAGAGAGACTGTGTGTGTGTGTGTGTGTGTGTGTGTGTGTGTGTGTGTGTGTGTGTGTGTGTGTGTGTGTGTGTGTGTGTATATATGTGTGTGCGTGTGTGTGTGTGTGTGTGTGTGTGTGTGTGTGAGACAGAGAGATTGAGAGAGAGGGAAAGAGACAGAAAAAGGAGAGACAGAGAGGGGGAGGGATCAAGAGAAATAGGAAGAGAGATAGAGAGAGAATGTGTGAAAGAGAGAATGAGAGAGAAGAGAGAAGGAAAGAGGGAGAGAGAGGGAAAGAGGGAGCGAGAATGTGAGAGAGAGAGGGAGGCAGAGAGAGGGAAAGAGGGAGACAGAAAGGCAGAGAGAAGGAAAGAGGGAGAGAGAATGAGAGAGAGAGAGAATGTTAGCGAAAGAGAGTGAGAGAGGTAGGCAGAGAGAAGGAAAGAGGGAGAAGGAAAGAGGGAGCGAGAATGAGAGAGAGAGAGAATGTTAGAGAGACAGAGCTAGGCAGAGAGAGAGAAAGAGGGAGAGAGAAAGGCAGAGAGAAGGAAAGAGGGAGAGAGAATGTTAGAGAGAGAGGGAGGCAGAGAGAAGGAAAGAGGGAGAGAGAATGTTAGAGAGAGAGGGAGGCAGAGAGAATGTGAGAGAGAATGTTAGAGAGAGAGGGAGGCAGAGAGAAGGAAAGAGGGAGAGAGAATGTTAGAGAGAGAGGGAGGCGGAGAGAATGTGAGAGAGAATGTTAGAGAGAGAGGGAGGCAGAGAGAAGGAAAGAGGGAGAGAGAATGTTAGAGAGATGGAGGCAGAGAGAAGGAAAGAGGGAGAGAGAATGTAAGAGAGAATGTTAGAGAGAGAGGGAGGCAGAGAGAAGGAAAGAGGGAGAGAGAGTGGTAGGCAGAGAGAAGGAAAGATGGAGAGAGAATGTTAGAGCGAGAGCGAGGGACAGAGAGAGAGAGGGAGGAAGAGAGAGGAAAAGAGGGAGAGAGAATGTTAGAGAGAGCGGGAGGAAGAGAGAAGGAAAGAGGGAGAGAGAATGTGAGAGAGAATGTTAGAGAGAGAGGGAAAGAGAGAAGGAGGAAGAGAGAGGAAAAGAGGTAGAGAGAATGTGAGAGAAAATGTTAGAGAGAGAGAGGAAAAGAGAAGGAAAGAGGGAGAGAGAGAAAAAGAGGGAGAGAGAATGTTAGAGAGAGAGGGAGGAAGAGAGAAGGAAAGAGGGAGAGAGAATGTGAGAGAGAATGTTAGAGAGAGAGCGAGGGAAAGAGAGAGAAGGAGGAAGAGAGAGGAAAAGAGGAAGAGAGAGAATGTGAGCGAGGGTGTTGAGGGCTTATACACCTGACTGAAGGTACGCCTTCCCTCCATCTGTAAGACGAGTAGATGTGAGGGTTTGAGTTCCTGTCTGATGATCATGTCTAAGGCCTTTAGATGCTGAGGAGCAGAGGTCTGTCCTGTGTACAGTAAAACAAACAGGCTGTGTTCTGGGATGTTACGAACTCTGGTGTTCTTCCTGTCCTCAGACGCCTTAATCACAAACCCAACACTGTAATTTCTGTCAGGGCACAATTTATTCCAAATGTAAATATTAACCAAAGCTATTCCCCAAATGACATATGGCTGTTTGAGCAAACTTCAGTTGTGTACACAGCACCTCTGTGTGGCCTGGTTGAGCTGACAGTCCGCAGCACTAAAGACAGCTCCCATATAACACATTTAATTACACACTAAATTCAGCTTCTTGCCATGCACACGCGGAAATCGCCCTCAAAGACACAAGGCAGATCCACAGGCGACATACCGAGCCTAGTGTGCCAGTTCTGGGTGGAAATCGGATGCGTTCTGTCTGTGTTACGAAACTGGCGGGTAATCCTAAACAGACAGCTTCTGGGCTGTGTGCATGGAAAAATGCAAAACAGACTTCCCTTCCTCGTGCGTATGCATCCGAGGAAGGGCCAAAAAAGACACGAGAGGATCACACAAAAAGTGGGTGGAGATATTCCACATGCGGCTGATTACATATTCCGCTAGTTTGCATTGATTTCCCTACACCTTTCAAAACCAGCCGTGCATTTGCATCAGGCTCTCAAAAGACGTGCTGCTGAGAGACTTCCGTCAACAGTGACAGCTGACACAGCGGACAGATGGAGGCACAGACCTCAAGCACATGCTGACAATGTTCACTATCAGAGCAACACTGTTGAACTCTCAGGACCAAAAGGCCCCGGCTGCTGTCTGACCATGCTGCTGTCTAACGCAGCTGACTGATGGAAATACGCCACAGTCAGTATCCGAGAAAACTCTGGCACAACCAGCCAGCTGCTGTGCTAGGGACTATGGACAGCTGTAAGGACAGAACTCCCGTCTTCTGGGAAAGCTTTCCATAACTCTCTGGAGCGTTTCTGTGGGACATGTAATAGGCACTGACATTGGACAAGAAGGCCTGGCTCAATCTTTACACTCCAATTCATTCCAAAGGTGTCCAGTGGAGCTGAAGTCATGGTTCTTCCTAGGGTGGCCATCTTTCAGAAATCAAAATAAAGGACAGGGGGGGCGTGGTCATGTGTGAGTGACATGTGTCCGAAATCGCATCTCGTATTGCCAAGTAAAGGACGATTCCATATTTTACGGGACGGGTGGCAACCCTAGCTCCTCCACATCAAACCTGTCAAACCGTATATCTATGGAGCTCACTTTGGCCATTGTCATGGCCATGGTCATGCTGGTACAGGAAAGGGTCTTGCCCAAATTGCTGCTAAAAAGACGAAAGCGCATAACTGGGTAAAACATCTTTGTGTACGGTGTAAGGGGGCAAAGGGTGCAGTGCAGGAGCCAGACACGGGAAAAGGTACTGGTCCCGGGACTCTCTAAAGATACACACCCAGGACACACTGCATTCGGGGTAGAGGTGGTGTTTATTGGCCCAAGCAACCACACATCTCACCATTACTGTCCGGAGTAACTTAGAAGCAGCTGCATCAGACGGGACGCTAGGCTACAACTAGCTCCTTCGTGCCGCGCAGAGAGCTACAGCTCAGTGCACATGTGCAATAGTCAAGAGCACATAATCAACCATTACAACGGTGCAACACCAACATCACCCCTCAGTGGAACTCAGAGGCCCAAACCCCAACAACATACCCACACCATTAACTCTGGCATTTGGCAAACCCAAGTTCATCCATCAGACTGCCAGTTAATGCTCTAGAGCCCAATGGCAACATGCTTTACACTACTACGGATGTGTGCTTTGTGTTTCGTTTCTTGGCCATGCAAACCCACTTCCTGAAGTTCCTGATGCACAGTTCTAGACTCATTTCGCCTTTAAAGGCTGTTTGTAGTTTAGTGTACCTTTAGCACAATACCGGAGCTGCTGAGAACTCCAGGCCAACAAGATCCATCGATCACTTGCTCGCTCACACACTCACTTATCCCCGTCTTAGTAAATTATTATTTAAGCATGGTTTAGAATGTTCTAGTGTGCGATTCAACTGGACCTGGCTCATTATGGGCTACAGCGCCTTGCTCAAGAGCACAACCAGGTATACACCCAGTCAGTTTCGGGATTTCATCCTATAGCCTTCAGACTGTTGGCTCCAGCCCCCTAGCACTAAGCTACAAGTCACCCTAAAGTGGGTAAAGATACTATGGTTTTTTAATACTATTGTTTTAGGGCTGTTCTGAGGGAGAATCTGAGTACACGTTTGGAAATACCCATGTGTCATAGAAGCCTTTAAAATGCTGTTCAGGCCAGACCCGGACAGAGGAAGGCAAAGCAGGGAGAGAGAGATTTCACTGTGTAAATATAACTCGCACTTTATACCATATCACTGTGTGGTCATGTGACCTGCTGCTGTGCTCTACATCTGCTCAGTTTGTGTGTGTGTGTCTGGATCAGGTTTATGCCATACTGTGGGGACTAAAACCTGTCCATATTGTCACCGTCCAAAGAAAAACATGTATCTCCATTTTTGTTGATTTTTACTTTTATGCCTCATTTGATCAGATGAGCTGCTATTTACACTGTGTGGAGACTTTATGAAGAATGAACCAACAGAAATGGCCCAATACCACTTGGAAGGACGTCTGGTTCCATTGACTTCCATTCAAACTAAATGAGGTTTTTGGCATCTCCTGTAAAGCTGCCATTTTGGAGATACCTGTTTTTCATTGGACAGCAACAATATGTGGGAATCTCTTTCATCACAAGCTGGTCCCCACAATGTAAATCATTTCATTTTAAGGTCAGGGTAAGGCTAAGGTTAAGGTAAGGACTAAGGTTAGCGTTAGGGCTCAGGTTAGGCTAGTAGAAGTTCCAGTTAAAGTTTCAGTAAGTCTCCAGGAATTGATTTAAGGTCTATGTAAGGTCCCCACAATTCTCAGCAACAAATGTGTGGCAAGACTGAAGACAGAGATGATCTGAAAGCAAACAGAGAAGATCTGTAGCTGTGTCTGAACTACAGAGAGGCCGGGAAGAAGATGCACCAGTCCAAAACAGCTCTTCTGAAACTGACCACACTTTCACAGCCCTGCAGCAGATGGCTGAGCTAAATCCCACATAAGGCGCGCTTCGGCCTGCGCATGCACCTGATGAGCTTGAGGAAACACCACAGTCGGTACAGCAAAATCATTCCAACTGAAACTCAAAAAGAGGGAGGAACACGCAGCCTCCATCGCTGGGCTGCTGCTGTGTGTGTTTAATCCCTAATATCTTAGAACTCAGAACCATTCGATCTAGTGCACGGAGGAAACTGTCCTACACAATTAGCCCATCCGTGCCAAGGACATCCCAACCTGGGGGGAGAGTTGTGGGGCGCTGAGGGGTGTGCTCAGGCACGATACTAGAACAGAATTCAAATGATAACCGATATAACACATACATGACTACTGTACCCACCTAATAGGGTGGAATGGATGATATTCGTGGATCAGACGGGAGCTTACTAATTGACTAGCACTTAGAGGGCTAATCTGTGGTTAGTCTGTAGGTGAGTCATGATGTCACATGACCTTGGTAAACTAATAAAATGCAAGACATGCCTTCTGACATGAACCTGAGCCAATGGCACACATAATATCGTTGGCGAGTGAACATTTTAAGTAGCTCATCCTGAAAAAAGAGGACTAATAGGTGTCCATCCAGGTATTGTGCTGGACAGGGGACTGGGAGTTAAAAAACAGGACTGTGTGAACCAGAACAGACATATGGCCACCCTAGTTAGGGGCAGTCAGCACATTTGCCCGGAGCAGTGGGCAGGCCTATCCACAGCACCTGGGGAGCAGTGAGGGTTTTAGGTACCTTGCTCAAGTGCTTTGGTTCAGTCGTGTCCTGTCGATTCAGGGAACTGAACCTCTGACTTTCCAGTCACAAAGCCGGTTCCCTAACCTTCAGCCTCCAGATGCTGTAATACTTGGGGTTCAATGAAACAAGCAGAGACATGCTGTTAGATTCGCTTCTAATCAATTCTACACTCTGACCAATGAATTCAAAGGGCCATCACCAAATTCTCAGAATCAATTGCTAGCAATACACATGGTCCAAACTGAATCATTCTTACTGAAGCTTCAAAACCGTATTACACTTTTGTAAAAATCACCTTGCAGACGACACATGGCTCCTCACACAGCACTCACCCACAGGGAGTTTCCTCCAAACCTGGAAAAAGTAAACCAAAGGAAATCTAAAGCAGTGGCAGTCCAAAGCAGCCTTCACCACCATGTCTTTCAACCTCGCTCTAAATCACACCTGAGGCTGTGCACCTACAGCCTCAAACACACCTGCTGTCCTCTCCACCGCTTTGAGCTCTGTGGGTAAACGGCTGATCTAGAGGCTGATCTAGGCTCTGATCTAGAACTCGCTATACGTCACCTGTTGGATTGCTGATCTACTACACAGGCGTCTGCAGCATGCTGATCTCAGGTCCGACACTGGACATGGCCTTTATTACAGAATCTTAAGTGGCACCTCAGGGCTGAATGTGTCATGCCCGTTGTCATGCCTGCTAAAATTGTGGCCACCCTCATCGCTCCTGAGGTGCTAGGTCTCTGGTGTTGCACTATATGTTACAGATAAGTATTTGAACACCCTGCGACTTTGCAAGTTCTCCCACTTAGAAATTAAAGAGGGGTTTGAAATTTTCATCTTAGGTGCATGTCCACTGTGAGAGACATAATCTAAAAAAAGAAATCACTTTGTATGATTTTTTAATAATTTATTTGTGTGTCACTGCTGCAAATAAGTATTGAACACCTGCCAATCAGCAAAAATTCTGGCCCTCAAAGACCTGTTAGTCCGCCTCTAAAAACTCCACCTCCACTTATTATTCTAAATTAGGAGCACCTGTTTAAGGTTGTGAGCTGCATAAAGACACCTGTCCACCCCACACAATCAGTAAGACTCCAACTACTAACATGGCTAAGACCAAAGAGCTGTCCAAAGACACCAGAGACAAAACTGTTGACCTCCACAAGGCTGGAAAGGACTACGGGGGAACTTGCAAAGTTGCAGGGTGTTCAAATACTTATTTTCCCCACTGTATGGACTAAAAAGGTAAAAAATAGGAACTGATTAATTTGTGTCTTCTTCTTTTGGCATTAACTGAGTTTATGTTCTGTGCTTTATTCATGTGGAACTGATTTGCATATTGAAAGCAAATTCTGTTTAATGTTTTTTGCAGTGTGCAAAGATTAAGAGAAAGAGAGACTCTAACATAACCAGTAGCAAACAAAGATGGTGGTTTCCAAATCACCACACGTGTTAACGAGTGTTCAGAGCAGAGATTTCCATAATTCCTTTAATGAGTCACAGTTGAGTCTAAAGTCTTTGGGATGCAACGTCAAATTGAGTTTCTGAGGTGCAATTCTGATTCAAATCTCATGTTTCAGGGGATGCATGGGCAAGTCAAGTCTCTGGGGCGAGATTTTGGGTGGAGTCTTGTGTTTCTGAAGTGTGAGTCTGATTCAGATTTCAAGCTTCTACGGTGCAAGTCTAAATTGAGTCACTGGGCAGCAACTGAGTCTGAGTTTTGGAGTTGCTTGTCCAAATAGAGTCTCATGTTTGAGGGTAGCAAGTAGCGAGGCTTGTGTTTTTGAGGTGTGCATCCGATTTGAATCACAGGTTTCAGAGAGTGCAAGTCCAAGTTTAGTTTCTGGGGTGAGAACTGAGTTTAGTCTCATGAGATGCAAGACTGACTTAGGTTTCGAATCTATCAGCAGCAAATCAGAATTGAGTCGAGTCTCTGAGTTGTATGACCGGGTTTAGTCTTGAATTTCTGAAGTGTGAGTCTGATTCGAACCTCAGGTTATTGGGGTGCAGGGTTAAGTTGAGTATCTGGTGTGCAAGTCTGAGTCAAGTCTCAAGTCTTCAGTCAGCAAGTCTAAATTGAGCCTCAAGTTTCTGGGGTATGAGGCAGACTCGAGTCTCACATCAAATTCTAACAGTGATTCTCCACTTTGATGAAGTTTCCAGTGTCCTCCATGGACCAACGGCAGCAGTAACTTCACCTAACTAAAGACTGAAGGGAAAGTGGGAGTAAAGGATGAAATGGGAATAACTGTTGTCAGTATGAACTGATAATTATCGTTATTAGGGTGTAAGACTCACTACTACCACAGTTCTCTACTAATCCTAATCACAGTTTGGGGAAGACCAACCTCACTGCTCAGAAATTCATTTAGTTCATTAGCTAGCCAAACTGACCAGTAATGGCCCAACATTTCAAGGTAACGATTGTCACCAGTCAACACAGACACACTAGTGTAAAACAGAGACCAAACAAAACCCAGGACTCACCTGAATACCAACCAGCCTGGGGACCTCAGTGACAGGTAACAGAAAGAGGACTGAACAGCATCACACATGCTCCTTCATCAGCCCCATCAGCCAGCGAAAAACACCTCGCCACAACTCACATAGACAGAGAGAAAACACTTTAGTCTACCAACATAGACAATCCTTCAAGTCTCACGAGACGAGCCTTCCAATACCCTCCCATCTCCACAAGCTTCACCTCCAGAGGAAAACTCAGCAGACATACGCCCAGAAAGTGCTACAGAAAGAATATCTGTGAGAGGCTGTTTATGTAGCGCTGCAGCTACTACAGCCACACAGTTCTTTAATAAATTAAAATTATGACTTATGTTTAAACACACACACATGCATATGTTTAAAATGGCAACTTTACAGGAGAGGACAAAAACCTAATTTTGATGCCACTTTGATTTAGTTTTAGATAGGGCTGTACCCGACTCAGAATTTTGTTAGTCGAATCGGATTCGCCAGTCTTGGTCAACGATTCGATTATTCATTCACATTTTTTTCTCCATGTACATTATCTAGTAATCAGTAAATCAATTTGCACACGGTTCAGATCTGATGTTCTCCTCATTTAGAAAGTCAGCAAAGTCACAGGAGCATACTTCTGAACTAAAAGAGGCGTGGCGTGTGATGATCGATCTGAACTGGAGCCTGATTTAATTACAGGATATAGCGCCGGGCAGCAGCGCGTATTTATGCTAAACATTAGCGCTTATAGTCTTTTTAATTTCACTTCTAACAGCTTCTTCAGTAGGAGGACCCTTCGCCTTTCATCTCTCATAAATAATGAACTGCTAAATAAAACCAGATTAGTCCATATTTAAATTATTTATAGATGAAAAGAAGAATGGTAAACCTGAAACCGTTTATTATATTACCTGCGCTGAAATCATTATCTCTCGTTTATCAGCAGGCGTATTCAGTGACTGTACTTATCCCTAAATAAAGCTTAGCTGTAGACGAGTAAATATAAATATCTGTAATTTAGGTTCTAAAATAATGGAATTATAATAAAATAAACGTCTCCGCTCCGTTTCTCCTTCACCGCAAACAGCCGTTATGTCTAAACTGAAAGTCAGCTCCCTCGTTTGGAGCAGTGTTGGGTGTCTGACCGAATGACGAGCAGAATCCGGTTTAATTTGTTCAGATTCTCTCTTCAAAACCTCCTCCAGACTTTCTCTGAGACATCGCTCCCCCCGTGTCTCTCAGCTTCGCAGCTTCCTAAGCGGTGAACCGCCAGTGCGCGCCATCACGTGGATAAATTTTTTTAGCAAGGATACGTCACAGCCCAGCTAGACCTTTAATATATATTTATTATTCCCTTTAATAATTATTAAAATGTCATTTAGATTCTTAAAGTTACTCTGCATTTTTGTAAGCTTTAGTGTGTTTTACGGGGGAAAAAAAGGCCACTGTTGTCAGTCGACTTGAAGGGTCATAGTCGACTTAAAGGGTCGCCGACTGACGATTCGAATCGTTGACTTCTAGAGGGCAGCCCTAGCTTTAGACCACTTCTGTTGGTCCATTCATCAGCTTCTGTTCACAAATGATGCATAAAAGTAAAAATACATCAATGAAAATGATACATGGTTTTCTTTGCACAACAACGGTATATGAATACCTATACACAAAGTTCTTATACACAAAGTTCTCTGCAGAGGTTGGGAATTCTAAATGCATTTCTGAAGTTTACTTAATTATATTCTATTTCAGTGTACACTGCAGACCACAGAACCACCTAACAAATTAGCAGCACTGTGAACTTATTTTTGGTCTACATATTAGAATATTAACATACCAATGCTTCATATAAGCGTATGAAAACCCTATCAAATGTGCATTAACATTAAAGGTGATGCCATGTAACCTTGACAGGTTCAAACAGTCCAAAAACGAGAGCGTTTAAACTTTAAGTTCAGTAAAGACTCCATTTAATACCTCTACTTCCTACTGATAAGCTGATCCACCCCCTCTTCAAAGCATCCTAATTAATATTTTAATGCTGCTAACATTTTCTGATAAGGACATTTAGACTACCAAACTATCCCACATGTACTTTTAAAGCAAGGCTGAGGTAATTTCTCCTTTCATCTTAATCGATGTGGCAGTTATTACAACACCCCAGGTGGAACGATGTTACTGCAGCACCATTTAAAGGTGGAACAGGGAAATCTGAACAAGAATCTGGTGAAGCTGATTCCAGCCTCAGTTTTAAAGCAGATAGGCTTTTCTGATTAAGGACAACCAAATTGATGATGGTCTCAAAGAGGAGAAGATCTGAAGTCTTGCTCTTTTTCATAGTGATTTTCTTTTTGCATGTTCACCAGACAAAAGTTTTCTTTGCACTCGCATAAAACCAAGATTTATTACATGGCTGAGAAAAGTTCTGAGCACCGTAACAGCCTTCCGCCATGTTTCCCCTGATGCAACACCATCCCATGTTGCATGCTGCACCTGTGAGCCTGCATCTGGGAGTCTATTGCTGAATTTGGTTGATGCTGGGCAGTAGTTAACATGTGTTTTTCAAAGCGCTGTAACTGACCGTGGCTTTAATGCTATCTATATAATACTAACCATTGGGATTTGTACTGTGGTGTACCATGAAACCAGCAATCGCTTTATCACCTTGCATTCCCATAGAGACACTGGGATTGCCTACCTATGGGTTCTGGTTACTGTGAATAAAGAAAATGGGCAGCTCTGTTTGATGCACTGGTTGTTTGACTTGAAGGCTCCAGAATCAATGTTTTCCTTTACATGTACATTTTACGGCATTTAGCTGACGCTCTTATCCAGAGCGACTGACAAGGGTATTCATATTACAGGTAGGCCAGTGTAGTGTTAGGAGTCTTGCCCAAGGACTCTTATTGGTGTAGCACAGCATAGTCACTCAGACCAGGATTCGAACTCCGGTCTCCCACATGTGGTAGTGGTACCAAGGTGGGTAGTGGTGTTATCCACTGAGCTACACCACCATTAACAATGAAGCTAGATCTGCAAACACTAAATGTTCCTGCTATGCGATTTTCAGATCTGAATGCGAGATTACAGAGCCTCTGGAGAACCACATCAGTGGTCTCTGGCTACAGGCATTGAGAAACACATCACTACAGAGTATGACTTCCCTGGTGATACACATCCAAAGCATTCAAGGTGAATAAGCATGGTGCATCCCTCACAGAAGCCTCTTGATGGAGTTTGGCATGGGCCTTCAGGGAAGTCTATGAGAAAGTCAACACAGGTGATACAAACAAGAATGTCTGATTCAACTTGTCAGCCAGTAATGAATTCTTTCATTAGCTGTGTCAGTGCTGTGGCCCCCAAGGGCTGAAGTTTTGCACCCATGCAAATCCCAGCCAATAACTCAGTTTAGTCATTTTGCAAAGACTTACAGAGTAACTTCATGATAAAATAAAGATAAAACCCACAGATGGCCCTCTTGCGCTTTCCCCTGCGTGGTTAACTAGACCTGCCGTATTATATTTCTCCACTGCTAATGACTCCGTCCCCCCTGTCGGAAATCTGAGCGAGATGAAAATGACTCAAAGGGGGGGTTGAAAAGAGATCTCCAATTAAAAACTCATTTCAGAAGATCTTGGACAAAAAAAACCGACTCCTCCCCGAACACTTGTCTGTGTGCTGCGCGGTCTCTTTGGGTCATTTGTCAGTTCTGCAGACTTTAGATAGCCGACATATCTGCATTTTAAGCTTGGGGTCAGGTTGGTAGCAGATTGGAGCCAGCTCACAGGTTTGACATTTCATATAGCAAAATATATACTTATATTCAGTCTCAGGTCCCTCAGGAAGGGAGTCTACGAAACTCTACAGACCCCAGCAGTGCCATTTTCCAAAATGAGATCCCCCATCAACCAGATGAGATTAGTTGAGATACTTGAACAAGCTCACAGTTCTCAAAGCATCCGTTGTACGTCAGAGATGTGTCTTGAGTAAATGATTCCTGAACGGAACACCACTTTTCCAAATTCACACATTTAATGTACTTCTAATTGAATTCTAAATGGTGCACAGTGTAGGTGTTTAAAATTTAATAGGGAACAGGCACTATAACCTTGGGATTTTCTCCGGGATTCATAAAAGCTGTCAATCAAGCTGTACACCACACATCCAAAAGTTTGTGGACATCCATCTAAAGTTTTTAAGCACCTTCAAGGGTATTGTTTCTGCTTTGCTGCAATAACATCCTCTACTCTTCTGGGAAGGCTTTACAACACATGTTCGTACATTGCTGTGGGGATTTCATTGCATCCACAAGACCATTACTGCGGTCTGATACCAACATTGGATTTTCTGGATCATTCCAACTTACTCAACTCTGCATTCCCAAAAATACGCCATTGGGAATACAGTTTAACTGCTTCATAGCCATGTGCTAAGGGCCTTTATACCTTTCTAGTAGACACTGGCATTGGGTATGGTGTCCTTAAGCTCATGTGCGGTTGCTCCAGATGGTCGCCTTCTATTGGTCAATATTTTTTATTAAGATATGCTGTGTTTGCACAATAGAACACCTGTGTCAGGAATGGGTGCACCTTCGCAGAGATGAATTCTCCAATAAAAAAAGGACTGTCTGGATACTACTGGACATGTAGTGCATCCACCACCCCCACCCCATCCATCTATCGCTTTGTAAGTAAACACTGATAAGGTGGCTGCCCTGATGCTCCTGAGCATCACGGAAGCTTTACAGGAGTAATTTCCTTCGGGCTAAAAGTCATGCATAGTTATGAGGTAATATTTAATCTACTCTTTACAAGGGGGCATGCAACGTTTGCGTCAATGACAAACAAGCTAAAAAAGCCTGTGCTCTGCGCATGTAAGAGGATTTAAGACCAGGCTCTGCTGATCAAGCGAAAGAGGCTCAGCTATAATCGGAGCTCTCCATATTGTTTTAGTTTCCGGTTTGGTGCGTCTTATTTGTCGAGAGCCTTGTGCTCAGTGCTTAAAAGGTCCAACAACCCTGAGGTGGCTTTCTAGCCAGGTCCCTGAAGACAGTGCCACAAGTTGAAGGTAATCACAAGTATTTAGTGGGTGTGACATGCATGTGCACAGCAGCCCACATAACATCCAACACCAACACCAGCCTACACTGCAAAATGAGACTGGTTTGTTATTACAGTACAATCTTTTACTGTAAAATCAAGAAATTCATTACTACACAATCCACCACTGACCTGAAACTACTACAGAACCATCAGGGGAAGTTCAGTGCTGAATGTTGCTATGGTATAGATCAGGGATAGAGAACTATGGTCCTGGAGGATTGAATTTCCTGCTCAAATACATCTCATTCAACTCATCAGTTAAGTGCCAGATTTAACTGGAATCGGAGAAACCAAACTGTGCTTGACTCCAGCCCTCAGTTTCCCATCCCTGGTGTAAATAAATCTGGGACAGCAGAAGTTTATCAGGGTGATTTCATGTCTGGGGTGCCATCTGTGTCCCACTGACATCACATTTACAAATGAAGCAAACATTATTAAAGTGTCCTTGAGGATAACCTGTGCGCATGCTTAAGATTAATAACCCAATTCCATATAAAGCACCTGGTAAACAGTATGTAACTACATTACACTCTGAAATATAATCATTAAATATTACTAAAATATCATTTTACATTGATATATTAATCCACATAAATCATATCATGCTATACAGCTCTGCTTTTATCAGCCATTTGTTACAGGTTAAGAGAGCCTATTAAGAAATGTCATATTCCACAAGCCACTTGTTCAACAGTAATTTGCATTGTCCAAATTTACTAAAATCCTAAAATCAGGGGGAAAAAAATGAAATGCTCTTAATTTTTTCCCCCAATTCTAATAAATTAATAATTATTCATTATATATCATCATTTTATAACTTATTTAATGCCCCCATATCATCAGTGTGGATCAGTGTTAACCACTTTTTATATTAACAAATTCTATATTGAAAAACTTCAGTGACTTTAAACTTACTTACTAGTTGCAATCAGCAAACAAACAATATATAATACATAAAAAAGCACCAAAAAACAGAAGACACGGGGAAAACATGTGAATTAACATACAGTATACATGGCATTCACTATACAGTCTGTATGCTTTTGTAGCTGTGACAGCTTCTGGGTATGAGAACAGAATGAGCCGTATGCAAAATGAACACAAAGGGAAATAATGCGCCATTCAAACTTTTGAGAATTTTATGACTCTGCATGATGACCCTACTAATCATAACTACTGAATATATTCCAGGCTTCTGGCTGTGTATAATCTGACAGAGGGTTCAAAACTAATTCCTATGAAGATCATGACAGCTGTCAGAATATATAAGGTTAGGGTCAGGTTAAGGTTAGGGTTAGTGTCGGGATATGGTTCTGGTAAGAGTTAGAGTCTGGCTAGCAGTACTCCCGATTAAAGGCAGGTTTGAGGTTGAGGTTATGGTTAAGGTAAAAGTAGATCTGCTTAGGATTGTGGTTAGGGTAGGATTAGGGTTAGGGTAATTTTAGAGCTAGGGTAGGGCTATGGTTGGGGTTTGGGTAGGAGTAGGTGTGGTTAAGGTTAGGGTTAATGTGGAAGTAAATTTGATTGAGATTTGGGTTAGGGTAGGATTAGAGTTAGGGTAAGGGTGGGGGTAGTGTTGGGTTAGTGTTGGGTAGTAGTAGTTCTGGTGTAAGGTGAGGGTGTGGGTTTAGTTTAGGGTTTGGTTCAGGTAGGGAGAGGTTAGGGTTAAGGTTAATATTAGGGCAGGGTTAATAACAGGACACCAGTCTGGTTAAGACTAGAGTTAAGGTAAGGCTAGGGTTAATGGTAGTAGGTGTAGTGCTATTCACAGAAACGTGTGTGTGTGTGTGTGTGTGTGTGTGTGTGTGTAAACTGTCTTCAAACTAAAGTTATTCGTTTGTTAATAACTTACGGGACACTATAAAGGGAAGGGGCGCTGTCCTGCAGATTCTCTCTCCACACCTCGCTCCACCCCTCGCTCCACCCTACAAGTCACATGTGTCCCTATCTACAACAGAAACATCACTATATCAATTTCAGTGTGTAGAATCTAAGCTTTCCTTAAATGACCGTGTTTTCTAATGTTGATGCACAAGGCTTCCTGTATTGTTGGATGATGGTAAGTTGCAACAGCTAATGCTTTTTATTATTATGCTGGTACAGAGAGTAACGATAAAGCAGCTCCTTACTCAAAAAAGCACACACTGTTTCACACATGGAACTGAATGCGAAAGCAAAAATGACACAGATTTAGCTTTTACAAGGCGAGAACTTCCAAACTAGAAAGCAGCTTCTGAAAATGATCCAGATTTTCCAAAGCAGCCATCCAGTTAGGGCCATTTACAGACCCGCATGCATGTGGGCAGAAATGAGGCAGGGAGAAGCAGGCGACGACACCGTGGTTGGTCTCTCAGGAGCAGCTCAGATAGAGAAAAACATGGCTAGGTTAAAAGCATAGTGGGTGTTTGATGGTTCTGTCTGGAAATGAACGCCTTCGTGCAGCAGCCTACAAACCACTTCCATTCAATATGACTTTTTCCCAGTTTGTTTTATCCTCCTTTATTAGATGATTAAATCTGATTTTAGTTCAGTTTTAAGTCTTCAGTTTCCTCTGTATGCTGTTGTGACTATAATAATAAATAGAATATGTATTCTAAATAAATAGAATGTTATTATTACATTATCACTACATAGTCATTACATTGTTATTAGGGGAAAACTAATTTTCAGAGATAGTGACACATTCCTTACAATATATACTGGTTAAAAGTTTAGACACACTCATAGAACTGGTTTTATTTTTATTTTATTCACTGATTGTTTTTTAGTACTTTCCACATTTTATAAAAATTATAAAGACATAAACTATGACACAGATCATATGGAATTACGATCTACTGGCGACTGTCTATGATCTACCAGATACAGTTGTGCTCTCAACTGGCAGATGTGCAGTAACACAGCCTGATAATAACCCATAATAACATTTTAACAATAATTAAATAGCAATTAGGATATTATAAGCATATCATCGCTGTCCAATGAAAAACATGTATCTCCACTTTTGTCCATTTTCACTTTTATGCATCATTTGGACACCCTAGCTACTGTTTATACTGATTGAGAATCTTATGATGAATGGACCAACAGAAATAGCCCAAAAGTGTTTGGAAAGACGTCTGGTTCCATTGACTTGTATTAAAGTTAAATGAGGTTTTTGGCCATTATGGAGATACTTGTTTTTTTTTGGACAGCGACGATATGGTGGTTCCAGCTCTACATTGACCATGTCTAAACTCCCACTACATGTCTAAAAATAATTTTGTGGTATATATATGGTCATGCTCTTTTGTAATAATGAGCCTTTAAACCTAAATCAGGTGCACTGAAATGTTTGACTGGTAGTTTCCATCAAATGATGTTGATACACTAGTCAGTTCGGTGCTGATTAGGTGAGAACACAGAAACAACGACAGAGACACCGTGGCTCTCCTGTGAAGAGTGATGCAACTGTCTGAAATTCTGGTCCAGGAGAACTGAATTCTGATTGGATGAATACTGAATCAGCTGCATGCAGAACCTGATCAGGTGCTAAAGCCTCTCTCTGATGAAAAGCATCCTGTGAGCTGATCTCAGGGTTACTCAGTGCTGGAATGGTGCACCTTTAAAGAGGGGCTGGTGAGGTGTGCAGTGCAGGAAGCCAGAGCTGCTCTGAACTCAAAGAGCCCAACACATGTTATGAGCTCACATCGTTTAGTTTGGAGTCTGAAGCTGTGTTAATCCCGACAACACTTTAACCCTAACCCTGCCAAACCTACACCACCACAATATCAAGCTCTCGCTAGTTTCCATCTATGGACTGTATGGACTGTGAAAACTTCAGTTATACTTTATTAGACTTTCTATTTAAACATGTGGGGATATTTCAGTCTTCCATGATATGGACCCTGAACCAAAACAGAAATTTCTTAAGGTTGGACAGACACCATATTATTATCAATGACATTGTAAAAAAAAAAAAAAAAAAACATATTTGATTGACAATATAACAAATACAATGTCCAAATTTGTCATAAAAGTTTGTACACACACACCACATGTTTTTACTGAAACAACTGTGGCAAAATACAGTGTGACCACATTTGCTGGTTACATAAAAACATAAATATAAAATAAAATAAAGTCATATGAGGTGATTCTGTCCTGCCTGGCCATTGCTAGGAAACAAGACAAAGGCAGAAGTTACCACTGAAATAATAAAGTTAATAAAAACACACTCTAGCTTTGTATCCACACAGTTTGGTGGCTTACCGCCAGTAGTCTTACCCCTCTCCCGACACCCTTCTTCCACAAGCACATTAGCTTTACAGATAGCACAGCCGGTGGTGCAGTATTCTCAGTGATTACATGATAGAGCTTTAATGGCTTTAAATGAAACTGCACATGTGCTGAGAAAATCTGGATGTGGTGGGCCATACAGGGGTGTCCGAAGCACCGCTTACAGCATGCGTCAAATACTCAGGCTTAACATCGCCTTCTGTCACTCATTAAAATCCAAACATTCCAAACTACCATTGTTCACAAAGGTACTGACACCGGCACCACTCAGGCATTTCAACTGTACAGGTGACACTGGTTTATGTTTATGTATGTGTACATAACAGTTAATCCTTACTGTTCCTACACAGCAAACCTAAAGCCAAACCCAGAGTGTCACAGCATTGCTTTAGTTTAATATGGGAAACGGTGGTGCAGGTCTCGAGAGACCAAATGCCTTTCGGTCATAACGGTCAGCATAACAGGAACACTTCAAACGCAAAGTCTGGAGAAGCCAGATCCCAGCACCCAGTGACTGGGATGAGTTTCTCTGAGTGTCACAGAGTGTCACTTTTATCAGCAACACTGAAAGACCACTGAAAGCCACGCTAGATAACGTTAGTCCTGCAGATAAACAAGTATCAATGTCAGCTAACGTTACAGTGCAGTCCTCTTCAGCTCACTAATGGCAGCATGCTCAGTGATGGTGAATCAACTTTCACCAGCAAAATAATAACAATAAAAAATTCAGTGATGAAGGTAATGAGCTCCACATGGAGGTAGGCATCAAATGACTGCGGAAATGTGGTTGTTGTCACAGTCCTAGACAGTACACAGATAGAAAGTCCCTGCAGTTTCAAATTTTATTATGTCAGTGTGTTTAATCTTTAAGCTGTAATGTAGCTATAACACTGACTGTGCTGTGGAGGACAGTATTCTCTTGTACCTTGCATACACGTTTGGCACAGCTGAACAGAAACCTACCCACTGTCTCCACAGCTGAAGCAGTCTGGAACAAAGACCAATCTCTACTCTCCCAGGGCTGGACAGGAGAGAGCAGTAAGAAAGACGAGATGACTAATGTGTTCGTTTGTAATGCTGGGTACACCAGACAGGCTGTGATGAGAGCTAATGGAGCGAGAACACAGACAAAGATTTTTACTGTAATAATACGACATAATAAAAATGTTCCATTAGATGTTCTCACATTCCTGCTGTCTGTGTTTGGCAGACAAGACCGTCAGCGCCAATCACCACAATCATCAGTGAATCCCGCTCTGCCTGGAGATTTGTGGTTTCAGTCCTGAAGAGCTTTGCTCACAGATGCAAGTGCTGCCGGAATCAGCTGGCATTTGGAGCGTGTGCTGTTTGAGATTGGGGATGTTGAGTCTCGGTGGAGGGAGAGGAGCACAAATCACTTACTGAGCTTACAGAGCTTGCCTGGAATACGTCATTCAGTGTGTTGTATTTTTAACATGTCCTGTGGCGTACCACAAGGGTCAGTTTTAGGGCATTTGCTTTTCTCTTTGTACATGGTGATGTCATCAGGAAATGTGATATCAATCAGCTATGCTGATGATACATGATTATAGTTCCACTTCTCCTGAATATCAAGACCCTGTTGACAGATAGAGGTGTCAGGTATTTCTTACAGGATGTCACAGAAACTTCTACAAGTAATTCAAGAAGATCCCAGACACATATACGTCATTAAACTAGCTTTGATTATGCAGAAGCAGAGTTGATTACAGCAATGCTCTTTGTATAGGGCTTCCTGAGAAAATAATCCATCTGTTCTGATACTAGCTTTTAAAGCTGTACATGACCTTAATGGAGCCATCTGTATGATGATGCAACCTGTTGAATTTATACTCCAAACTCTAGGGGGCAACATACCACCAGAAAATCACTTCAAACTTCATCCCTTTACTCTCCAAGAGTGTTGACTGTTACTCTGCTTCTATTAATATCACCTCTTGTGTTTGCTGCAGAATGTAGAGCTTCAGCCATCATTGCTATACTCTTTCTTTCATTGGCCGCCTGTTCTTAAACTACCGAACCGAGAGCGGCACCTTCAACATGACTGATAAAAGGTTAGAATACATGGTGGGGGCAGCAGTTCTACTTCTTACTTCCTCTCTTGTTGGACTGATGGCTTAAGGCTGGGGTGACTTACTATCACCTCCTGAGGTACAAAGAGGTGTTATGGGACAGGATGGATCAGGGCTAGCTGGGTAGCATGCTAACTTCAGCACATACATATATGTTTTCAACACACCATCAAATCTGTTATTTCTTCACAATATGTTGATAATTTTAGTTGATTTTGGAAAATTTTAAACTTAAAATCTTACATATTGCACCTTTAAAGCACCCTTAGATCTGCTCTTTAAAACACCTAAAGGAAGTTGCCCTGTATATATTCTTCTAAAATATTTAGTGTGTGTGTGTGTGTGTGTGTGTGTGTGTGTGTGTGTGTGTGTGTGTGTGTGTGTGTGTGTGTGTGTGTTAATGAGAAGATCGATTCCTCAGATGATCATAGGAAAGGGGATTTGTGCTGACTACCACTGTTCCACTTTGTTGCTTTAATAGCGACTCAGCAATAGCAGCTAGCACAATGCTAATGATTTCCACTGCACCCAGACAATACAGGGCACGACTGTAATTTATCTAACATTGTGCACCATCACTCAGCATCAGACGGCTCAGTAGCTCAGTGTGTCCATTTTGTCTACAACCCCCTAGCCCTCTGCATGTGTGATGCACTGATGACCCCATTCACAGCTCTGCTCTGACACATCTCAATTCACCCAGTTCAGAATCATCAACCCCACCCCCATAAGCAGACAGCTTTCATTCAGTGTACAAGGATCTGCTAGCTAATTACACAGGACCAGTGTCCATGAGCGCTACCAATACAAACAGCTTTACGATCAGCCGCACTAACAACAGTGAACATCTAGGTCAGCACAGAGACAGTAGGAAGCGTTAATCACGTGACATGATTCTGTTGAGCACCGATGCTTTCAAACTCTAGATCTGATGCCTGAAATCCAAGAAAGATTCCCCTGTCAGTGATGAAAAAGCTCCAAGCAATCCAGAGCGGCATGTGTTCGCTAATGTAAGTGCTACATCAAGAGCAGTTTACGTCATCTGGCAGAGGAAGCAGATGAGCCACGGCAGCTGGGGAATCAAAGAAGGACAAAACTTTTCTACTTGAGTTTGTTTGTCCTCTTCAGAAACAGACAGAGCTAAAAACGTTCAACCTCAACATGACTGAAATAAACCTGCCACAAGCAGCACGTCTGACTGTTCTGTGCTCTTACTCACCTTATAAATGTATATACAACTTGAGAACACATTAAGAGACCACCTATGACGTATTGAATCTCCAGCTGAAACAGCATTTCAAAAAAAAAGGAGCAATGTGTAAGATTAAGAGGGGTCTGTTATCAGAAACGGAATATGCACTCATCATCAAAAGAATATCTGTATCTAGAAGGACGTGTTGGATGGCAATGCCATTCAAAGGAAGATAAAAGTTACCTAGGAACAATCCATCCAATGCAGCTTGAATATCCCCACACAGCTCCTGCAGATTTTGGGCTAGGGATGAAGGTGACCACAGGCCTTCTGGACACATGACAACAAACCATTCATCTTGCTGCTGACCACGGTGCATCCACATAGGGATTCACCGCTAGGACAAAAGTGGGAGCCATCACTGAAGATGACCCGCTGCCATTCTGAGTCGCTCCATGACACCATTGCAGTCGTTAGCGAGGTTGACTGTGTGCATGCAGACTTGCGTCGCGCAGCTGTCTGCCAATGCTCAGGACGGTCCGCAATCATAGCTTTTGGGTCGGTCAGGTATAGAGATAAGGCCCGTCCCTGCTTATGTCACATGCATGGCTGTGTGTGAAACTTGATTCATTGGCATGTCTAACAATGTCAAACCTACACAACAAGTTTCATTCCGGTTGGTTGATTCCTTCTAGGTACGACTATTGGTGCAGCTGTTCTTTTGATGGTAAGTGTAATATTCAAAACGATGTTTTCATTAGTCTGTAATCACATGTAACAACAAATTGTTTTATGAATGTACTGTAGAATGAGTCCTTCATATCATATAAGATTTAGCCATCTTCCAACGGAGGCTGCCATGTAGAGCCACCATGCTTTTACCGTAGCCCAGATCAGACAGTCCACACACTGCCTAATGAGTCACTTTCACATTTCACGTTTTTACACTGAAGCTTGAATGTAATGACCTACCATAGCACATCGCCAGCTCCATACATAAAACACCAGGTTTGATATTTATGATATTGATTTGATATATTGATATTTATATAAACCTATTTATGATACAAGCATTAAAACTATGAGGCTAAAATTAGCTTATTTGCCAGCTACTTGTTCTTATTCTTCTGTTCCACCTTAAATGGTTCAACAGTTATTACAACTCCTCAGGTGTATTCTAGAAGTTAATACTGCTCCTCGCTTTCTAACTAATACAATATCAACTCCACCTACTGTTTCTTTTTAGCACAGCTTCTAGTGATTTCTATTGAAATCTGCAGGGATATTTCTCCACACCTCCAAAGTTCAGTATTAGGAGTTGGTGGTATTGTAAGTTGCTCATGAATCCGAACCATCATTCAGTGATGTTGAGGTCTGCACTGTGTGGTTGGTGTAGCTCAGTGGTGGTTGGTGTAGCTCTACAGATAACGCCACTACCTGCCAGAGAGCCACCACCACATGTGGGAGACTGGGGTTCGAATCCCGGTCTGGGTGACTATCCTGTGCTACACCAATAAGAGTCCTTGGGCAAGACTCCTAAAACTACAGTGGCCCACCGGTAATATGTTTAACCTTGTAAGTCTCTCTGGACAAGAGCGTCAGCTAAATGCCGTACATGTAAATGCACTCCGGGGTGGTCAGTCCATTGTCCCAGGACCACCAGCAGCTTCTTTGTGTGATTGGAAAATGGCCATCGCCTGTGTCCTTTGTATTGAACTTCCTCAGACATGGAGAAATGAATCATTAGCACTTAATAATCCAGAATGAACAAATCCCGAGCATGGCCTCTGCCTTCCCCACAGTATGGCGATACATTGGGTGCCGTATACTCTTACATATGAGCAGTAATGTATCACAGGAGGTTCAAATCACTAAGGAGGCCTGAAAATCTAACACTTCCTAAAGAAACATCTTCAGTTGCTGTACTTTACTGCCCAGCCTTAAGCTTCGTAAGATCAGTCTTCATCCTTCTCTCATCAAAAGTTAATCCTGTGCATCTGCAGGACCATATGTGTTTGTTTGTGACCTGCTTCACGAGGCACGTTCAACTTGGACACGGTTCCTGACCCAGAAGTTTCAGCTTCAGAGAGTCTCACAAACACAGACACGTTTAGCTTTGCTTGGTGGTTTCTCTGTGAATCCAGGCTTAGATCCTCAAGCTGTTATTAATCCTAATGCACACGGAGAGCGCGGCATATATTTTCAAAGAAATCAGAGAGCATAAAGACGTGAAACTGGAACACGCATATCGGTGCGATACAACCCTGTGGCCGCGGTGTTAGAGCACTGACTGTTTTATGGTATTGGTCGTACGAACTGTTTCCTCTGCTGATGAGAGATCTCCACAGACTGCACTGAGCAATAAATGTTAAGCACGTGCTTCAGTACCAAATGAGCCTAAGCAGCTTACACATCATCACGGCCCCGTTCACTGGAGAGAGTGCACTAAAATGTTGTTTGCTTTTAAAAGATGGTCGAAGATACACGACTTCCTCTGCTCTCTCTGCTTACTGCTGCTCATACAGGGTCAGCACCCTGCTGAGGGTTGCCAGATTGGGCTGGGATCATTGATTTAGCAATTTTCAAACCAAATTGTCCTTGTGTTTTCAAGTGAATGAGCTTTACAAAAAAGATATATAGATCATTTGTGTGGGATAAAGCAAAATAATAATAATAATAATAATAATAATAATTGCAACAATACAAATCAAGAAGTTTCCATTCCATATAGTCAATAAGATTAAATGTCTTCAGCTATTCTTATCATTATTATAACGTGATATTCTCTTTATTTGTGCTTAATTTAAAATGTTCATGTGCCCTTTGCCCATTGTTTATATTTCATAATGAATGGACCAACATAAACAGCCCAAAATTACTTGGAAAAAATTCTGAACATACCATTCATACCCACCTCATACAGTCCATATATGGAAACTATGCTGCAAACAATAACAGCCTGTTTTAAATTCATTTTTTTTCAGTGGTCTCATTTACATACAGCCATCTATTCACTCCACAGCAGCCTCTGCTGTTTTTAAGTTTTAAGGAGTGTTTCAGCTCTGAACACTTTTCTGAATGAACCACAAGAAGACAGCCAATCAGAACAGAGCTCAGCTATCTTAGCTCAGTCTTAAAGGCCCAGTAACACAAAGAGCCTGCTATATTCTAAGCAGGGGCGTAGCAGCAAATTCTGGGCCCTGTACTCTCTCAATGTCAGTGGGCCCCTATCCATGCCAGTACACGAGGAACGTGAGCAAAAAAAATGGGCCCCTCTCCCTACTCGGGCCCTGGGTAGTCAGGTCCACTTTTCCCCCCCACTACCACGCCCATGATTCTAAGGGCTAAGGGGACCTTGTGGGCCCTCTGAGGACATTTATTCCTTCTCTTGCCAAGGTGCCACTTTTTAGATGGAAGGCACTGTTCCCGAGAGCGACGATGTGCTATCGGTGGTCCAATCTGGCTTATTAAGACCCTTGCAGTTTTTCAGTGAGAGACCCATGATATACTCAGGAAAGCATATCATGACATGTGACTTCACAATACTGATAACATAGCATCTCTCTGCCCACCCCTACCAACCACGCTCACACATACACATACATGGCTCCTTCCCATGAGTTCTGGCTCTGATTGCATAATTACAGAGGTGGGCCAATGAGCCTTCAGTACGACACGCCACACAGTCAATGAAATTAATGAAGCAATTTTGCACTGTTTATTATTTGAGGACTAACTGGAGTTACAAGAAAGATTGCCTAACTGTCCAGGAACATACGGATCGCGCTGCAGGTGAACACACAGGCAATTTCACTACTCCCCACGCACCCACACGCACTTCGGAAATCCTAGATGAACCAGAGTTGCTGTATTTCTGATTATTTACTTTAACCGCTGGCTGTAGAACAAATCAACAGAACCGAGACCAGCGGAGAAAGTTAGAAAACAGCGGGTGCACCTCAGGCCACCTTATTTGGCAATTCGCTTATAAGCTCTGAAAATACGGTCGTGGACACAACAAAGACATGGCTTGTCCTTAAAAGTCCCTGAACGGCAGCAGCATGCGCTGGACTCGATCCGCACCGCAGGGAACAGCTAATCAGTCCAGTTTGCTCAGAGACCTCACTGTCGGGTCCAGTTATTTGTTTGTTTTGTGTTTGACTGAGCCATATAACAGAACACGGGTTTAAGCTTCAGTTCGTTGCAGTAGCCCACAGAGATTTGAGTGCCATCATTAATGAAAAGGCTGTCCGTGTTTGTAAATCTCTGACTGAAGTTTGAAGAGTGTGCCGGTCACCAGTGCAATAAATCTCCATCAGGAATCCATTCAGGGCATCAAGTCAAATCCCAAATTACATTTCAGTGTATTTGGACCATTTTGGAGTGACCCCTTCACTATGTGTGTTTCTGCCAGTACAAAAAAACAAACACTATGACATTAAAATAAAAAGAAACTAATAAATAAATAAGTTCATTTATTGGGATGAAATTATATATATATATATATATATATATATATATATATATATATATATATATATATATATATATCTCGTTATCCAAAGAGAAACAAGATCTCCAAAATGCAAAATGGCAGAGGACAGGGCAAAAATCTGATTTCACTTTAATGTAATGCAACACCAGATGTTTTCCCAAGCAATTTCAGGCCATTTCTGTTGGTCCGCTCATCATGAAATTTTCACACAGTGTAAACAGCAGCTGCTGTGTTCAAATCATGCAGTAAAAATCTAAACTGATAAAGTAAAAAAATTGAGATACTTATTTTATGTAGACAGCAATGAGATATGAGAGAGATATTTATATGTGAAGAAATACACATTCAAATCTGAATTTAAAATAAATAGGAACCTAACCAGGAGCACTCAAACTACTGCATATGACTGTATAAAACTGGCAAATCAACCCTATAAATGTGTAGTTATTCTAGATTTCAACTTCTGAGACTCCAGTGAGAATCACTTTATTGAACACTTTTATAATTCATTTCATTAAAACGCATATCCAGGCATCATAACTCAGTCTGCTGGGCCTCTTGGGTAGAGCTGTGTGTATCAAACCCACAGAGCACAATGCACACGCACACGCACACACACACACACACACACACACACACACACACACACACACACACACACACACACCACACATTTACACTTTTACTGACTCATTCTCTCTCTCTCTCTCTCTCTCTCTCTCTCTCTCTCTCAAAATTACTATTCAAAGCATCTGTTATGCTCCAAAACAGGAGGATAAATGCAATAACGCAATAGCTTGCATATGCACAAATCCAGCTTTGGACAATCTGTTGACATCCTGTGGTTTATTAAATATGGATTATATGGACCATTCTATCAAATAAGTCCAAACAGGGGTCCCACAGTATGAATAAATAAATGAACATTTTATTAAATAAATAAAAATAAATAAGGAGGCCTCTTTTTATACACATACAAGGACTTTGTTGTGATTTATTGAAACCAATGACATGAATTCATGTGAAGACAGTAATGTTACTTGTAAAACTAGTAATAATAACTAATAATAAAAATAATAATAATAATAATAATTAAGTAACTACTTAATTAAGTTTATACCTAAAAGACATATTTTTGAAGTTAATTTTTTGTTCTCTATTATTTTGAGAGGGCCTATTTCTCAAGTAAAAAATAATGTAATTAAATTAAAAATGTATGATTATTTTAATATTCAATAAATTATTAATCAATAGTTTTATTTTAAAAATAAAATGAATTTTATTTTAAAAAAGATTTTAAAGTCTGATTTTGGCCAGCCCCAGCATTTTAGAGCACCAAATGAGACTACAGCCCTACTGCATCCTCCTGCTTTTTCCAATAAGTGTATCTCAGCAGTGTAAAGATTTGTCAGTACCAAAGTACATGAGTAAACTTGAGTGTGTTTACTCATGTAGGTAGCTTTATGGCTGCTTTGTTTGTGGCAGAATTAAATGTTTAATCAATTTATTTTTTCCTATTAAATAAACATACTTGAGGTACACGGTCACTCAAAACCAAACGAGTTTAGTCTGAAGTTCAAGTCTGAAACATGCTTTGATTTTTGACTGCAGGTGTGATGACTTTCTTAACCACCACCTACATGTCATGTTTATGAAACACTACACTGCCCATGGAAAGTCTGGGGATGTCTAATTCATCAAAAGCTTTATAAATGAAAGATGCTTCCTTTACACTTTTCTAATAACTTCACATACTGAAGAACAACAGGTTTATTCCAGTGGCAGCTGACTAGCAACATTAGCCTCCTAAATCTAAACTGACTCTATGGCCACTGGTTCCTATAAGCACTGCTGTAAATAAATCAGAGTCATTAAGTTTCTCTAATAATAACCCACTTCACATTAAACCACTCGGAATGAGTCTGTTTACATCTTAACCACTGAACCGTGAGGGTATTTTGAAATATAGGTGGAACTCTCCTTTAACCAGCTTCTTAAATGGAGCCTAATTGTGCAGAAATGATGAAATCACTCACACGGTTTATGGAAACTGAGAACCTTTTGTTTCTTCACATGGAACACACACACACATACACACACACACACTTCCAACCACATGCACACCCACCCACACGTCCAGACACCCACACGCACATGAAATGCCACTGACCACAGCAGTGAGGGGGAGCGATTAATTAGCAGATAAAGTCGTAGCAGAGATTAATGATGTGACACAGCGAGCTCCCACAGTGACTAATCATGTAACTGAGGACCCAACTCTAACACAGCGGAGCTAAAAACGTCCCTCAGCCTGAAAATCAATAGCTTAGAGCACAACACCTAGAGGGCCCTGTTTAAAGTTACTAATATAAAAGCCCATTAGACAGTAATTACACACTATGGTGCATTATTCAACACAGTCCTTTTTATATTGATCATTTACATGTAACTTTGATAAATTATGACAATATATGATCCAAGAACACAATGCTCATATATATATATATATATATATATATATATATATATATATATATATATATTACGAACAGTCTGTCTTTGTGTTTATTACCATTCAAACCAAATAAAAACCAATGAATATACACACAAAATCATATACAAAATCATTTAATAATTATTATTATTATTATTGTTATTATTATTATAATACATGAATACACATAACATCTTCATAAGTTTATGACCAGCAACAACAAATATAAAACAGAAACATGTAAAAGTTGTAGAGTTCTTCCAGAAGAATGGGTTCGGATCCATTGCATTGCTGATTCTGGCATAGATTAGCATAGCCTGTAAAGAACTGATCACATCACTAATACAGGCTATACTAATTAAAGCCAGAGTCATCAATTCAGTCTTCAGGCTGTGGCCTTCTGGTGTTCAGTCCGACAGATCAGAAATAAAACAAAACTTTTGCACCTCGAATAAATGATAAGAGCAAGCTGAGTGAAAGACATTTAATTATCCGGTGGTACTGTATTTGGAGGGTTCACTGTATCTACATGTGTTTAGCCAAACAAGCGTAAAAAGTCAAATGTGCATCTCAAACCTATTAAGAGCATAAATAACATGTACAGTTAAACTATTACGTATGTAACTGTTATTACATTTCAACCATGTAGCAAAACAAGCACAATAACAACAACAGATTTTAAAGAACTGACCCTAAACCCTAAAACTCACTCTACTCCCCTTAACCTCCAACAAAAACCTAACCCTAAACCTAAAAAAACTCACTCTACTCCCCTTAATCTCAATCCAAAACCTAACCCTAAACCTAAACTCACTCTACTCCCCTTAATCTCAATCCAAAACCTAACCCTGAACCTAAAAATCACTCTACTCCTACCCTAACATTAATCCAAAACCTAACCCTAAACCTAAAACTCACTCAACTCCCCTTAACCTCAATCCAAAACCTAACCATAAACCTAAAACTCACTCTACTCCCCTTAACCTCAATCCAAAACCTAACCCTAAACCTAAAACTCACACTACTCTCCTTAACCTCAAGCCAAAACACATCCCTAAACCTAAAACTCACTCAACTCCCCTTAACCTCAATCCAAAACCTAACCCTAAACCTAAAACTCACTCTACTCCCCTTAACCTCAATCCAAAACCCAACCCTAAACCTAAAACTCACTCTACTCCCCTTAACCTCAATCCAAAACCTAACTCTAAACCTAAACTCACTCTAGTCCCCTTAACCTCAATCCAAAACCTAACCCTAAACCTAAACTCACTCTACTCCCCTTAACCTCAATCCAAACCTAACCCTAAACCTAAAATTCACCCTACTCCCCTTAACCTCAATCCAAAACCTAACCCTAAACCTAAAACTCACTCTACTCCCCTTAACCTCAATCCAAAACCTAACCCTAAACCTAAAACTCCCTCAACTCCCCTTAACCTCAATCCAAAACCTAACCCTAAACCTAAAACTCACTCTACTCCCCTTAATCTCAATCTAAAACCTAACCCTGAACCTAAAAATCACTCTACTCCTACCCTAACGTTAATCCAAAACCTAACCCTAAACCTAAAACTCCCTCAACTCCCCTTAACCTCAATCCAAAACCTAACCCTAAACCTAAAAATCTCACTCTACTCCCCTTAACCTCAATCCAAAACCTAACCCTAAACCTAAAACTCACTCTACTCCCCTTAACCTCAATCCAAAACCTAACCCTAAACCTAAAACTCACTCTACTCCCCTTAACCTCAATCCAAAACCTAACCCTAAACCTAAAACTCACTCTACTCCCCTTAACCTCAATCCAAAACCTAACCCTAAACCTAAAACTCACTCTACTCCCCTTAACCTCAATCCAAAACCTAACCCTAAACCAAAAACTCACTCTACTACCCTTAACCTCAATCCAAAACCTAACCCTAAACCTAAAACTCCCTCAACTCCCCTTAACCTCAATCCAAAACCTAACCCTAAACCTAAAACTCACTCAACTCCCCTTAACCTTAATCCAAAATCTAACCCTAAACCTAAAACTTAATCTACTACCTTAACCTCAATCCAAAACCTAAACTCACTCTACTCCTACCTTAACCCAACCCCAAAATCTAACCCTAAACCTAACTCTCTCCACTCCTATTTTAACCTCAATCCAAAACCTAATCCTAAACTTTAAGCTCCTTCTGTTCCCCATCTTACCAGCAACTCAACACCTAACTCTAACCCTACACTCTTAACAATAGTGGTCCGTACATGACGTCATTGAAGTTTGTCCATTTTTGGGTCTCCACTCTTTCAAAAGGGTTGCAAATGATCCAACTGCAAAGGACCCTTTACAGAACCTCCTGTGGAGAACCCATTCACTATGACAGAACACTTTATACCTTTAGACTCAAGGCCTTAATCACAAATTCTTTTAAAACGTGTTTTTTTAGGGAGCCCAAAGCGGTTCTTAAATGGCATTGCTCAAAGAACCTAGTGATTAAAACGAGTTTTAGCCGACAGACTCCTCTCACACGCCATCACATTCCTTCCTGCTGGGAATTTTACACACTGGCTGTTCCTATTAGTTACACTGAAGCTCATGTCCTGAACTGTGCACGTAGCTGCTGACGTCCTAGAAGAAAAGTTTTAGAAAAAAACAAAGAAAGAAACAAATCAATACACGTCAACACACCAGCACTGCAGCCGACAGAGAGCTCATACAGTACACTGTGTTTACACTGGTACTAATTTCCCTGGGAATTAGAGGCTCCTAGTACAACTCTGCTATTAATATTAATCTATATTTCACATATTTTGCCCAGAAAGACACACAGAGATGGTGGTCCGGTGCTTGAAGTTTGATATACTACTAATACATTTGCCATTTATTGTGTAAAATCTCCTTTAATTTGTAAAAACTGCCACATTATAATATAAGACATCTCCTTTGCCAATCCAGTCTACTCAGAAAAAAAACACAAAGATGATAATTCATGTTGTTTTCTTATCAATTTTATTGTTTATTTTGGTATTAAAGTTGTATATAAAGGTTTAGGCAGCCCAAATTACATATTTTGTTGATTGGTGAAGTATAAAACTTAATTATTTATAGACATAATTATGTTCTTCTTTCTGAAAATAATAACATGCAGCTAATTTTATGTGATTGTCTTAATAAAAAATAAAAAAATAAATGATGCTACATTCCAAACACATTCCAAAAAATGTTGTGAGGGGAGCATGTTCACCAGTGTGTTCATTAACTGAGAATTCTCAATTACCGTTCCTGACCTAACAATAACTTAACAAGCTAATTAATTGAGACTTAATAACTAAAAGGCTGACCAACTTTTGACACGTCACAATTATATTATTGTTTTTGTTTTCTTTTTGTTTACTTGTGACTGAAACACACTTTCGAACCTGTAAAACCTTCATGAGCACAAATGTGACTAGATTGGCATGGACTAGACAAGGTTCTGGATGTAGGCCACACCAATGCTCAGCTACTCTTGCATCAAAGAATTGGGCAGTTGCGCCAGATTTGAGGGATGCCTTCCCTGGCCCAATCCTAAGAAGAGTTTCCTGTAGATTTTAGCCAACGCCAGTAGAGCTGTATGACCAGACGCTTCCATGCACCTGCAGATTCAGACTTCTTTCACACTATGGTCTTTGGCACGACCCCAAATGCAGTCACTCCTTTTAGCCAATTATTAACATCTGCTTTGGAGCCATTTTGTACACAAGGAAAGCACTTCTCAATCTATGAATCCTGTCACTCACACCCCACAAATATTTACTGTCCCATCATCCTTGCGCAGCGCCATCTGCAGGGGCCTGAAGCTACTATCACCTCATACCTGCAAGATGTATGATTCTAACCTTACAGAAGAAGGAATAAGACGTATGTAAAACAGTAAAATAACATAAGAAAAAGTATTTTACAATTATGCCACCAATAACAACCTGACAAAATTAAATTTTCACATGACACATGATTTAACAGTCAAGTGTGTGTTAACATATATAATATAGTTTAATCCAAATATTAAATTATAAACAAATACCATTAATACAGTGCTGACTACAGACTGATGTACCCAAAGGAAGAGTATTAGAGTTGATTTCATTGGACTCTAGTCTCTGAATGGCACACCATGATCAGGCCAGTCCTGTATTCTTAATGTCCCTCCCATCAGTAAGGACACAGTGTTTTCTCCCATGCTCTCACATCCTGCTCCCTCTGTTCATGTAATACTGGGGGGACAGGATGTGCCATAAATATTTGATCACACACGTTTGTAATCCACTGCCTTGGTTTAACGTGCTGCCATGAGTACGGGAAGGTGCAAATTTGCTCCTCAGGAGAAACTGCCTCTAAAACCACCCTGTCTGTTGTGCATGTAAAACAGGTGGAGACAAATAAAAGCCTTTAGCACATTTATATGCCCAGCTTTGCTCTCAAAACAGGTGATCAAAGCTCAGTGGCTGACTGTGGCTTGCTCCAAGCCTAAATTTATTCATGACTCATTATTTAGGCTGTGATTTAGTGGGGCGTTTTTAGAAGCCAGGCTTTTTACTGGTATGTATTCACATTAGGTCAACATCACTGCAAACACGAATAGCTACAAAGAGAAGGGAACATTTATCATGAGTTGGAGGTCTGAGCAGATGTAGGCTGGTGGTTAGGGAACCAGAAGGTTGCTGATTCAATCCCTTGAACCAACAGGACTGAAGTCTTTCTGAGCATGACACATTTAATCCCCAGATTCTTCCAGGGTGCCATGCATGGGGCAGCCTACTGGTCTGGGCAAGTGTGTGTTCACTAGTGCATCTGTAGGTGAGTGTTTCACTGCATGGGTGGCTTAAACGTGGAGGTCATATTCCTCACTTTATGCAAGCACAAATAGTGAATATTCATAAAGAAGACTTGAGAGAAGAGAGGAAATGAAGAGATTGAGGCACTTTCTGCTGAGAAGAGAAACTTTACCATCTCAACAACTCCACTAATTTATGCTAAGCAGCAGCCGAGCAACTCTTTCCTTTTGTTTGGTTCCTGTAGGCTAAATATGATGAGCACTGTGTGTGTACCTAAGCTAAATGTCCCTAACCACAGTTTTTGATTAGCTCACTGGACGAAAGAAAAAGTCACCTGTGACTGATACCTAATAGTGTGATAACAGCTAGGATTGGATTTGGCGTAGACTGGACAGGTTTCTGGATGTAGGCCTTATCAATGTTCAGACACTCTTACATCATAGAATTGTGCAGCTGGACCAGATTTGGTGGATGCCTTCGCTGGCACAATTCTGAGGAGAATTCCCTGTAGACTGGGATTTTAGCCACTGCTGGTAGAC
The DNA here is from genome assembly GCA_024036415.1 of Prochilodus magdalenae. Lineage (NCBI taxonomy): Eukaryota > Metazoa > Chordata > Actinopteri > Characiformes > Prochilodontidae > Prochilodus > Prochilodus magdalenae. Next base: position 117,010 of record JAMWET010001847.1, read on the forward strand.
CCGTATGACCGTACGCTTCCATACCCCTGCAGATTCAGCTACTTCCTTCACACTATGGTCTTTGGCCACGCCCACATGCAGTCACTCCTTTTAGCCCATCACTATCATCTGCTCTGAAGCCATTTACCACACATGGAACGAGACATTCACTGCACTGTAGCACCTCCTCTCAATCAAATCATTAGGCTTTCTCTGAGGGCCTAGGCACTGAGGGTGACCTCTAACTGTGAAGGCAAAGAAATGCATACATATTTTCCATGCACACGGTAGGGCTGTACCCGACTCAGAATTTTGCCAATCGAATTGGATTCGCCCGTCCTGGCCAATGATTCAACTATTCATTCATGCTTTTTCCCATATACATTATCTAGTAATCAGTAAATCAGTTTGCATACGTTTCAGATCTGATGTCCTCCTCGTTTAGAAAGTCAGCAGAAACATATTTTTGAGCTAAATGAGACGGGACATATGATTAACGGTCTGAACTGGAGCCTGATTTAATTACAGATCACAGTGCCGGGCAGGAAACACATATTTATGCTAAACATTAGCGCTTATAGCTTATAGTCTTTTAACTTCACTTTAAACAGCTTCTTCAGTAGGATGACCCTTCGCCTTTCATCTCCCATAAATAATTACTATATTTAATTATTAATTATTATATTACCCGCACTGAAATAATAATTTCTCATTTATCGGAAGGCATATTAAGTGACTGTACTTATACTTAAATAAAAATAATCTTAGCTGTAGACAAATAAATAAAAATATCTGTAATTTAGGTTCTAAAATAATGTAATTATAATAAAACAATCTTTGGTCCGTTTATCCTTCATCCACAAACAGCCATTATGTCTAAAACGAAAGTCAGCTCACTCGTTTGGAGTAGTGTTGGATGTCTGACTAAATGAAGAGTAGAATTAGGTTTAATATGTTTTTAGGATTGTTTTTGGATTCTCTTCTTCAAAACCTCCTCCACACTTTTTCTGAGACTTCAGCGGTGAACTGCCAGCACGTCACATGGATTTAATTTTTTAGCAATCACGCATCATAGCCCAGCTAGAGCTTAAACATATATTTATTATTCCCCTTTTAATAATGATTAAAATGTCTTCTTAAAGTCCTTGTGCATTTTTGCAAGCTTTAATCTGTTTTTATGAGAAAATAAAAAAGGTCACTGTTGTCAGTCGACTTGAAGGTTATCAGTCAACTTAAAGGGTCTCCAACTGACTATTTGACTCGTCGACTTCTAGAGGGCAGTCCTAGCACACAGTGCATAAATGGTGTATTTAGACTTATATGCTAGTTCTGTGTAACACATATTTCCAGGCAGAGCTTTTTGGAGCACATTTGGGCCATAGCGTATCTCCGTCAGAGCAGCATGTCCTCTGTACACTCTCTTAATTATCATCCAGTGGACTCTGACAGTACAGCACTAGAAACAATGTGTGGTTTTCAAGGTTCCTAGATTCTGACAGCACATCCCATTCCTACTCCACTACTCCACACATACACACTGGACCAGTGGGTGTGAATATGAGCACTGGCCGAAAGCCAGACCCTTGATGGAATAACTGGATGTCCACGCAGCAAAAAGAGAATGAAAAAAAAAAAAAGAAAAAGGAATGTCGGTGCCAAACTGAGATTTCTGACCTTGAGGCTGGTGAAAAAGAGCAGAAGAAGAGGAAAGGGGAATTTCAGGAGTGTTTTAAGTATCAAACCATAAAGAACAGTGTGCAGGCATCTGAGGAAAAATGTTCCGCACACTCCAGGCCAGATGTACCTATAAGTGCAAAGTGTGCTTCGACGCAACTGAAGGATGTCTAAAATTAGTGTTCGAATTACTGAAGTGCAGCTTATCGCACATACTGTGCATAGCCCCGCCTACTGAAGCCTCACTCCTGAGGGCAGCGTTTGAAAGAGGCATTGGAGCCGGTAAACTGAAGGCACTACAACGTTCCTTGATAAAGTGCTGGTAATACATGAAGTTCTTTCCCATCAATTTCTGCAGACAGCAAAACAAGTTTCCTCTTAAAAGGACCAAACGCCCGCCCCACTGTGAGCACAGCAGAAATTTTGGGATAGCATCTGGGGTGGCCAATCGGATTTTAAGGTAGAGCTTTAGACCAATTACAGGTTACCTGTTAAATTAAACATTTATTCCATTAAATAGAGTACAAAAAGCCAGACACAAACCCAGCCAACGTTTCATCTTCTAGCTATAATCAGTATAATCCGTTTGCGTTAGGCTTCTTTTAATATTTATAATGGAATAAACATGTTTTTACCAGACTTTGTCTGACTTCTTACAGTGTGTAGGCAATTTTTCTTCTTTCTCATTTTCATTAAGATTGTATTCCACTCCCGCAGTACTCTACTTTGTGCTATGTTGTATTAAGGTGGTTGGTGTAGCTCAGCGGGTAACACCACTACCCAGGGAGCCACCAACACATGTGGGAGACTGGGGTTCGAATCCCAGTCTGGGTGACTAGGCTGTGCTACACCAATAAGAGTCCTTGGGCAAGACTCCTAACACTACATTGGCCTACCTGTAATGTGATTAACTTGTAAGTCACTCTGGATAAGAGTGTCAGCTAAATACCGTAAATGTAAATTAAGCACAACACTAATCTTTCTATACTGCTCTAATGTCTCAATATCATACAAAACATGATTTCTGAAAGAAGAACCACTTGATGTCCATCCACTGAGAATATATGCTCCCAGTCATAGATGATAAGATAAGATGCCTTTACTGACATTGCACAGTGTACAATGAAACTGAGCAGCAATCCAACGACACTTGACACACAAAATAAGTAAACATATGGCTAAAATATATAAAGTGCAGAATTGAGAGCAAGACAGACGGGGAAAAAATAAAAATAAAAATAAAACAATAATATACATATATACACCTGGCCTAAAAACATTTTAAATATAATTAATGACTATAAAACTGCATATTCTAAACAGACAATAGACAGGTGAGGTAGCAGTGAGTTATTGCACATTCTTTGGATAGCTTATAGAGTTATAATTATTGAATTATTGATTATTCAAGAGTTTTTTGCATAGAAGAATATATATTGCACACATGAGGAAAAAGTAGTGCAGTGTGTGATATATAGAACAGGGGTGGAATGGAACACTGGAACAGTATACAGTGCTCTATTGGAGTCTGTGCCAGTGAAGAGTCTGTGCCATGTTTTCAGAAAACTTTGCGTTAGCATGTGATATGACTGGCTAGTCCACTTCTCCAGCAGACCAAAATAAACAAATTCCATACTGATGTTATATGTTTGCTAACAACATTCACTTTCCTAAATGAAAGTTTTCTGCTCAAGTTTGAATTTAAAATCTGTTGCTCTACTTTGATAAAGCTAGCTTTTGATCAGAGAAATCTCAAGCAGATAACCGCTGTAACCTGTACTAGCCTAGCCTAGCTTTCAGCTACACATAAACATCTACATTTATACAATAGCTTTACTCCCATCAGCATATTCCTATAACCAAGACAGTAAGAGTAGCCATTAACATGTAGCATCATCAGTAAACAAGTTAGCTAACAGAACTCCTGGTGCAAAGGTATCCAGACACGCCTCACTGACACTTCTATAATCTACCAGAAACAAGGGCACCCACACATGAGCCTAACGTCGCAGTGCCCCATGCCAAGTGTAGGCTAGAGGGTTGTAGAACAACGAAACTGTGTTCTCTGGCATGATCAAGCTTTATCCAGTACATTTGGGATGAGTTGGAGCAGATCCAAATCAAATCGTCCAGTGTCACTACCTGACCTTACTAATGCTCTTAGGCTGCAATCAAACCCTCGCAGCAAATGTTGCAACATTCAATGTAAAGCCTTCCCAGTGGAGTACAGGCTGTGAATGCAGTAAAGCTAGAACTAACGCCCTAATAATACAATATCACTTCAGGATGATGTTTATATCTACATATAACCGTACACCTAGAAGAGCAATAAAGTAGGTGGAGCTCATGAACTCAGATCATAAAGCTTTAATGTTAGACAGCAGGACATCTGAATCAACACACAAAGAGCCATAGTACAATAAAAACTCAACGAAGTGCTCGACATCCATCAAAAGTACATAAACTCCACCAACACACACGTGAACATGTCAAAACACATAGCAACAAATGTTTAACCACAACAAACCACACACTTAGCCAGCAAGCCAGAAGACAAGACAAAGAGAGCTGTGATGGCTCAGGCCTCACTCGTTCCATCTCCCAAACCCACGGCATGGAGTGTTTATTGATCGGCTTTGCTGGAATTGGGAGGTCACAGCGAAAGTCTTTCTCCTTCTCATAGCAGCAGAATTACTGTGTGTGAATTGATGTTTACACCAGTACAAAGGCTGAAGGGTGCAGATGTATTGAGGCGAGTGGGAACAGAGAGATGACCTCCTTCACTCGCCTCAGATTACCCCGAGTCCTGATGGCATTCGGGGACTGGCGGAGTGTGGGCTGTCTTTGCTATTTCACGGCCACTGGCTGCTGACAGCTTCGGGTATTGTGAGGATGGATTGAAAGTGAAACACCGTTGTGTCCTTTTGTAACGGAAGCGAGAAATACCTCGCTGCGGAGATTCTCCTCGTGGCTGTCTGGGGCACCACAATGGGAGACGGAGGGAGCTGTTCAAATGCTCAGATGGTTTAACAGGGCTGTTGCCGAGCATCAGGTTCAAATGGACCTGGGGTGTCTCTGCCATCATGTCTCTGGGTGGGTAATCTGGCCAAAAATCTTATCATGATATATTTTTCAGGCCCAAGAAGATAGGACAACGATGCCTTACCAACATCTCATTACAGACTGTGTTGCCAGGCCAAGAATACAGAAGGGTAAAGTTAATGACTGTAACGTTTGATTGGCTTCTCGAAGAGGAACGCAACACGGCTCAATGTTTTATTACTGCTAATCTTTAATGACCTTAAAATGTTATTATAGCAACATAAATTTGACATCAAAGCTGGGTTGGATGGTCTATTGTGTTTTTTATTCATTTAGACTGATGAACTCACCAGACAAAAAATGAGTCACTGCTGGCTGAAGCGTACCTAATAACATGTAATCCATCCATAAGCATAAACAACAACTTTGATTCAATTACACAGGACTGGACAAGTTTCTGGATGTAGGCCACATTAATGTTCAACCAAAGAATAGCGCAGTTTGGACAGATTTGGTGGATATAACTGCATCTATAAGGTGTTATATTGGAAACATAATAGCTTATAATATCGAGTATAAACAAAGTTATACGTTATTATTTTGAACCCATGGTGACACACACGTTATCATTTACATTTTTTGCATTTAGCTGATGCTTTTATCCAGAGCGACTTACAAGGTTAATCATATTACACGTAGGCCAGTGTAGTGTTAGGAGTCTTGCCCAAGGACTCTTATTGGTGTATCACAGCATAGTCACCCACACCGGGATTCGAACCCCAGTCTCCCACATGTAGAGGTGGCTCCCTGGGTAGTGGTGTTACCTGCTGAGCTACACCAACCACTTATCCTTCACTTAAACCTGAGTGACCTAAGGTGACCTTAACCCAACAACATCGATGCAGTCACATGACAGTTTGACAGAAACCAGATCATTCTAAAAGCTTGTTCTTCGCATGTTCCAACCCATGCTCTACATTCCATATAACCCATTCGGAGACCATTTCTAGAATAGAATTCTATAACACAAGTTGCCGAATCACTGTGGAGACATATATAACTGGTATGTTGACTTTAAAACTTTAAAACTAACACCATGCGACCTCTGTGTCACAATACGCCTGATCTTTTATAATCATATAACGGATCCCCCAATATTTTCCTTGAAGGGGAAATGGGTGTGAGCTCTTATGGGTTAATAAAGTCTTATGCATGTAACTATGACCATTTATAAGCAATAATACAAGCTCATGCCTGTCATTATACAGTGTGATGTAATGCATATGACTGTTTATAAATGCAGGGTCCATGGGAAGTGTTCCCCTAGTTCTTAATAACTGCTGACGATAAAAGAGAGAAACTTTTTTCAAGGTCCTAAAGCAGGCTCATTCCACCTCCTGTCACTCATCACATTACAGCAAGGGCACTTTGATAGAAATCACAACCCGAAACAGACACACTCCGTCAGTCCCTTACACCCCCAAAAGCCAGCGTCAGATATAAGCTCGGATATTTAATATGGCCACACTGTTAATGAAACTAATGCTGTTTTTGTAAATATGAAATATGTCCTTGTAGAGCCTGTCATATCCTGGACCAGCCTGTCATGTCCTTGTCCACCCTGTCGTATCCTGGTCCAGCCTGCCATGTCCTTGTCCATCCTGTCATTTTTATGCTTTATTAAAATAAATCAGTCATTTTTTTTTTTATCATAGAGTCTCTGTACATAAGTCAAATCAGTTTATTCCAGTTTTGTTGCCCTCTCTTGCTATTTGCACAACTTCACTTACACCACCTCACTATGTTTGAGATGCTGTTCAGTCATTGTGGCTAATTGCATCGCATTCTTACACATGATTGATCCACCTCTGTAACGATGCTTGCACTTTGCTAATGACAATAAATTGAATTAAATTTAATATTTAAAGATGTTTACTATTGACTGTGGAGAAAAAGGATGTCTGATGCAGATACGGCAGAGAAAGAAGCTAATTTTATATCAAACACCATCAAATAATTTCAATAATTAATGTAGAAATATCTCTGTGAAAATGACTGTACAGTTTCTGCAATAGTGTAGAAACATAATGTATGTGTTTGTTCAAGGTGTGGACACAACTTATGTGGCTGTGCGACGAGATGTTGGCCTGCCGTAGCAAAATGACGAGTGCGCAAGCCTGACGCAGATGTTTTCTAGGTGTTCTGATGTTTTTAATAGTCCGATGTTTTATAACGGTGATGAACATTTGGAAGGTCTAAAAAAATCTAAAGCCAAATTTTATATTAATAGAATTTAACAAGGTTTCAAAAATAAAAATGTGGTGGTTTAAACTTCAAAAAGTTAAAGTCTGGGCTGTCTACGTTATTTACACTTGATATGCTCAGACTCCTGTTCTGTTAACTTCCTATTTGATTTTCAATTAACTCAATTAAATTTCAATCCAATTTGAAACCAGCCCAAAAACTGACTTTTTAAAGTTAAAACAAGTTGGCTTTTTTACAGTAACAGATCCGGTATACTGACCGACCCTGCGGCTAAAAATTTCAGCATCCCTAACTCAACACACCTCTCTGCGCCCCTGCCGTCAAGTCTGACGGGTTTAAAAAAATCAAATACCAGACTTAGCTTGCTCGGTACGGGGCTGCACCTCTATTTCCTTAAAGCTGCTTTGGAAGAAAATCAGTTATAGAAAGTGCTCCACACATAATCCTGAACTTAACAGAACTGATAAAATACCACACGATCTCAGCCAATATCACGGTGCCGAACCTGCTGTGCTTTCAAACACAGAAAGCTGGAGCTCAGAGCCTCACAATAATAAAGCCAGTGAACTGCAGGTGTGTGCGCGCAGCAGATAGCATGTTAATGTCATTTCCTTCAGGGGGCTTAATTCATAGCTATTGTTTGCACAGGCTTTGGTCTGAGAACAGCCTTTTCCCTGGGAATCAGAAGAAGCATAAGAAACAAGCATCGATTTGTAGCTTATGGATTCTGGCGGTGGGCTTTTTTAATGGCTTTTATTAGTTGAGCATTACACTCACAAACGCTGATGATTGCTGGGGGTTTCTGAAGTCACCTGTCTATCTGTTCTTTAAAACAAGAGATTTTAAAAATGTTGTTATGTTATTAGGTCAAGTTAATAGTGTAACAATTTGACAATCAGACTGCTTTGCTCATTGCCTACCAATTCTGTTTAAACCAGCAGTGAAAGGAGATGATGCATCCTTATCAACTCGTATGTACTTACTTACCTTTAAAGGAAAATCACACAGAAGCCTCCATTACTAAATATAATATCAAGGTTCAGTATTTCATTAGTCCACTCTTTATCTTGTTACTTTATGAGTAGTAACTCTTTTTTTATGAAATATTGTTTGTCATAGTTTTCCAGCTATCATAGGTTTTGTAACTTCAGAAGGTTAATTATTTAAAAATATCACTTTGATGGTAATTTAATATAATAATATTAATATAATGCTATTATTAAATACTGCTTTTACCATGATATTTGATGTTCAGTGTTGAAATGACACCGAAGAATGAAAGTATGAAGAATGAATACTAATTTGTTTAGAAGGACTTTAGACTTTAAACTTTATACGTGCCTGTATTGACTCAGGACTTGACTTAAGACTCGCCTGCTTTGACTCGGGGCTTGACTTAAGACTCGCCTGCTTTGACTCAGGGCTTGACTTAAGACTTGCCTGTATTGACTCAGGACTTGAGTTGAGACTCGCCTGTATTGACCCAGGACTTGAGTTGAGACTCGCCTGCTTTGACTCAGGGCTTGACTTAAGACTCGCCTGTATTGACCCAGGACTTGAGTTGAGACTCGCCTGCTTTGACTCAGGGCTTGACTTAAGACTCGCCTGTATTGACCCAGGACTTGAGTTGAGACTCGTCTGTATTGACCCAGGACTTGAGTTGAGACTCGTCTGTATTGACTTAGGACTTGAGTTGAGACTCGCCTGTATCAACTCTTGACTTGGGCTTGACTTGCCGGTACTGACCTCAGGGCTTGACTTGCCGATGCTGACCTAAGATTTGTCCACTTGGCACATGGCTTAAACTTAATCTTAATCTTTGACTCAGTGCTCAACTTGAGAGAGGCCTGTGTTAACTTTTCGGAACTTAGGGCTTGATTTATAACTTGCCTGTTTTAATTTGGGACTCAACATGAAGGATGCCTATTTTGCTTTGGGACTCGACTTGCGACTTGCCTGGACTGACTTGAGATTTGTTTATATTGACTGGGGTCTAGACTTTTTAGCAATGTTGGACTTAAATGTCAAAACTTACTTGCAACCTAGTGACCTGTTCTCACTTCTGGAATTCGCTACTTGTGTTCAGTAACTGTTCACTTTGCGCTAATGAGCCTGGTTCGGTCGGTGATGCTGGCACCCATAGATAGAGCAAACCTATCAATGTGTGTGCAGTTTGTGGGTCTCTCAAATGCACACAGCAATTAATGAAGTGTGCTTTTGACAGAAAGACTGTTCTTTTGTTCAATCCCAACTCACACCTCCGAGAGGCTTTTAATGTGCATTACCTGAGCCAGAAAAACACTGTTCCAAAATGTTGTGCTTAGATCAACAAACAACCCATCGACAACAATAATGACTGCTAAGTTATATGGCATGCCGAGAGAGAAGCCTGTCTGTGTTTCGGAGAACTGTCATGGGCCGATATGGTGGCAAAGCTAAAGGAGCGGCTCCATGTTAAATAGTGATAAAGCCATTCGAGTGTTAAAAGCATTAAAAGCGTTTCTCTCTCTCTCTCTTTCTCTCTCTCTCTCTCTCTCTCTGTAGGTCTGCCAAGGACAGATTCTATTATTAATGAAGCTCTGTCTTTTCATTCTTTATGGGATAGACTGAAGATAAAAGAGAAAGAAATGAGAAAAGTTGTGTCTATACTTGTGTAAGAGAGTGAAAGCTCATAAGAGGCAGACAAGAGACAGAAAGAATACAAGAAAACATGAAACAAAATGTTGTTAGAAAGCATAATTGGTGTGTTTTCCCATCAGGGGTTCTCTTCAAAAAAAGTTTTTAATCCACTCTTTCCACGAATACAGCCTGAATAATTAACACTCCAAAGTGGTAGACCTCAGCTAACAACGGTCTTCTCTCTTATTCTGTTCCTCAAAGTGCCATCCTTGGGACCTTTGGCCCAATGCAAACAAGAAACACCTTCTTTATTACCTCCAGGTAATAAAAAATAGATGAAACTTTCTCTAAGCTCTAATATCTCATTAAGTATTAAAAAAATTGGACGAGGTTCCTTTTACTTTTACCATTTCCCACATTCTGGAATAATAAGAAATTCTGTGAAATAATGCATATACAATAACTTGGAAAGCAGTGTGGAATACAGCCAACAGTAAAACTGGGTTGGAGGGTGGGAAGTGAGGGGGACAGCTTCGCTTGAGCTTTTGGTCTGGCCAGCTTGTACCAGTGAAGCAGAGTATACACACTAGGCCTGGGTGATATTGTCGATGACGGATGACTATCCTAAGGGTGATGTGTGAAAAGGCAATTGTGCTGTTTTGAGAAAAGAACTGGACAGGACTAATTTACCTTTAAACAGCTTGTAAGTATGTTGTAAAGGTGGTTTTTTAGCTAAATTATTAAAACTATACTGGAACAAAGGAAAACGTTGGCATTTCTTTGGAAATCTCTTGCAGTCTGGGGTTTCTCCACAGTGAGCGCTATTAGTACAATAGTCCCCACTCACCACAAGAAGTGCATGAACACACGTGTTTGCAGTTATTATAACGACAGATGGTTTTTCAAAAGAGTCAAGACATGATTTTACTGATGTGCCAAGTTTACTTTGTTTGCCCGATGTCTGAAATCTGACGCTGTGGTGTGGAAATGTCCCAAAGCGTATACTGTACCACAGAGTAGCTTATTATAGGATATCTGCCTGTAGAAAAGCGGGGGCTGTTAACATGGTATCTTGGTCAACTACCACTGATCACAGGCCTGTCAGAAATAGCAAGTGTGTGCACCTAATAATCCGATCACAGATTTCTGCAAACTGAGACTCCGTTATTTAGATCAGATTAAGGTCTATAAATCTGACTAAGGAGTCGGATACAGAGAGCTGGATTTTAGCTCAGTAATCAGGTTTCTCAGTGCATCTAGACCCTTACTCTGATTTCTTTCAGATTTTTGAGTCTGTGCAGTCTAATTATTAGGTTCAGGTGAATGCACTTCCTGACTTTCTGTCCAACCCTATCCCACCTTGCCTTACCTTACAACAAAGCAGGCTGAAAGGGATTAACAAGAGCCCTATTCCAGTAATTAAGTTTTAATGTGGTGCACTGTGCCTTTATCTTGTTTATGGTGCTGTAACCTTGGAAGTTCATGATTCCTGGCTGCATGTGTTACTAACCCATTTTTTAAGAAAACAGAGGATCCTTAAAAGGTGGCCATACAATAAGTCATCCTGCTGGCTGAAATTCTGATAATGCAGGACCAGCTTGACCGGACAGTTCTGTTTATGTATGTTGTCTTACAGACTTGCAGTTTACCACAAAAAAATGAAGAGCATTAAAAAAACGTGTCTGTAATATTGTTAAATATGTAGACGACCAGCTGCATATCAGCAGTGTTGTCCAAGGTTATTAACATATCAGCTTAGCTCAGGTTCATTTCTGTGTGTAAGGTAAATGGGTGATATTGTTGGAATTTCTTCTGTTTTTGTTAACTGAACAGGCAAAGGTCTGAAGACAAAAACTTAGGGATGGGCTTTTATTCCATTGTTGAGTCAACATTCCTGGGGTGCATCAGGTACCATATTTCACCAGGTACTCAGTCAACGTTAATGAAAATGAGACTCACTGAACCAGGCGACCTTCTTCCAAGGTCCAGTTGCTTTACACTGTAGGTGCTCCCCATGATAAACAGGGGTGCATGGCACTCTGACCAATCGGTCGGTACATAGCCCCATATGCAGCAGTGTGCAATGCACTGTGCAGTGCGACACACTCCTCCTGTAAATATCATTTTTAAAAAAAACTTTCACAGTAACCCTTAAGTCGACTTGAACCAGTCAGGATAGCCATCGCATATGAGAGAGGCTTGCCTCTTGCCCTGTAGCCAGTTTTATGGTCTTGACCCCCCACCCCTCCACCCCAGACCACTACTGGCAGGTACTCACCATTGCTTACCAGGAGCACACCACTAGCCTTGTTGTTTGGTAGATGCTCTGATCCAGTTGTGTCCAGTTGTAAATGTTTAGCCCTTGTCAACGTTGTTCTGGAGTTTCACAATGGCCAGTTTCTCCTGCATCCAGGAGACTATAAGAACTGACTGTTCGCTTACTGTCCAGATCATCGCAGACCCTCACATGCACCACAGATAATCAGTGCTATTTATATTCAGTGCTCATAATGCTTTGGCACATTAAGGTGTCATGACTCATGGATGTAGACATACACAAGTAGGGATATAAGGGGTCCAGTTAAGATATTAGGGGAACTGATCACCACCACCACCACCATCCTGACCCACCAGGTAAGGGAACTTGCTTTGTGACCAGACCATTACCTGTATGATCCCCTGAACTGAAAACTGAAGTGACTTCCAGCAAAACAATGAACCTGCACCTGCTCACTGAACACTTCTTTCCTTCTTCTTATCTGGTGTTGACCCCAGGAGGATGGGTTCCCCTTTTGAGTCTTCCTATCTAGGTTTCTTCAGGGGAGTTTTTCCTTGCCTGCCGCCCTTGGCTTGCTCACTGGGGGCTCAGACACCAGAGTCTTTGTGAAGCCGCTGTTGTAAAAGGGCTATATGAACAAATGTTGACTTGACTTGACTTCAATCCCCTGATGCTGTGGATTGGGCTGCCCACTATCCCTAGTGAGTATGTGTTCACTAGTGTTTATATGTGGGTGTCTGACTGCGTGGATGGATTTATCCTCTGTGTGCAAGCACAATTGGCAAATGGTTCTAAATTATAAGGTAGACAGATATTTTCAATGTATAGTATTGTGCAGGGTACTTTCATTGGGAGGAGCTGTTTTAGGTTACAAAAGAAATGATGTCTCTGGACTGGAGTGCTTTTATTTCTTTGAATAAAATAGGCAGATGGTCTATTGGACAGCACAGCGGCACCCAGCACATCCAAAAATTTGCCAAAAGCACAGCCAGAGGCAACAGAAATCAACAATAATTACAAACTAGCCTCGGCCTACTGATCGAAAGCAGCTCCACTCCCAGTCAAAGAAGGAACAGAATAGTAACCAGGGCAGTAAAGCCCAGTATCAAAACAAGCATGAAAATAAAAGTTGGTAATGAGTTTTTTAAGCATTGTACTCAGTTCATATCCCTCCATCTGACTGGTATTTCGTATTCATCACCGGATGTCTTTTGTTGAGTTCCTGTTGCAATTTTGCTGATTCTATTTACACTACATGATTAAAGGATGAATTATACACACCAAATCAGAAAGACTGGATATATCCCAGATCAACAACTCACTTGCAGTCAAAGTAGAAGCAGCACAATTTAAGTAAGAGTGAACACAAACATAGCAGACTAAACTCTGATATAATTATGATTATTTGTTGTGCTTGGAGTAGCACTGTCAACTGTATCCTAAAACTTTCCCATTTCTCCATCTATTAAAAACAGGTAGAGCTGCCATAAGTAGTCTAGACCTCTGAAGCCATGGCGCCATATTAGGAACTCTGGGTCGAAGCTCTTTGACAAAAACGTATGTTGTTTTGAAAAGAATGTCTGCCAAACTAAATCACTCCAAAGCGGATAAATTTGTTTTTGCCACAGGGTGTAATAAAGTTATGCTGTGCCTTTAAGACAGGGTCACTGTATTTACATATTCTTGTGTGACCTCGCTCTTGTCTTAGAGGCACAGCATGGCCTGACTGTTACAACAGGACGCTGCCAGATCCTCTGAATTATGAAGTCATTAAGAAGCTGAAATATGACTTTTGCCACATGCAAGCTAACTCTGCAAGCTAATGTAGCACTATTCAAATCTTAGCTGCTAAATGGCCTCATAATTCAAAAGACCCAGTGGCACACTTGGTGGGGGCTAGGGGGTTATAAGCAAAGGACAGAACTACATGAGAGCAACAATTTTTCAGAAAACACATTTTTTTCAACTGGAGTTTTCAGGCCTGGAGTTCCTGATATGTGCATAGCTCCAGGAACACAATGACATATGACTTAGAGGGTCCCGGGAGAGACCCTCCGAATCTAACACTGACCTTTTTGAAGGCAATTTAGTGAATCCTTAAATTTCCAAGTGATGAAAAGCTCTCATCACCAATACGAGAACCAGAATATAAACGTGGATGCTATACTGGCATGTTGGTTGAGTTATTATTACTCTCATGTGATGTCATGTTTTATTCGAATATGCTACTCTTCATCAGCATCTTCATTATATGTGTAGTCACTGAAATCCCTTGAAGTCCCAGAAAACACAGAGTGGGTGTGGCTAATGAGCTGCTTGATGGACAGTTATCAGTCCAACACTTCTAGCCTGCTCCGCCCCTCATACAGAACTAAAAGCATTATCATGCTAACTGGAAAAAGAAGTCACGGATGAACAGACATGGAGAAAGATGACCAGAAGAAAGAACGACTACATGAAGTAATGCATGAAGGAACAAATAAGGAATGAATAGATTTATAGGCGGACAGATGAAGAAACGAATGGGCAAAGCAATGCATGAATGAAGGAACAAACAACCGAACAATACTAATATACTGATTAACTAATGAACAGGTGAGAGGTAGCCACAGCCAGGTGGCCTACCTTGCTAGCTTTTGGTTATGCTGGTTAGCTTTAGCTTGCTCAGTCTCTCTGTCTCTGAAATTGTTTTGTGTAGGCGGGGCAAAAGACCTCATGCTTCTGATTGGCTAGAAAATGCTTACAGATGCATTCCTTAAGATTAGGACCGCCCAGTTTACATGGAGAGGAGATACTTATATACTTAATAAGATACTTATTAGACTTTGGGAAGATATTCATAAGACATACTTTGTATATTGAGCTCCAGAGAAACCAGATTAAAACAGATTTAGGCTTCCTGGAAGCCCCAAAGTGGAGAGTGATGGAGAGTACGGTCTATGAAAGGGCACAGGTTGGGAATGTAGAGTCATGCCTCTCTGCCCCAGTTTCTAATCTTCCATCAGGACTCAGAGTCCAGCCTCAAATTCCTCAACTTTCATCTCCGCACAGATACACGCGCACGCTGCCAGGCCCTGTGGCATCAGTCTGAGAGCAGGTCATCCGTATCGCAGCACGTCATCTCTCCGTCTCCCCCGCACACCTCCGGCTATTCATTTAAAACAGAACCACTGCAGCACAGGCCTCTCCTGACACAACTTATTGACTTCTGCTTCTCAGTGTTGTGTGCAGAGATATGTAAAAAAAATCACTTAAATAAGAGACAGAAAAACCCCACAGCCAATAAAAATTCTGTTTCATAACGTGCAGCCCTGTGTGTGCGGAGAGGAGTGTGTGTGTGTGTGTGTAAAGGGCTGATGTGAGGAGGGCCAGTACAGGTTGTTTTTTCCCAAGCTGAGACTTTTCAGTATTTAGTGTGTCCACTTTGTGTCCACCTTTATCACAGTTCCCTTTCCTTTCAGGTCACTCACTTTTAGTTGTTGTCCCTAAAGTTCAGTCGCACAGAAGTTGATGAAGTTTAGGTCTGGACTCTGGGGTGGACAGTCCATTGTTCCGAGAACAGCAGTAGCTGCAAATACGAAGCAAGAGTGGAGCTTGATGTCCTCCTCTCTCTCAAAGACCAAAGCTTCAAGGGCTGTTTACCTGTTAACGCCAGATTTGGAAAGTCTTGTTTCTCCACCTTTATCTTTATACAGCTTCCATGGAGAAGATACACAGATTGCCATGGTTTAGTTACTCCCATTCTCCATTCCCCTCATGCACTAATAATGAGTTCTGAGAAGACGCACTGCACCGACTGAATTCTATAAATGTAAAGATGAAGAAGCTAACGAATAGCAGCCCAGTTCTCCAGCTGTTGAAACGGAGTGACTGGGCTGTCCACCTACTTCAGAAACCAAAACAACACAATGGGAACCAGAGAGACTTACCCGAGTGTAGACGATAACACTGCTGCAGTCACATCTCAGTATAGCCTGGAGTCCACTCAGCCCCCGCACATACACCGTCCGCACCAGCACACATTATACACAGGACCTGGACAACAGAACAGAAGGAGAATTGCAAATGGGACAAATTAGACTACAGAAATGTGTATTGTGTTACTGTCTGTTTAAAGATCAGTCATTCATCTTTAGCACCCCCCACAAGTGCATTCAACCAGCAACGAAAGCTGAGTGTGCAGAAACACACGTTTCCAGGCTGTAAAAGGAACGTCGACACTTTTCAATACCCTTCCAAAGTACCGAACTGTCGGTGGACATGACTGATGCTCATCTTTAAAGAAAGTTGGCTTCCTTTTTTTACCAGCTTCTGCACCGCCGCCAGAGTGTAGGTGTGGCATCAATTAAGATGCAGCGACAGATCCACAAAGCAAACCGGTGAACAGGAAACCGACTCCAGCTCTCATCTTCAACAAGATCCTGAATCACTTCAATTCACAATGATTAATCTGTTCTGCACATTTCACTCCGGACAGGTTCTCAGACCTTAGCGTCTGACACTAAAGAGCACCCAACAGCAGCCTGTAAGTAGCAGCCATGCTGTGTGACCCTCACTGTTAGCTGGCTGAGTCAGTTCATCTTTACCAGTAACATTTTCTCTAACAGCTTCACAATGCAGCTGTTGCTGCACCATTTTAGGAAATTGACAAATCAACAAATTAACAAAGCCGACTTCAACCCCATTTTTCATTTTACCAGGTTTTGTTATCACATTACTGAGATGCGGAATAAAGCAGGACTACTATTACAAGTAGACCTTCATGGTCGGAGGAGTACTGGAGGTACTATAATTATTACTCAGAACAACTGTAAAAACTAAAAACATGGCAGATTCATACTGGATTACAATCACAGAGGTCACCAGTAATCACTTCAGTTACACCTTCTCCACATTTAGAACTAATCCTGCTTTCATTGTGAGTAACAGCTTTTATTTACTTTGTGTGGAGGTTGAGACGGAAAGCGAGTAGTGGGTATGGGTTACGTTAGCTACTAGCAAGTGTCAATTACTTGCATAGCTACTGTATAGTACGATGACCGAACTTATTTACCAGGAGGTGCGTTTTATTTTCCTAACATGGAGAAAAGAAGAACAAGGGTGAACTCTGACCTCTGACAGTGCTCTGTATATATAGTTATTTAATCCAGGTTAAATATCACAGCATTACACAATATACACGAAAAAGCCAGTGTGTGAGTGCTGCAATGTACATTTCTAGATATGTAAAAGCCATTTAGTCCTAAGCTTAGTACAACCACTATACTAGCTCTGAACGAGAGCATCAAACATGACGATGGGTCCACCACCAGTTGTGCAACCAGAGGCACAGAAACCTAAACGCCTACATCAGCCTGATTGGCTGAAAAAAAAATAACATGTTCCCCCAAACACCATCATTAGGCTTTCAAATTAATGCAACATGTAATTTTGCCAAATAGATAAAATCTTCCCCAGATGCAGCACACAGCCCAGCATGATCGTGAGCTTTCCAGCAGAGGAGGATTTAGCCTGGTTTTCTACTGTTTTGTTCCATTTCTCAAAATTATAACATGCCATGGTATGCAAAATTATGCAAAGTCATGCAAACACATGCAAGAACTTGCAAAATCGATCTTATGAGTATTGAATTTATATCAGCGTGTCGCTGCGTTGAAGAAATGAAGACTCTGATCGAGGATGCCTGCATTTATTCACGCAATAATCTTCATTAATAAAACATCTCGTTAAAATCTAGTTAAGAGTGAAGGGGGGAAAAGTCACCTCTTAAAGGGTCCATATCATACCTCATTCTTGCATCATTTTTCCAGCATTTACACGTCCTTACTAAACATAGTCAGAATTCATTTTTACAGGACCAGTGCACTGGTCCTGTACCAAATGCATCTATGTATTTCGTATAGCTTCCACCACAATGTTTAACCCAAGTTGGTGGCCATGTATATATCGTAGCAGTCCAAATAAAGACGTATCGCCATTTTTGCCTGTTTTTACTCTTCTATGCTTCGTTTAAACACAGCAGCTGCCGTCTATAATGTGTGAGAATTACATGAGGAATGGAGAAACAGAAATGGCCCCCAAATAGCTTGGAAAAACGCCTGGTTCCATTGACTTACATTATAATGAAATCAGGTTTTGCCCTCTCCTGTAAAGTTGGAGATACTTACTTTTCTTTGGACAGCTACAGTATGTAAATTTGTTGGCTTTTGTGACATCATAAAAACACTAAAACAGCTTTTTCTGCAGCTTAACTTTTCATATACTGTAGTAAATAGTACATTTTAAAACATTGACAATATTTACAGTGCAAACAACTACTTAAAAAAACAGGGGAAATTCAGTTTTCTACAGTATATACCATTGATGAATAATGAATAGCATCCAGTCCAGAATAGCCCTTTAAACTAGCATGACAAAGGGTCTTCAGTAATAAGAGTTTCCTACTTTACAAGTATTTAGAAACAATAATAATTAATTATGGGTTGTAGGATGATATTGGAATCATATTGGCAGATAACTGCTGTTTATTTTGACTGATATTCCCGGCTGATAACTTCTATAATTCCATAAGGGCATGCACTAAAATATCTGAAACTAACTGCCCTGCCATTGTTACCCTACAGAGGTGTATTTCTCCACAATGCTATTTCTGGGTGATATATTCCTAATTTCCAAACATCATAAATGTATATGCATCAGTATCAACGTAAAATTCCCAAATCTGAATATCACTATCATGGCCATATTAAACATGCTGTTTTAGTATCTGTTAATTCATTTGTAATCTGTGTCACTTCTTCTGCTGATGCTAATGGAGAAGGACGCTGTTGGATGTTTTTATTCAGGACATGTGACTGAGACTGCATGAGGAAAACACATGTATCTGCAGAGCATACAGTTCAAAAAGCAATCAATGGCAGCCCAACAGTGTCTGACCATCACAGAGCCATTTAATTCAAAATTGGAAACCTTATTTCAGTCAGTTATGACTCATTCCTGCCAGACAACCACCTGAACACGCAACCAATCAGCATCTTACAGTTTTATATTACCAAAAGCAATTACGGCAGAAGTATTCTTTCTCAGGTTTATTTTTAGTCTGGAGTCAGGGCCTAATTTGTAGGGGGACCTGCCAGATCCACCTACTTTAGTAAATCTGGCATCTTGTGCACACATCCAATACAAGTCCTTAATGGATCTTTCGAGACCTGGGAAAAAAAACCATAGTGTTTTATGGAAGTAGTTCAATATATCAACAAAATGATCCTGAAAATGATGATTGAATATTCCAAGTGAGTCAGTAAGGTCGGGAACTGATGTTTGGGATGATTAGTTCACTCATCTCACAGATTTAAGATAATGCAACTCCACTCCATAGGCAGCTTAGACTATGGGGTGTTCTGGAGACAGGCACAGGCTAGAGGGGTTTGAGCTCCCCAGCACTGGGCTTTGGAGTTCTAACCGCTCTAGCCTGTGCCTGGCATTGGGCATACTGATACTTAGGCTCAGGTACAGCCGCTCCAGAGCATCCCATAGTCTAAGCTGCCTATGGAGATTATAAAATAAAAAGCCAGGCAAAAACGTAGTCACCTGTCACTGAAACGGACCTATCAGAGTGTAATACCAGCCGCAATTCAATTTGACATGGACTGGAAAATTTCCCGGATGTAGGCCACATCAAAAATTTGCGCAGCTGGAACAGACTTGGTGGATGCTTTCTCTGGCTCAATTCTGAGGGGAATTCACTGTAGACTGGGATTTTTGCCACGGCTGGTAGACCTGTATGACCGTACGCTTCCATACACCTACAAATCCAGCTACATGGTACACTTCCTTGGAATTCCCAAATACAGTCACTCCTTTTAGCCAATCATTAACATCTGCTTTGGACCCATTTGCCACACATCGAACGAGACATATGTAACGCCCAGTAGGTGCAGGAGTATACTGTCTCTTTAAGAGCCCTGTGAGCTGTGTGTGCAGTCGTGGAGGTAGTGCGCGGGAAGAACGGAGCATGTGTTGTGCTGAACGGTAGAGTACTGGACCTAGCTGTTTGTTTTGGTCATTCATCGTTTTCTGAAAGTAACGCTTCTTTGTGGGCTTACCCGTCCATGTATGGACGGACAAGGGACTCTAGGAGACGTGTATATGCCTCATCGCTAAATAAACGAGCAAGTGTAATACCGCCAATGTGTGTACGAGTGTCTGCTCCATTGTGCTTCGTGCTTCACCTGCCTCTTAAGCTCACCATCCGGGCTGGAGCTGGAAATTCTACCCTCTCTGGCTTCAAAGCATTACACATTCACAGTACCTCTTCTCAATCGATGAATCCCGCCGCACGTATTTATAGCCCAACCACCTTTAACGTGCAAAGTGACTACGTTTATGTCCAGGAAACGTATAGGGTGTGTATACAAGATGGGTTGGTCATTTTTATCAGTAATGGGTGCAGTAGCTGAAGTCACTAATTAAAATGGGCGTCTACATACATTTGGGGAGCTGTAGTGCTCCTTCTGCTGACCTGGAATAAGT
This sequence comes from Prochilodus magdalenae, assembly GCA_024036415.1. Classification (NCBI taxonomy): domain Eukaryota; kingdom Metazoa; phylum Chordata; class Actinopteri; order Characiformes; family Prochilodontidae; genus Prochilodus; species Prochilodus magdalenae. The sequence continues at coordinate 137,399 of JAMWET010001847.1, forward strand.
CTAATCTTGGACTAAATTTCAACTTCAAAGGGTATGGGTTAGTTCTAGTCATTCTTTCAGGTTTGGGAAACTGGTCTGTGTGTTTACAGTCACCACTCAGGAGTCATTGCAGTTGGCAGGGCAGTTGAGAGCACCATCGCTCAGCAGCTTCTCAAATGCACACATTTGTCTACAACAGGTCCACACTTCCATTCCAGCCTGGAACAATATATGGCCCATCATGCCCACTTGCTCAATTAGCTTATCTGAGACATGTTATATTATGAATCTAATCAGGGACAGAAAACATGCAGAGCTAAATGTGGTCATCTGTTTTCCGTTCCCTCGCCCACCTCACATGCACTTTCTCTTTTTCTGCATTTCAGTTTCTAAATTGAAGCTCGGTCGCCGCCACACTATTCAACTCCAGCAGCTGAAGCCTATCATTAAAACACTGCAGCGTGCCGGAACTTGGTCATTAATCTCAGGTCAGGGCACTTGTTTCACTGATGAATGTCATAAAAAGTTTCAGAATGAAATGGTAGAAATTCCGACAGTGTTTCCACAATGTTTTGGAATTTGGCCATAACTTTCTCTACATATGAACAACTAAACTGGACAGGAAATCTCCTGGACAGAACTTATGTCCAGTTCAGTTGTTCAGATGTAAAGAAAGTTGCTTGAGGAGAAACCTATTCATACACCACATTTCAGACCAAAGTATTATTGTAACACATTGGCAACATGGATCAGTCAACATACCTAGAACCACAACATAGAGCTCTACAGGCAGTAAAGCCTCCAGACGTCTGGTTACCATAACCACCACTGTGAACCACTCTGAATGACTGTTTACACCAATGAATGATGTCAGTAAAGTTGATGGAAGTTCCTTTTAGTGTCTATGTTGTATACATTTACTCTTAACATCTGCCTGAACCCCTTTAGCATTTGAAGAAGCCAATGTTAGTTTTATTGATCTTCCCAAATCATTTGTCGTATGTCATACCAAAGGAATAGTTTCGGCCGGTAAACAGGCTGAACCAGCCTAATAACTGTGACATAATGTGGCAATTTATCTGGACAACAATCACTGTCATATCGGCCTCCTCTACCTGGCAAATCCTTTCGTCTGCTTCTTTTTCATTGAAATGACAGAGTAAGAAAGGTAATAGCCAAGCACATGCTAAAAAAGATTAGCCTGCTAACTAAGTGTGCAGTACTTGAGTCTGGTCTTGGTCGTCAAGCATTTAAGACTGGTCTGTAGTGTCTGTACTCGGACTTGTCTCTATCTATCTTGTGGAATGCATTTTCTTTCAACGACAATTAAAAAAAGCTAAGGCTAATTAAGGCTTGGTCTTGAACAGTTTTATGGTTTAGGGTTTTGGTGAGGACCCAATGTCACTCTCAGCTGGATTGGGCCTTTACTCGGCCATGACTAGTCATGGTCTTGGACTCGACAATGTTGGGCTTGACTACAAACCTATCTGCCAGTAGATGCATTATCTACATCTTAATAAAAATGCTTATAATAATACCCGTTAATCAACTGTAATGAAACTTTTTTTTTTAAAAGTAGTTAATTACAGAAAGAATCTAATTTGGACGATATTTCTCTTACTTCAGCGTAGCTTACCTCAGTTTAGCTGATCGGCTAAGACTGCAGTCTCACTTTAGTTTTATACTGAGCCTATGACGCTTATATAGCTAACAAGTAAAGGCCAGTTTATGGTTCCGCATTAAGGCTACATCATGTACCACATGGCTGCATATCCTACACCATACCTCGCACCGTACCCTACGCTCTAACCCCAAGTGCACCTCCAAAGAATTGTAACCACTAGCAGTATCAAGGAAGACCGCAACAGCTGTGACTGGTCAGTTTGGTAGAGCCATCGTTCTGCCTTTGCATTTCTGCCTTAGCCACCTCTTTAAACCTCGACAGAGCATACAAACGTGGAACAATGTCAACGTAAAACTAACATCTGATAAAACAGCAATTGGCTCCAACTCCAACACAAGTTTCAGCGACAGTCGCTCGCAGAAAGCCAAGGATGTCAACCCAGTGGTACAGAAACCCCGTCGCCAACTAGTGTTTTGGCTGTGTAATTTCAGAGCAAGGCAGACACACCAACGCACAAGTATAACCGCTGACAATGGTATAGGCCACTTGTGTAGACTGTGCTGACCTGACCCAGAAGCATAAATCAGCCTTAATGGAAGCCCATGTCCATCAAATATGACTGTGCAAACTCCAAGTCCAAGTCATTACTAACTTGCATTAAAGTGTGCTGAGTTGTTAAGTAATCTTAAGTGGACTTGCTAATGTGGCTTCTCACACTGTATCCATTTCTTTATGTGCTAAACTAAATAAGTGACCTTTGGAAACCAAATGCGTCTCGGCTACATTTAAGATTAGAGGAAAAATGTATCAAGTAGATACGACTCCCCCAAACTATTCCTTTAAGCTGCATCGTTAAATGATATCCATATTTTTTCTGCTTGCTGGTTTTATGCTGATGCTCCTTTGTACTGACTGGTGGCACAGTTTGCATTAATACACTGAAAGCTGCACAAATTCATTGTTCTTGTCCACTCAGAGCGCAGAATGCTGAAAATCAAGTATATATAATCAATGCAAATAACTTTTCAGGAGAGAAGAAAAACGCCTATTGTGTTTTACACAGCTTCGGTCCGTTAGTCACAAGTTTGTTTAAGCATGACTTTCCTCTTTCAAGGTTGCAAAAAATCCCAGCGAGCTTTCTGTTTACTGTCTGCAAAAAATAAATAAATAAATAAATAAATAAATAAACAAACAGATACAGCCTGTCAGCAGCAGAGATATGAGGCTTTTTTTTTTTTTTGGACAGCAGCGATATGTGCTTTGATTTCAGACAGAGCGCGGTGGTGAGCTGCAATAGTTTACCCAGAGACCTCTGCTCTGTGTGTGACAGCTGAATCATGCTGGCAATCACATTTCCCATCATGCAGTGTGGGAGGCGTACAGCACACTCCTAGTAACACGATCTCCGTCGCAACAAGGCCGATCTGACTCCAAACACGCCAGTCAGCCCCGCACCACTGTGTTTACACACACCTCTGACTTCGTACCTCGGGTTTGCTTTAAGCTTAAGGTTAAAGATAAACGCTTCTATTTTTAATCAGCTTCTGCTTAAACTGCTGGACCGCTCGACTGATCCAGATTACAGTGCAATGACATGACTTTAGAACCAGCCGCTGACAAAAAGCACACCATTTAACAGGTGAAGGAGAAAAGCACTCAGAGTTTAGTGCCAGTCCTGAGTTTCTGTGGTGTGGAGGTGCTCCTACTTTTAGTATGGAACACTACAGTGAGTTCCACCGTCCATGTTTTACAGTTCAGCTTCACACAGTGTTTACAAAGTGTGTAGAAACATTTCTGTAGGCCTGCCACAACTAGAGGGTGACAGCGATGATTTAGTTAATGTTGGTAATGACTCCTTTAGAGGGCGGTGCTGAGCGGTGTTTGTTTATTTGATGTTTGTTAATACTTTTAGAGGGCGGTGCTGAGCGGTGTTTGTTTATTTGATGTTTGTTAATACTTTTAGAGGGCGGTGCTGAGCGGTGTTTGTTTATTTGATGTTTGTTAATACTTTTAGAGGGCGGTGCTGAGCGGTGTTTGTTTACCTGATGTTTGTTAATACTTTTAGAGGGCGGTGCTGAGCGGTGTTTGTTTTTTTGATGTTTGTTAATACTTTTAGAGGGCGGTGCTGAGCGGTGTTTGTTTATTTGATGTTTGTTAATACTTTTAGAGGGTGGTGCTGAGCGGTGTTTGTTTATTTGATGTTTGTTAATACTTTTAGAGGGTGGTGCTGAGCGGTGTTTGTTTATTTGATGTTTGTTAATATTGTTAGAGGGTGGTGCTGAGCGGTGTTTGTTTATTTGATGTTTGTTAATATTGTTAGAGGGTGGTGCTGAGCGGTGTTTGTTTATGTATTGATGTGAAATGTGGGTGAAAGACATCTTTTTTTATCTTAAATATAAATATTAAACTTAAATATTATCAACGTATTAAGTATTAATGTCTAACGCTGATGCAGCTTTTTACTGACTGTGGCTGCTATTTGCCTTAATACCCTAAAAGCTGCACCAACTCATTGTTCTCGTCCAGCCAGAGCGGACAATGTAGAAAATGAAGCACAATAATAAATGAACAAGTAACTTGACAGGTACGGAGGAAAACGCCTTTTGTGTTTCATGCAGCTTCGTCCCATTCAGGACTTTTTTCCCCCCATTTTTTGCGATTTTTTTCATCTTTCAAGGTTGCAAAGATCCCAGTGAGCCTTCTGTTCACTGTCTGCAAAAAATAAATAAATAAAGCGATACAACCTGTCAGCAGCAGAGCTATGAGTATTTTCTCTGGACACCTTCGATATGTCCTTTGATTTCGGACAGAGCGCAGTGGTGAGCTTCATTAGTTTACCCAGAGACCTCTGCACTGTGTGTGACAGCTGAGTCATGCTGGAAGCAAAAAGCTAATCAGCCAGTTTGGCAACTTCAGACTTGTACTCTCAGAGCCTCGTATAATCAATATAAACACAATGGTTAATTACAGTCCTTTATATAGCAATTCATCAGCAGCTAAAACTGAATGATTGTGACAGACTTGCTCCTCTCCTGGTGTACCGTAGGAGACAGAGATGAATGGAGTAGAGGGTGGCTGGTAAATTGTGCAGAAACAGATGAAGTTCAGTCAGTAACTGGAAACCCCTACTGTACAGTGGAGCTATGCATTCTTCTTCTATTCCGCTGCTCAGACAAAATCTTTCCCTTCCTGTTTCTCTTTCATGAGCATCTCTCAGCCGCTGATGTGCTGAAGAAACTTCCAGGAGAGTAGATTTAGTCACACACATGCAGAGAGTTAAGTGAATTGCTCAAGGACACGAGGGCAGTGACCCTGCCGCCTGTAGTCATCTGCTACAAGGTCGATTACCAGCCGTGTGCAACTCGTGTGTTTTACAGATTCCTTCTTTGCCGCAAAAGGAGCCCATAAGACAAGACAGGTTTCCCTCGTTAGCACTGGTGTTTAGCTGATGCATGATATAAATTCTGATTTGGAACATTACTGACTTACTGTAATCAGGGTGGCATATTAAAACCCCATTTCCAGAAATGCTGGGACATGGTAAATGCAATAAAAACATTAATTTGTTATTTATTTTTTTCTATTTCTATTTTACTGACAAATATACAAATAACCGACGTCTAATGATTCGTTTGCCTGATTTAATAACATTTTGTAAATTCAGATTTTTGTAATTAAATGTTTTGAATGTGATTAGCAACTGATGTATTATGCAACTATGTTAAACATGGACTCGGGAATTCTTCGAACAACCACTGTCTGCTAGAAATTAGAACGCCGGGAGAAAGTAGCATTTTAATTCTATGCAGAAACGTCACAGAGCTCTCTGGGCCGGAGATCATCTCAAAAGGTCTGAAACACAGTGGAAACAAGTGCTGTGGTACTTGAGTACGATAAGTACACATTCCAGTTGAGTCCTCAGTGCTAAAAAATGAAAGGGACCATTGCTTTTATTACATTGTACAGAATTCAGCTTTTCCAGAGAAGCGGTTTGTGGTCCAGTTACAGAGAATATAAAATAAGGTGTAGGGTTGATTACTGACTTTCATTAACACCATGATTATAAAAGAGTAAAGCTCTGCCAGGGTGATGTGGGCAGTCCAACTGTGGGTTAGCTCCCAAACCTCCTGGACTATATATACACACCACTCACTGCCTGAGGAAGAACATGCTAAAGGACTCCACCCACACAAGCCACTGTCTGTTCTCATACCTGAAAGTGACATAGAGAGGCATAGAGGCCTAAAGTTCAGAACCAGCCAGTTCTGAAACAGACAGTAGTGCTAGTGTGTTAGCCAATGGGCCTATCGCAGTACACCTCTCACCTAAATCATTATCATCATCATCATCGTGATCGCCATAAACAATCCACACCACATCCACACCCTAATGAAGACTCATTAGGCACATTACTGGAAATTCAAATCTAGCCCATCTCTACCTGCAAATGTGTGTGTGTGTGTGTGTGTCTCACATATTTTACCACCTGTGTAAATGTAATAACATTAAAGTGATTTATTTATTTATTTATTTAACTAACTACTCCAGTTATGTAATCTTAACAAATTAGATGTCTTTGTCTAAACTATTCTGTTAAAATGAATAATCCACCGCTCTTCCCTTTTAACTACATTCATTTCACATTCGGATTCACATCATCATTCCTGAGCAGACAGGTCCGAAAGAGTACTGTGAACAGGCTGCTGTTATACGTGCAACTCTCCTCATGTCAAAATAATCATTCTGTGGTCAGTACGGAGGAAAAGTACCAGAGGAAAATATTTCTGAAAAGTCTAAATGTCCATGTTTCATTTTCCCTGATGACTGTGAGCAATTTTGGACATTAAATGAACTGTAAACACTTCATTCATTTCATTTCCACTCAAAGCAACTATTAACTACAAGCTGTTTATTCAGAAGGATAGACATAAGATTAGGAACGATAAAGCCAAAAAAAAAAAATGGGTGAAAAAAACAGAAGTTTAAAAAGCTGGAGTTTAAAAAGACATAAAAAATAATGAAAGGAAGGACCGAAAAAGAGACAGAAAAAAAATGTCCTCATCAGGTAAACAGGACCCGGAGTAGGGATGTACTGAAACTGGCGCTTCGGAACATTTGGGTGATAATGTTCGAAAGTGCCAAATCGATTAAAATCCACAAACCGGTGTTTTGGGTGGTATGAGGATTTTTGGGTTGCGAGAAGTAGAAAATTTAACCAACCTCTAAGACAGAGCTTTGGAGGTGTGGCTGCAGATTTCTCTGAACCACTGACAGCAAAGCAAGTCTCCTGAAGAAAATGGAAAGTGTAATAAAGGTAAAAAAGGAGACACACAGAATTGCACACATACATACATACATACATATACATATATATATATAGCACATGTACATATGATTTGTTATGTAATCGCATTATATACAGTATAAACAGGGGTTGGACAATGAAACTGAAACACCTGTCATTTTAGTGTGGGAGGTCTCATGGCTAAATTGGACCAGCCTGGTGGCCAATCTTCATTAATTGCACATTGCACCAGTAAGAGCAGAGTGTGAAGGTTCAGTTAGCAGGTAAGAGCACAGTTCTGCTCAAAATACTGCAATGCACACAGCATTATGGGTGACATACCAGAGTTCAAAAGAGGACAGATTGTTGGTGCACGTCTTTCTGGCGCATCTGTGACCAAGACAGCAAGTCTTTGTGATCTATCAAGAGCCACGGTATCCAGGGTAATGTCAGCATACCACCAAGAAGGACGAACCACATCAACAGGATTAACTGTGGACGCAGGAGGAAGCTGCCTGAAAGGGATGTTCGGGTGCTAACCCGGATTGTATCCAAAAAACAAAGCCACGGCTGCCCAAAGGACGCTGTATTGGCCGCAAAAGGAGGCCCTACACCATACTAATAAATGATTGTGGTCTAAAACCAGGTGTTTCAGTTTCATTGTCCAACCCCTGTATATATATGTATGTTCTCTGATAAAACTGTGCTGCAGGGCCAGTTACAGGTGAATATACTAAGGCAGGTTTTGCTGACCAGTATAAAGTAGCCTAGGCATTCAGCAGGACCCATTACAGAGCAAGACATCATTTATTAACTGTGTGGCCTACAATGCATGTCACAGTAATGGACCATGGCTGTATATACGCTACTTCAAACTGACACATGAACCCTATTACACAATGGTCTAATGCAAGGCTGCGCAAGTCAAACCCTGAAAGACTGCGGTAATGTATAGTGCAGTGTTTTCAGAACCCACAGGTCCACTTATTCAAAAGTTGAATGGATGTTGAGCTGCCTGATATGAACAGAATACCACATTTCAGGGCTCTCTCCCACCTGGAGCCGTTTCTGTGCAGGTTGAGCTGAAATGTTTAGTGTAGCAGCAGCGTTTCTAATTATTTGGAGCACTATGTGAATTCCAGGGAAGTGGGGGGTGGCTGCAATAAAACGGTAGATTTTTGTGATAGTTGAGGAGCTGGTATATTTCCACAGCTTGTTTTGAATTAAGCCTAACAAGGAGGGTAACAGAGGAAAATAAGTGTGTCCCTGAGAAACTAACATCCTGGAAAGAAATGACCAAAAATCAGCCTGATAAAAATGATAAAAACCTCAAAGAAAGAAAAAAGTAACAGGACACATGCATACCCACAGTAACAGTTAAAGCATGTGAGATTCACAATGCAGAAATAATGCTGTGATGAGAAACAAATGCAAAGCTCTTGCAATGTGTGACTGCAAATTCTTGGTGGGGGTGAGCCATACTGCTACATACTCTAACATCTATATGCCTTGTAGTCATTACACAGTTAAAATATCTACCTCTAAATCCTTAATCCTCCTAATCACTCTTTTCTCTCTCTGTCTCTCTCTGTCTCCTTCTTTCTCTCCTCTTCTTAGTTAAGCACTAGTATTTCTCCGGAGTGATCACATCAGAACCCCCAGGCACCTGAGCATGAGCGCCACTATGGGTCTCCTGCCTCGTTTCATCACCCGGCATGACCACAACCTTTACACTGACCAGCGTCTGGCTCTGATCATGAACTCTATCTATGGGTCGGCGCCACCTTGCACCCTCCTAGACTAATCAGACTGGATCCAATAGATATTCTTCTCCTGTTAGTTCTGTCTTTCCCGTCTCATCCGGGTTCGACCTAAATAGGTTGGGTTCCGCCCCTGAGCCTGGTTCCTCTCGAGGTTTCTTCCTTACTCAAGGGAGTTTTTTCTCACCACTGTTGCCTCTGGCTTGCTCAAGGGGGGCTTGGACCCGTTTTTTTTCCTACCCCCCAACCCTCAAATGTCTGTACATTAACTTTGTGTTTTTTTCTTTTCTTTTCTTTTATATAACAAACTGATTTTATGTGAAGCTGCTTTGAGACAACATTGGTTGTAAAAAGCGCTATACAAATAAACATTGATTGATTGATTGATTGATGACAAATGTATTCATTTTGATATTAAGGAGGTACCAACTGAGGAAGAGATGTGGACAAGAAAAATGAGTCACCTGTGACTGAAATGTACCTGGTATGGACTGGACAAATTTCTGGATGTAAGCCACATCAATGTTCAGCCACGGTTCCATCAAATAACTGGTAGACCGTATGATCATACTCTTTCATACACCTGCAGATTCAACTACTTCCTTCACACTATGGTCTTTGACACGCCCAATATTAATGACACGAGACATTCACTGCACTGTACCGCCTCTTCTCAATCTAAGAATCCAGTCACACATCCTGCTGGTCTTTATGGCCCATCATCCATGGTTCTTAAACATGCGGGGTGACTCATTTTAGTCGTGTGAGCTGTATATAGACTGCTTAGTTTGACAATCCTCTGGTACTGGACTTTGAAAAGTTTTTACTTTTGAGACAGTACTGCTACACTTAGTGGAATTAGTAGCTAGCATGCTAACACCCTTGAGGCCCAGTGTGTTTGCTCCATTCACACAAACCGCACACACAACCGAAATTTTGCCAAATTCTTTTCTAGGGTCAATGACGCATTAGGAATCTCTTTGACTGTACAAGAAGGAGCAAAAGCATTAGCGTAGCGGCTAGTGTAGCCAGCATGCATTAGCAAATCACTCCGGATCTCTGAATAATGAGCGTTCAGGCTGCATCCACCGGGTCTTCACAAACAGAATTTACTGCACATAATTTCACCCTCGAATTCTCCTCCTCCTGCCAAATGTGCTGGCACAATGTTACTGCTGCTGATCTTACGAAACTAAAGCAGATGGAGGACTCTTACAGCACGACTCCATACGCTTCAGTTAGGTTCAGTTACAGAGCCTCAAGTAGATAGATTAATCTGTCGACTGCTGCTTCACCTAATTAATTATTCTGATTGGTTGTACAAGGAAAGTACAGATTTAAGTCAAAATGAATTACTCGGTCTTCAGTGTCAAGTACTTCCTTCACATTTTGTCAAAGATCTGTACGTATTTTAGCAATAAAAGAAAAGAACAAAATTAGTATGCCTGGTTAGGTTTTGACCGATAGGGAATTCCATCTTTGTATGCACTCACAGGCTTCACAAGCTTCACCTCATGTTCTGCCCACGCTAGTCTATAGAATATTCTATGTGCTACATACAAGCAGAAGAACTTAAGCTCTACTTCAGAGATGCTGAGACTACTTTCATTCAAGCACATGCATTTCATTTGAGAAAACTCATCACATGGCCTTCAAAAAGGTCATGCTTTGAAGGTCACTTCGATAAAATTGGTCTGTTGTGAGCATCAGGGCCTTAGTATTCCCAGGCAGAACTCTTGGCTTTTACCACAACCTTGCAAATCAAGCAGCTTTCAAAATTACAATTACTCCCGTTAGCCCTTTTCAGCCACGTAGCAAAAGAAGAGCATAGCTATTCCATTCATTCGACAAGAGCTTTTTCCTTGTCAGAGGTGCCACGCGAAGTTCAGCTTGAACCTAAATCAAGTTTTTATCCAAGTAGACTAATGTTGCTTATGTGGGCACACAATATACACGTACAAAGTATACCCTAACAAGAACATCCACTAGTCCGTCTGTTCAGGCAAACCACCCTCTTCAATCACCTGGCATTGTGATGCTAAGCACTTAATGAGTACAGTGTTAATTAACCTAAACCAGGAGCTTGTAAGATCTCCCTGCTGGCATTCTATAGCAATGCTCTGCTATGCGATGGTACATTATGCTACGGGACACAACTCTACGTAGCACAGCACCTTGCGGCATGCCGTGTTACAGGCACAGTATGTTGTATAGGCCATACAATCAGAAAACAATATTACCGAGATATAACTAACAACTGGAGAAAGCTAACCTACCAAGCATAACTGAGCTATCAGTAGCATTGATTCATCTATTTGTTTGTTCAACCAGCTGCACCAGAATGCACATCCAGCAGAGTGAGCGCACTGAGCTGTCAATCACATACCCTCATTAGAATATTAGGGCAAAGAGTTCAGACAGGTATTACAGGCCATATCAGTGGTATTTTATTACATTTCTGTCTTTTTTTTTTATTATTATTCAACCCTTCCTGGGGGCGGCACAGTGGCACAGTGGATAGTGCCATCACCTCACAGCTAAAAGGGTCTGAGTTTGATGCCCCCTAAGTGACTTTGGGTTCCTCTCGTAGTCCAAAGACATACACACAGGTGAATAAGGATACTAACTTGCCCCTAGGTGTGTTTGTGTGTGTGTGTGACTGTGCATGGGTTTCATTACGCCCTATGGCCAAGAAGGACAAGTACGAAGATGATAAATGAATGAATGAATGAACAAGCAAATGTTGCTGGGTGCTTAATTGAACATTTCAGCATTAAATATGGTCATATTTGACTTTGGTGTTATTTGCTTTTATATTTCAGCAGACTGTAGCCTCCACCATCTTTCAGATCGCTTCCCCTGACTTGATGAGCTGGTACTGCTAAATAATTTAATGCCAACTGTTGAAAAATATGATTTTTTAAATGTTATATAAGCCACAGCGTGTCTGACTGTTCACAGCATTATTGCTCCAATCATTTTAAGCATCCTGTAAAGGAATTTCCTTGCCTTCAAGTAGCTCATAAAATCCAGAGCTGGCAGATCTGAGCTCTAGTGATGCTAACCGATCCTGACTCCATGCGCGACTGAACACTGAACCACTGTGGCTTAAGCTTTATGAAAACTTGAAGAAACCACATGGGCAACCCGAGCACATGTCAATTTCAAATACAAGAGTCCATAATAGCTAAAACAGGTATTTCCAGGAGCTGATTCGAGTTAATAATAATTATAATAAACATTATTACTATCATTACCAGCAGTACGCAGTTTTACATAATAGGGAAATGAGTGATAGTTGTTCAAAGCTGTACTTTTTCACAGCACTGCAGAAATACAGTTTTATATGCAAAATATATTAAACAGTTCTTAAATAAAACTATCCATACTGCATTGCATAAAACACTACATCCTACAGCTCATAACTCCTCTCTGGCATAAGGCATTCTACCCTGTACATATGTACGCATGTTTCGGTAATACACTGTAAAAAATTATTTATCATATTTCTGCATATCCAGTTGCATGCAAAGGATTGAGTACTTGACTGGTGCCAGTCAATACTTCCTCTACAGAGAACAATCCTCCACACTTAATTCACAATTACTTTTTATATGCTAATTACGAATAAAACATAAAATGTGGCCTGTGCAACAGCCGCTGTATTAAAATCTAATTCTGATAAAAACTCCATCGCCCCATTCAAACTCCATAGAGAAATCTTTACCGTTCAAGAGTACGGCTTTATAAAGGGTTTATAACTGGTTTAATTGTGGCATTGTAAAGGGTTTGTAAACGGTTTAAAAGGTATTTTTCTAAATGTTGTTTATTAGGTCATAAACACTTTAAAAACATTAATGAACAGTTACAACAGATAAATAGACAAAGCAGCAATGCCCTGTTGTGAAGACCTGCTGGTTTGTACTGGTAAAGCTAAGCTTTTGACGCTTACTGATATTACTTCTGCATCAGTCAGCCTTAGGCTTGTTGTGGTAATCACATATACATGTTAATCAGATCGAACTGCCCTTTTTATTATGGTGTTATAACTGCTTATTAATACTTTGTAAACTGTCATTGACCTAACCAATAATCATTAATAAACTAAATTTAACCCTTCACAAGTCTTAAGGTCTATTTACACCAATTCCGGTTTTATGGATTAAAAAATAACCTGTTAACTTTTGAAAAGAACACATGTATATTAGTACCGTGTTGTTGACTGTTTTGTAGAATTGAATTTTCGCAGTTTATGTACAGTTAAGTTGCAATGCTTAACCCTTTAACATCCTTACTAAGAATAAAGAGACCAGATATTTTTGTTTGTTTGTTTGGGGGAATAATAATAAAAATAATAATAAAGCACATTACAGTCAAAACATATCTACTGAAAAACCTGACCTCTAGTGGATTTTGTTAGCCTAACTTTCCTCTGCCAATTGGTAGAGATGGCACAATCAGGCTAAGTTAAATTCCACACCTTCTTTACTACATAAAATAACATATGTAATACAGTGACTCAAAATGTGCTCTAGGAAAAAAATTAGCAGAAAGTTAAAGCATTAAGAGAACAGCTCCACAGCTAAAGGGTTTTCAGAGTGTTCAGTCAAAAAACAATCATGGTGTGAACGGACCACTACATAAAAAACACACTGTATCTGCTTATTTCGTCCAAAAACAAAATTACTCGTTTTGAATAGACCTTTATTCCAAAGTGATACCAAGAAATGAAATATACTCTTCTCAGACGTTGCATTCTTTTCTTATTTAAATATCTAGAACTACAGATATTGATATATATATATATATAAATATCTAGAAAATATCTAAAGTCTTCTAGAACGGGAGGCCTTATTTTCACTCAAGTTTGGAAGCCCCATTAGTACAGAAGCATCACATTCCTCAATCTGCCCTGTTCTTTTTCAAATGGCATAAAAAGATATGTCAGAGGCGGTGAGCACATGCACAGCCTCCCTAAAATGCTCCAACAGGATCTGCAGGCAGAACTACAACTTCTGCCACCAAACTAATTACACGTATGAGATGGAAGTTCTATTTTTCTCCTCTGCTCAGGACTGAAATGAACAGGAATAATTACAGCAGCGTAATGCTCCTCACCTGTGATCGCCTGTCTACATGATCTTGACGGCAGGACTGCTGCAGAGTTCCTGAATAAACCACGAACAGAAGATGTGAGGTTGAACTGCTCTACTTCACTACTGCTTAATCGTTGACTGGCAAATAGAAAAGCTAAATATAATCTTCTATAATGTTCTGCAAACAAAAATGAGGTGCTAAAAGATGTGTAGCTTAGAATCAGAAAGTAGCATTTACATAGCTATAGCTATATATATATAGATAGATAGAGAGACACAGAGAGAGAGAGAGAGAGAGAGAGAGAGAGAGAGAGAGAGAGATGGTACTTTGTAGTTCTACATTTACAGACCATTCTCATTCTCAGCCCTGCAGTGACACTGACGTGGTGGTGGTGTGTTAGTGTGTGTTGTGCTGGTGTGAGTAGATCAGACACAGCGGTGCTGCTGGAGATTCATTGCTGGACTGAGAATAGTTCAATGTTTTTGTATGACCAGTGTTAGTCTACATGCTTTACAATGCCAGTATGCTGCAATAAAAGTAACTGAAGTTAGATGAACAGACTAAAAGCTTGATCTCATTAGAAATAACAGATGTTGACAGTCTCCTTAGGAAAAAAACATCATATTTTTAAAACCACAGTAATATCAAATTGTGATAACATCATGTCCTGGGCTTTTGGTAATTCCTACCCTTAGCCAAGCTCAAGGGTTCTCACAACTGTTAAACCACTGGCTTAAACCAGGGGTGCACAACTCCGGTCCTGGAGGGCTGGGGTCCAGCACAGTTTCATAGTGTATCTTTTTCATCACACCTGATGCAGCATGTCTGTTCATTTTCAGATTTAGTGGGTGAGTTTGGGTAGAGAGACTTCCAAACAGTGCAGGACACCGTCCCGCCAGGACCGGAGTTGTGCGCCCCTATCTTAAACTCAGCACCACGTGATTACATTGACAAACAGTTTATCGTTGCAGCTCTTCACGTTTACAGGCCACATTTAAGCTGACTTAATCAGCTCATTAGTTCACACCAGTAACCGAATATCAAAATATAGAGGCCCCAGCCCTGGTGCATTTATTCATCTGTCTATACAAGAAAGCATTAAAGCCAGATAACACCACATTAACACTCCTGATGTAGACTGAAGCAGGTGTGGTCTAACATGTCTAATCTAACTATCACCAGATTTACAGCCGGGGAAGACCTAGAGGACACTGAAGACAGACCAGACCCCCATCACACCCTCGCTAGACATTCATCCCGTTTGAAAGTTTCTGTTCCAGTGTTATGATTGGCCTCATCCAGCCGTGCTGTGTAGCGTGAGGTGATGTCTCACCTGGTCTGGGGCCGCCGGCCAGAGCAGGTAATTTGTGGGGTGTCAGGAAAAGAGCATTCAACGCAGCAGCAAAAGAACACACACACACCCCCTCACGCCTGACTCCTTTGAGCTCCAAATCAAAACCTTACAAATTGAGTCTCACCTCATGCGGCGACCTATGG
The DNA here is from genome assembly GCA_024036415.1 of Prochilodus magdalenae. NCBI lineage: Eukaryota > Metazoa > Chordata > Actinopteri > Characiformes > Prochilodontidae > Prochilodus > Prochilodus magdalenae. The sequence continues at coordinate 152,640 of JAMWET010001847.1, forward strand.
AAGGTCACGTTCAAGGAAAAAACGCTGCTTTGGCAGGTGCGGTGGAGGACTTGTCTGCTGTTTCCGTGACGACGGCTCCACTCACTGCTTGGGATTCGCAAGACTAGCAATTCCCAGAGATCCTCTCCTCCTCTGTCTACCACGACAAAAGAGACAATGGAGCGTCGGAGGAGTGCGGAACATATCAGTCGCCAATATATTATTTGCTGACAAATTGGAAAACTTGGTCCAGTATTGGAATTCCAGCTGATAATCATAACCTGCCTCAACACACTGCCCCAAGCATTTCAACACAATCGATTCATTTTCACTGTCAGCAGAAAACTAACACAAAACATCCAACACTAAATAATATCAACTGCTATCATCAAAATGAGCTAAATGTGTTAAATTTCCTTCAGGATCAATAATCTCACTGTGCTCAGAGCCAAGATGGAGGGTTTACTGTCACACATTCAGAAGGCCTGGTATCACTCCACCTCCACCCTTACCCCAACCACACCATCTGCAGGAAGTGTGTGAGAGTATTCAAGTTGCATGGGATGGATTATCACAGGACACCATTCGGAAACTCTACAACTCCATACCGATAAGTGTTAGACTTCGAGACCGACGTGTGCAGAACTAAAAACCAGGAACAGTTTATTTACAAACAGACAATCACACCAAGCAACAGTACACAGCGAAAACGATGGGAGAAGCTAAATCAAAGTCAGGGACAGGCGGAGGTCAGAACCCGGTAGAACAAGCAGCGAGGGCAAACAGGTTTACAGGGGAAGACCGAAGAGAAAAACCAAAGAGAGAAAGCACAGGTACAAACCGTAGAGGCAGGACACGAGCAAACGGGATAAGGCGAAAGAGTAGGAGAGGAACGAAGGGAGTCGGAAACCAGAGTAATACCATACGAGGAAAGACCGCTCAGGATTGATAATCTAGGTTTGACAAAACTTCGCAAGGTGTGAGTGTTTGTGAGCGGCTTAAATACAGGAAGTAATTGGATACAGCTGAGGTTAAAACTCGGGCGATCTAGAGCGAATCACAGAGTCCGACCGGGGCGCATAGACATGACGTCATCGAGCATGGCCCTCTGGGAAGTGGAGTCCTAAAGAGCGGAGAAGCCGGGAAGAGGCGGAGGTGTGAGTCTGCATGTTTTTCAAAATTTATTGTGCTGCTAATAATTAAATATTTATACACACACATGCATATATATATATATATATATATATATATATATATATATATATATATATATATATATATATATATATATATATATATATACATACACACATACACAGTGGAGGGAATAAATATTTGATCCCTTGCTGATTTTGTAAGTTTGCCCACTGAGTCATTTTAAGGGTAGGTTTATTTTAACAGTGAGAGATAGAGTATCAAAAAGAAAATCCAGAAAATGACATTCTATAAAATATATAAATTTAATTGCATTTTGCAGAGAGAAATAAGTATTTGATCCCCTACCAAACATTAAGACTTCTGGCTCCTACAGACAAGTCAGACGCTCCTAATCAACTCGTTACCTGCTGTCTTAAAATACCTGTATAAAAGACACCTGTCCACAGACTCAATCACTCAGACTCTAACCTCTCCAACACGGGCAAGACCAAAGAGCTCTCTAAGGATGTCAGGGACAAGATCATAGACCTGCACAAAGCTGGCATGGGCTACAAAACCTTAAGTAAGACGCTGGGTGAGAAGGAGACAACTGTTGGTGCCAGTACAGTACCATGTAGAAATCACCAGTACAAACTGTTTCCCTAAAGAGCATGCTCATCAACCAGGACCAAGAAATATCATAGAAACTGTTGGTATGTAATTTTCAATGATTTTACCACAACAATGAGCCCCAACACAGTGAACCACCTGACAGCCTGGACAGACAGCATCTCTGGTGGGATGTGAAGAAGGACTAGAATGTCTGTCATCCAGCAACTGAATCCGAGTTCTGAGAATGGAGGATTGAAAAGCTTTGCCGCATATACGGCATGCAAAAGCAATTTGACTCAGCTCACTCTATTCCACAGAAAAACTGCAGAGCCCTGCTGTCATTACTCAAAACGGTTCATTTCACTGAAACCGCTGCACCACTGCATCCACACCATCCTAACAGTAATACTCGAGAGAGGAAGACCACACAGAGAACCACACAACAACTAACGATCTGTTGCTCATCACCCACACAGGCTGTAAAGCGTCTCGGGAGAACCAGCTTTTCACAATATGTCAACACAACTGTGTAAGACCCTCACCCTCATGTTCCTCGCTTCAGGTAAGCTCCATCTTCTGGTGCACATGTACATGGCACTCGGTACTGTGTGAACCATGGTGCTGGCTTTCTCCGTTTCCAGTATCAATAATTCTCTGTATTTGGCTGTACTGGAAATCAGTGTAAAATCAAGGCCCACCCTTTTTATCCCCATGTCCCCACAAAACCTGCTCTTTATAACAAGGAACACAGTTTGATAAACATGAAGCTAATAGCTGAAGCTTAATATACCCAAAGATTATAACGAGGCTGCACTGCTAAAATGATTTTTCTAATGTATTTATTGTCACTGGTGGAACAAACTACTTTTTAAGTCTCCAAAATTTTACAGTAGTGGGAAAAATAATCTAGTAAGAATTTAATGGAATAAGACCATTTTCAGAGATCAAATACATAAAATATTATATATTCACTATAAATAATTGTGTATAAATGTGTGTGTGTGTGTGTCTGTGTCCGTCCGTCCGTCCGTCCGTCCGTCCGTCTACCCTGTGATGGACTGGCAGCATGTCCAGGGCGATCCTACCTCCTGCCCAATGAACACTAGAATAGCCCGCCCCATAACCCAGAAAGATTAAGCTTCCTATTTCCTAAGCTTCCTCCTAGTTTAGAGGAGAAGAGAGAGTGAGTGTATATACATATGTGCATAAAATTCAGTCTTCAATCACAGTAACATCTACACACAGCGGAATATTATTATACCCGGTCAAGTAGCTTGAAAACACTGACCACCTGCAACATTGCGGTGCAGCCCTGGACAATGCATAGCGCAAGCACACTGAGTCCAAAGACTATGCAAAGAACATGCTGCGCTATTAATTCAGAACACAGTATATCATTTATGCCATGCATTCCTCTGCTTATCTGTACGTTGCATTGTGCTCATTGTGACGCTGTTTGCATTGTAATGCAATTGCAAAAGATTAATGAATTCAACCACTTGAGAATGTTTAAGTAAAGAATACTGGCAATGTTTTACTGTACCATAACATTCACCGTCATTATCTACCTTCTCCAGGAACCACACTAGACCTGCATAGTGTAATATAGCTTGTGAGTGAGTGTGTTGTTTTGTCTGTAGCTGGGTGGACTGTCCAAATAATGAACTTCTTGAAAATAAGCAGTAAAATTCAGCATCTCTGGAAAATGGCAGGGATGTTTTAATAAATAGGAGTTATGAAAGTGGTAATGCAGTGTGAGGTAAAAAGCACACACCAGCGCACACAGCAGCTGAAGCCTTCAGACTGCATACATAAATGTGTGTGTGTTTGTGTGAGTGTCTGTGTGAGTGTGTGGGTGTGTTTGTGAGTGTGTGTGTGTGTGTGTGTCAGTGTGAGTGTGTGTGGGAGTGTCAGTGAGTGTGTATATGTGTGTATCAGTGTGAGTGTGTGGGTGTGTTTGTGAGTGTGTGTGTGTGTGTGTGTCAGTGTGAGTGTGTGTGGGAGTGTCAGTGAGTGTGTATATGTGTGTGTTTGTGTGAGTGTCAGTGTGAGTGTGTGGGTGTGTTTGTGAGTGTGTGTGTGTGTGTGTGTCAGTGTGTGTGGGAGTCAGTGTGTATGTTTGTGTGAGTTTGTGAGTGAGTGTGTGTGTGTGTGTGTGTGTGTGTCAGTGTGTGTGGGAGTCAGTGTGTATGTTTGTGTGAGTTTGTGAGTGAGTGTGTGTGTGTGTGTGTGTTTGTGAGTGTGTGTGTGTGTGTGTCAGTGAGTGTGAGTGTCAGTGAGTGTGTGTGTGTGTGTGTGTGTATGTTTGTGTGAGTTTGTGAGTGTGTGTGTGTGTGTGTATGTTTGTGTGAGTTTGTGAGTGTGTGTGTGTGTGTTTGTGAGTCTGTGTGTTTGTGAGTGTGTGTTCGTGTGTGTGTGTGTTTCGGTGTGTGTGTGAGTGTGAGTTTGTGAGTGTGTGTTCGTGTGTGTGTGTGTGTGTGTGTGTGTGTGTGTGTCAGTGTGAGTGTGTGTGGGAGTGTCAGTGAGTGTGTATATGTGTGTGTTTGTGTGAGTGTCAGTGTGAGTGTGTGGGTGTGTTTGTGAGTGTGTGTGTGTGTGTGTGTGTCAGTGTGAGTGTGTGTGGGAGTCAGTGAGTGTGTATGTGTGTGTGTTTGTGTGAGTGTCAGTGTGTATGTTTGTGTGAGTTTGTGAGTGAGTGTGTGTGTGTGTGTGTGTGTGTGTGTGTGTGTTTGTGAGTGTGTGTGTGTGTGTGTGTGTGTGTGTCAGTGAGTGTGTGTGTGTGAGTGTCAGTGAGTGTGTGTGTGTCAGTGAGTGTGTGTGTGTGAGTGTCAGTGAGTGTGTGTGTGTATGTTTGTGTGAGTTTGTGAGTGTGTGTGTGTGAGTGTCAGTGAGTGTGTGTGTGTATGTTTGTGTGAGTTTGTTTGTGAGTCTGTGTGTTTGTGAGTGTGTGTTCGTGTGTGTGTGTTTCGGTGTGTGTGTGAGTGTGAGTTTGTGAGTGTGTGTTCGTGTGTGTGTGTGTGTGTGTGTGTGAGTGTGTGTGTCTGTGTGTGTGAGTGTGTGTGTGGTGTGTGTGGATAAAAACACATGCCATTTCCTTCCTATAATTAATTCTTATTATATATTATATAATCTAATTCCCGTCAAAATATGATTTGGTATTATGACTTATCATGACATATTTATGACCAGAGTCGTCAGAATCAGCATTTCCTGAACCATAAAATCCCAAAAACTCACAAGCAGCCCAACATGGATGAGATACAGACATGGGGTGGGCAGTATGACAATGTTTTCTCTCCATCGTGATGAATTACACCATCAAGCGTGGCTAAAAATCAGCCTCGTGTTAATAAGCTAATGTCTCACACATCAGTTTATTACAGCATTCATCATTAAGGAAGGGCAATATGACAACAATATTCTTTTTGGTGGTGTATTGTGGATGTTATGACTTTGGGCTAGCATTCATTGTAAAGCATTCTGTCACACAGTAATTCTGATGATTCTCAGGGTTTAACTTATAATGCCAAAGGCCCTATATTTCACAAATCAGTTTTCTGTGAGACTGTGAGACCAAGTATCAGCATCTCATCAGTTTTGTCCTGATTAAGCTGCAGATCATTTTTTGACATTCATTTGGAAATATCTGACACACAATTTGTTAGCCTGTCAACTGAGTCTTGACTTTCAGAGGGCAGGGAAACATATAATTGCCATTAGCAAAATGTCATCAGCAGAGCTATGGAAATGTACTTCATTTTTCCTGTCCACATTTCCCAGGGGAATCATGTAGAGATGAGGGAGTTGTGGCCCTATAAGAGAACCTTGTGGAACCCCAACATATAATTTGCAGATGAATGAGTTTCCCAGCGCAATGAAACATTTTCTGTGCATCAGATATAATTGAATTCACTCCAAGACAGTTTCTGAGATGCCAACTGTGCCAAAAGCTACATTTAGGCCCATATAGGACCAGGATGGATGGTTTATGTGAATTAGCACCAAGTTTCGGGTCATTCACAATGCAGACTAATGCTGTCTCTGTATTATGCAAAATTGTACTGGAGCAAGATTCAGACTGGACATTTTATATGAAGCTCTTAGATACCAAATAATTATTTAATCTGTGATTGCACAACACTGTTATACAAACGATATTCCTCTTTCTCCTCGTCTTATTTTTCATTAAGAGACTTTTGTTTTCCAACTAGTCCTGCGGTTTTTAAGATATCAACACCGTTCCAACTCAGGAATGTTAAGTCTGATAGGGAATGTTGTGCTTGTTTACAGCTTTTGGATCAGACATACGATTTTTGTTAAAACTTTGTAAAATTTTCTTCAAACTTTGGTTAATTATTTATTATATATATATGTATAAAATTCCTATTGAGAATAAATGAGGTGAAAAACTTTACGTTCATCTACTGTATTTCTACTCACCTGACAGAAACAGTTACACAAGCACTTTTTTTTCAGGGCAGACTCCCAACCACAAATTCAATACTGGTTTGACCTGCACTCCTCTGTTTATCTTTTTTTTCCTCCATTCCTTGTTTCTCTCATAGAGTCCCATTCATTTTCAGCCCCATTTAAACCTTATTGTTTCCTTTAACCTACAGCCACCAAACTGCATGTACTCAATCACGGCAAGTTTACCCAAACTCTAATTAACAGACATACTGAGCCGCACTCCTCTATGCATTGTTTATTCATTCCACACACTCTTTTTGTGGTAACACATTAGCAGCTAGCTAGAAACAAGCCAAAGCTGTGCAATCACTCTTTTTTTCAGGAAATGCACTTAACTGGTTACCGTCACCACTGCGATAAAGAAATCAACTTCTGCACCACCACCGCCACCACCACCACTGAAGAAAATAACTGAATTCAATTCTCATAACCAATACGTCTGCCTATCCCTGCCGTCCCTGCTAATGACTAGCATTTCCTTCATATGTACTCCAGTAACTTTCAAAATCTTTCAGATGTTCAGAACCAAAAACTTCTTGTTAATTAACATGCTTTATTAAGAGAGCATTACTCCAGCCAGCACTAACTGCAGAGACATCAGCACATGACAACCTAGGCTCTCTGTATTCATATGCAAATGAGCGCAAGTTCGTATTAACATATGATGCTTCGTTCAAGAGGACACACGAAGACGATTTGCTGAAACATCACAACTTTGATGGACAGGCGCGCCGTTAATAAGAGCAAACGCGTCCATTTTCCTCCGCTCTATCAAAGACAACGCGCTGTAGGCAGGCACCGTTAAAACTGACACACAAAGCAAATTCGCCTTTGTTACCAAGGCAAGTAAACTGTATCAGACGTCAAAAATCCTCAGTGCTCGTGTAACTTTGTAGGCAACTTTAAAATAAAGGCCCTGGATAGTTTTTCTTTTCAGGATCAAAGGAAGAGCCGGGCCCTGTGGCTGTTTCGCATTGCAGCCACATTAAACGTCCACTACGACAGCTTTTAGGCCTCTGGGGGCGGACTGCCAATCACTGCGGATCACAACAAGGGCAAACCTGACAAACTGCACAGATAAAGATCTGATTTGATAAGCATACAGGACTGAGGCAGAGGTTCCCACTGGCCCACTTCTGTCCTTGATTTCTGAAAGATTTGAAAGTTTTACTGGAATACAGACGGAGGTCTGATCAAAGCATGTCTTCAACAAGGATGACAGATGGAAACAAAGAACAGAAACTAAACCACTCCACTCTGCGACCTGAGCATCAGTTAACATACTCTTAATATACACTAAACTGATGTTGGTTATCTTAAAGACTCTATAGTCTTTCACTTAATAACTATGCATATCCTGATATAGCACATGTACTCTTGATGCACCACAGTATTATATTTGTGCCATATCAACACCCCTAATATATTTTCTGTTGTGCAAAACAACTTCTCTTTTTAAACACGATTTAATTTACTCTTTCAGTTTAATAAATATTCATGATGGACAGCCCGATAGAATTGGTACAAAACAGATTAGAAATAAACCTTGTTATAACAGCGTTACTCTGCAGGTTAAGAAAGCTGTTTTATCCTCCCCTAAATTCCATTTTCGAGGTTTTTAAGGAGGACTGTATAATTCCATTAGTGCTAGTTTATAGTTCGATGGCTTTACCTTTATAAGGAGAACCTTCCATGACTTGCTGTGACTGAAATTAGCCGTGTTCTGCACGTTGAAGTTGTGGGGTTAGCACCTAAACAATGTTGAATTGATACTAAATGATGTTTTTGATGCTACAGTCAATATTTCGAATATTTCAGCAAATATTTATAGATATCTGCCTCAAGAAGTGACTGGCACATTTGAAATACAAGTTATTCGGTACATTCATTTTCTTCTGACTTCCGAAGAATGAGTACATTAGAACCATGCGTTTATAAAAATCAAATGAATCTATAGTATCTCTGTTAATGTACAATGAATTACTATGAATTATGTTGAGTAACATACATGATTCTTTGTCAGCACTAACACTAGCTTTACTAACACCAATACATAAATGCCGTATGGCTAAAAGCCTGTAGACACATTCTCATCCAGCATTCTTCTGAAATCCCAAAGTCAGTCTACTCTTCTAGGAAGGCTTCACAGCGGACGTTAGAGTACTGCTGTGAGAATATACATGGCTGTACAACACTTAAATTTTTTGAAACAACTTGAATTCTTGTTCTAAACCTGCAAGGTTTTCTCTGAGACATCGCTTCCCCCGTGTTTCTCAGCTTCACGGCTTCCTTAGCGGTGAACCACCAGCACACGACACGACGAACTTTAATATATATTTATTATTCCCCTTTAATAATTATTAAAATGTCTTTTTACATTTTTGTGCATTTTTGTAAGCTGTAGTGTGTTTTACGGGGGGAAAAAAAGTCACTGTTGTCGAATCGTCAACTTCTAGAGGGCAGCCCTAAATTTTAGATCCAAGCATTCCAACAATAACCGAAATTACCAACAGAACATGAAGACATAACTGTTTTGACAGGATGACAAAGACATCTATGTATCATATTATGAAAATATCTAGCACCTCGTTTTATACTACCACTACCAGGCAATACCGAGTCACTGTTGGACCATTGTCCATCAGTCAAGCATGACGTTCAGCTCTCAGTGAGCTCATTTAAGAACAGGTAACCAATAAAAAGAAGCGTAAATGCAGACGCTTGTTGGACACCACAACTTTCTGCTAATAAGTTGCCCCCCCCTATGGCCTGGAGTATGAATATGACATGCTGCATCATCTTTCACTCCTTTAAGCTCTAAAGTCATGCCATGTCCCGAATCTCAGCAGTGTACATCAAAAGGTCACTTTCCCAGACCCTTTCATCAGAGAATTCAAACAGCTGCAAGCCAAAGTCCACAGAAAGTAGCTGCTGAGTTTGACTGGCACCACCCTGATCAGGACAGCAGAGATGTGCAATCAGACTCAGATTTGCAAGAGGGTTTCTGGCTTTCCCAGAATAATGGACTGACCAGTCCAGGGTCCAAACCCTAGGATCACTGAATGCGTCTGAGATGACTTGGATGGTGAAAAGCAGACCTCTACAGCTGAACTTTGGAGGCAAGGAAAGCTATCCCTCAAAAACCATCCTGGAAAGAGCGGAACGGAGGCAAAAGTGGTTGTACCTAACGGAGGTCTGATTTTTGCATTGTGAGACACTGTTTACATTCAGTCTTGCTGGGTGTCTTAAAACAGAATGCCCAAGAAGTTGAAGCTGCACAACAAGCTCCAACTGCAGCAGTCACTTCACAACTCTCTCAGAAGAGACGTGCTAGCTCTCTTGTGTACCCTTCATGCCACCCCATGCCATTATGATTAGACTGTTTACTTCAGGGTTGTAAAGTGCTGGTCTTAAGGCCTGAGCTGGACGCATGGTGACACCGCAGGGGCTCCAGGCACTTAAGAGTTTATGTTTGAAAGTCCCTGGCTGTGAGGCCTTGGACGCTATGTTTGTGTTTCATGTAGCAGCGTTTTCGCTCTACGGGACGGCCTCCCAACGTCGCACTTACGGCCTGTCAAACCTGTCAGGCCAGAAGAATGACCAGTCAAAGACCTATTTAACCCCAATAAAGCCTCGCAGGCACTTAATGCCACACAGCAGTAATAGACAGCAGCTAATGGAAACAGATCACAGCTGGATGAAGGAAACATCATGCTAACTTTAGCCTTTCGGGAGGCACATACCGTCATGTCAGTCTTTTTTTTCCCCTCAGTAACAAACTGCTGTTACACAATGCCCAGCGGCTGTACATCTAAGTTAGTAGGCAGAAAAGTGACTTGTTGGCTAAATGATGTTAAACAGTTTTACCAACATCCATCTATGGTGGTGTTCCAGCAGGATGGATTAGCAGGAGCAAGCGAGCAGAGATTTTCCCTTTCGCCTTTGTGCAATTCATGCCGGAAAGTCTGCTAAAATCTGCTGAAGGTTCTTCTTCACGCTGGGCAAAGAGTCGCTCAGAATGCTAACGCTATAAATCTTGCATTTTTGCTCAAAGTGTAGGTCTATTTTTAGGAGAGGCGTTTGTAGCCGAATGAACAATAACGGTTTAAATCGGTGCAGCCCATCCCACTGTTTTACCCTGGAATCAGTCGGACATAAAGCTGTCCAAGCACAAAGTCATTTACGTCTTTACTGGCCAGTTCTCTCCCCCCCCCTTCTTAAACCCTGCTACTGTTATCTAGAACAATTACACAGTCATAAAAGCAGACAGAACAGTATCCTTCTGTTCTGGAGTTTTAACCACAGGCTGAGTTTATGTATTACGTTTTGTGAATGTGTTGGACCAGAAACTTTCCCTCATTGAAGAACAGATATTGTCCTGATTTGATGTAGTGGATAGTTTGTCCACAAGCAGCCCAGTAAATATTTGAGAAAGCAGAGTCTGTGGTCACCAGAAGGGGCATTTTGTGGGCATCACAGACACTTCTCAAAATGAGGCATGTAAAACAGAAAATGCTAATATCCACTTAAGGGCAGTGTGGCCCAAACAGCCATATGTGAACTAGACAATGCTGGTCTTATGAGCTAGACTACCATTCATTCATTCATCTTCTGAACCACTTATCCCTTTGGGTCGCAGGAGATACAGAGCCCATCCCCATGCTCATTGGGCGGAAGGCAGGAAGCACCCTGGACTGGCCACCAGGAATACTACATGTCAAAAGTTGCATATCATATTTTATTAAATATTCAATATATCAAGTTTTTGGGGGGCATTAAGAGAATATTACATGATGAATAATATAATATGGAATTGGCATAGAAAAAGAAAACACAGGAAACACTGAGCATACAGGCGAATGCTCTTTTATTAGACAGCGGCAAGCAGCAGGACAACAGAGGTCACCTTTGTATACATCAGAGAATTTCTACAGACCCCCCCTGTCTTTATACGTTCAGCGTTTTGTGTGTGTTTTGTTTATTTTGTATTTGTATTTATTTATCCCTTTATTTAATATCTTTAGTTAGTGTGTATATAATGTTATCCTGCTGTAGAGTATTTACCTGAGCCTCACCACTAGCATGTCAATGCATAAATGTCCTGACATGTTGTGCAAATGACAAATAAACCTGAGACCTGAAACTTTGACCCCCTCCCCAATCAACCTAAAAGCTCAACACAGTACAGCAACCATAACACAAACCATACATCCCAAACTAACACCCAAACACCTGAGCACATTAAAGCCTTTCCTAAACAGGACTGACCCTGTATGACCACACTTCCTGCTCTCCCTCTAGTTTATACAGTGGTGTGAAAAAGTGTTTGCCCCCTTCATGATTTCTTATTTTTTAACATTTGTGATTCAGTTATTAAGAAACAGTATCATCATGGCTATCTGCTACGTGTTAAACTGTTGGCAGAGTTTTCCCTGAATTCTTTTGGCTTGTCCTGTTTTGGATTTTTTTTTTTTTTCTCTGGCCAGAGGGCCCAGACAGAAACCCTTCAGAGTTTAAAGCATTAGTTACTAATTAAAGTGCCCCAAAATTGATGATGAGCCAGTGACTTTATGTGAACTTCATATTATATTTTCATCTTTACTGCTAAAATAAATGGTATTTTGGCAAGCAAAACCATATATCTCATATCTCTCATTTTGGGGATGTTGTAGGAATATTCTAAGATTACGTAACTTCTTACTTTTGAAGTGAAACTACAAAATCGTCTCATCATGCTGGCAGAACATTTAGCTTGGGTCAAAAAATCTGCACAATTTTCAGTATTTAAAAACAAATACAGCAAGTAAAGCGTATCTAAAAACAATGTGGTTGAAAGAGGAGAAATTCTGTTTTAATCTATTTCACGTTTGAGAAAGTAGAAGAAAAATAAAATTTACAATTTGAATTTGACATACTGAATAATGACTTGCCATGTGTTGTCATCGTTTGACATCACAACACACTGAGAACTCAAACACTAATTAAAAAAAAATCAACTTTTGCAATTTTTTAAAAATTGTAATTTCGATACAATGTTGTTGCTAATAATATTATTTAATAAATAATATTATTAGTAATATTAAAGCCAATTTACAAGAAATCTGTAAATAAATGTGTCTATAACGGCCCAAGATCCACAGAGCCTTAGATGATGTCAGGATCACTGTCTTGTATATGAAATGTGCTGATCAAAACCTTGAGGCAGATGACGCATCAGGAAATTATTATAAATACATAATTATTCTATATTACTTCTTATTTTTGCTTAAAAGAACAAGAAAAGTCTGAAGTAATGTGGTCTCTGTCCTCTCACAATAATAGCTGTGCTACCATTCTTTATTTTTGGACTTAAGCCCTGAGCACAAGTTCACACTAGACTATTAAGATCTAAATGCAGCCGTCTGTGGACGTCCTGGCATGAGGAATATATTATTTACAGCCGGAGAGCAATGAGAAATGAAGTAGCCAAGGTTATCCAAGGAGCCATTCTGTCCTTCGCACCCCAGTGAAGCCGGAATATGATGCCAATAGACTAACAGATGTTATAGCTGAATATCAAGCAGGACGTGTATAAATATAGTGAATGGAATTCAGGTGTAAGGTATAACTTATATGTGGTCAGTATGGCCGAATATCAAATTCATGACACACAATATGTATTAGATTTTCTTACATCTTACATTTATTACATATTTGTTTCATTATTTTCTGGGCTGCTGCAATTTAGCTTCACAGGCAAACCATGAAGTATTATGTTTTCATAATTTCTATAAATTTTGATAATGAATTTTACTTAGCAAGCTGTTTAAATGTTCTGTAGATATTGCAGATATAATCAGCAAAAAAAATATATTATGGTAAGTTATGTATATAAGAGCCCTTTTAACCAAATTTCAGTTTCACCTTTGGAGTGTGTCCTGAATTTCAGTTTTGGTCACTACTATCAAAGAGAATTATATCGGTTGTAAATAAAGCCGCCATCAAAGTAAAGAAGCTGAGTACAGCAAGAATTTACAGGGGTACTAATAGGAACCAGATTTCTGAAAATGCCTCTACAAGATCCCTTAAAAGTTATTACACATGAAAATGATCATTTTGTTTTAGCTCTAACCTTTCTCAAAACCGTCTTCATAAGGCATAATTTTGCTTGCAGGTTGATAGTTCAATCAATCAGTCAATCAATCAATGTTCATTTGTATAGTGCTTTTTACAACCAACGTTGTCTCAAAGCAGCTTCACAGAAAATCAACGTGTTATATAAAAGAAAAGAAAAACACAAAGTTAATGTACAGACATTTGAGGGTGGGGGGGTGGGGGAAACCGGGTCCAAGCCCCCCTTGAGCAAACCAGAGGCAACAGTGGCGAGGAAAAACTCCCTTGAGTAAGGAAGAAACCTCGAGAGGAACCAGGCTCAAGGAAGGAACCCCACCTCCTCAAGTCGAACCCGGATGAGACGAGAAAGACAGAACTAGCAGGAGAAGAACATCTATCAGATCCAGTCTGATTAGTCCAGGAAGGAGTAACTGCAAGATAGAGCCGACCCATAGAAAGAATATGATCAGAGCCAGATGCTGGTCAGTGTAAAGGTTATGGTCATGCCGGGCGATAAAACAGGGCAGGAGACCCCCAGTGGAGCAGATGCTCAGGTGCCTCTAGCCGCTCTGGGGGTTCAGATGTGATCACTCTGGAGAAATGTCATTCCAGTGCTTAACACAGTTAAGTAGTTGAGCGCTGGTTGCCCCTTCATATGCTGCATGGTAGAAGGTTGTTCATATGTTTTCATGATGTAATAATGATGAAGCTCTCTACTGCTAACATTACAGCAATCAAGTAATGGGAAAACCAGCCAATAATATCAGAGAACTGCTTAAAGCAGGAGTGTTGGAAACCAGATAAGAGTTATGAAGTACACTGCAAAGCATACTAGGACAGTATAACAGACCTTCGGTTGTGTTATGGCTTCCTTTACTCCAGCAGTAAATTAGTTTATATGGGTAACGTTGTTAAGGAGAGTTTAAATAGAGACGTACTGTATGTAGTTATATGCGGATTCAGATGTATATGCATGTGTGATATTTATGAATGTAAAGGTTTTTTTTTTCTCTTTTAGAATAAATGGTTTATAATTCATTAATAAAATTAATTTGAATTAACTTTTATGTCTATGTAAATGTAGTTGCTATGATACACTACCTGAGTTTGGGTGGTGGGGGTCTAGGAATTAGTTACTGGTCTACATATATGTTTTCTTTGTGTATTTTGCTTTCAGTTTTCAAAATTCAAGATGATATTCATTACATGTTCATATGTGATACATATTACAACACATGTAGGTTAAAGTGTCATTTAGGTAGTAATTAAACTTTTAGCTGTTGGTTTCCACCACTGCAGAAAGTCAGTTTCCCTGCAATGAACCCCGAATTACACCACCCTGAATGACTTAACATCTCAAAGACTGAGGTAGATAGACGTTAATGACTAAATAATTAAAACCCCCTTTAAGTTGTTCTCAGAAAAACAAGCCACTTTGAATCAACTCGCGTGTTAAACCCATCTGAGAGCGCCGGGCTAGAATAAAGACCAATGGCATTTGAAAAAGGGGAAAACAAGCTGCTCAAAACAAACAGAGAACGCACGACAAGCTATCCAAACACTCTCCCCACGCGCACGCAGAGGGGACGCTCAAGCCCAGGGAACATCTGGAAGACTTCCTAATGAGACGTCTGATAAAGCCAGAGAAACACAAAGGGCCGATGTTTACGCTGCGGCTCCGGCAGCTGGTGTCGATGACCCCATTAACAAAGACACGTTCTGGGTTCAACGCTGCTGTCTAGCACATCATAAAGAACCGAGGGGAGATGAAAACAGAAGCACAGAGCTGGGCAAAGTCTCTGAGAGCGTGTGAGACAGGCGAGCACAGTGTACAACTCTGGAATCTTCTCTGAAGTCACACAATAGAAACACCAAGCACTCAGTTTACAGCGCATGCCAGAGAGCGAGGCATTCTGTTGTGCAAAGCCAGCGCTTCTAGATCTTCTCCCAAAATGGTCTGTGTGGCTCCAAGTCGCAGCTTTGTTTTGTTATTCCCCTGCCAGACCCCGAGAAACCCACCTGATTCAACTGATCCAACAAACATCATCAAGCATGACTTTAATTAGCTGAATCAGGTGCGCAACTCAATACTTGGAGCCAAAATTTGGACCCACACCAACCGTTTAGGCGCTAGACTGAAGCCCACTGGCACACAGCACTGATACAGCAAACCCACTGTCTAAAACCACACGACTGTAAAGATATGAAAGGCTGTCCACAAACAGTATATGCACTGTATCACACCCAGGTTTGATTGTTTATGAATTTTTCAATAATACAATTCAATACTTTCAGTTGGTTCATTTAAATACGCTAGCAACAGGTGATTATATTTAGTTTGTGTTGAAAGAGTTTCACATTGATAAAAACAGGCAGGTTACAGGTGCAGTGAACGATTCAACAACAACAAAATATGAGGACGATGGGGCTATAGATACATACAGGGTGTGAGTGACGGGTTTCATAGATTGAGAAGAGGTGCTGAATGTAAAGGATTTTTTTTCAAACTCTCTTTTCAAATAAATGATTTATAATTCTTTAATAAAATTTATTTGAATGAACTTTTATGTCTATGTAAATGTAGTTGTTATGATACACTACCTGAGTTTGGGTGGTGGGGGTCTAGGAATTTGTTACTGGTTTATATATATGTTTTCTTTGTGTATTTTGCTTTCAGTTTTCAAAATTCAAGATGATATTCATTACATGTTCATATGTGATACATATTACAACACATGGAGGTTAAAGTGTCATTTAGGTAGTAATTAAACTTGGGTTTCATAGATTGAGAAGAGGTGCTACAGTGCAGTGAATGTTTCGTTTGTTGTGTAGAGAATGGCTCAGAAGCAGATTGTTAATAATTGGCAAAAGGAGTGATATTTAGGCATGCCAAAGTCCATAGAATGAAGTACCTTTCAGGCACAAATGACTAATTTATATAAAAAAATAAATAAATAAATAAATTATATATTTATATATATATATATATATATATATATATATATATATATATATATATATATAAAATGTAGCAAAGCCTACACATTTATTACATGTGTTTTATGAATGTGCATGACTATTCATTCATACGTTTATACATCTTTCACTGTGGGAAGACCAAAATGAAAAAAACCTGACTGCAGGTGGAACTCTATGGTTGGTCACATTTTAAGGGAAAGAGAAACTACCTTGTGTTGAAGAGGAGTGCTTACTGGGCACTGGCTAAAATATGAATGGGAAACACTGATCATAGAGGTCCATAGAATGAAGCACGCTTCAGGCGCAAATGACTAATTTATAATATATAACATAATATATACACTGCTCAAAAAAATAAAGGGAACACTGAAAACACATCAGATCTCAATGGGAAAGAAAATCATGCAGGATATCTTTCCTCATATAGACTGGGTAATGTGTTAGGAACGAAAGGATGCCACATCGTTTGATGGAAATGAAAATGATCACCCTACAGAGGGTTAAATTCAAAGACCTGAAAATCAAAGCGAAAGAATGAT
The DNA here is from genome assembly GCA_024036415.1 of Prochilodus magdalenae. Lineage (NCBI taxonomy): Eukaryota > Metazoa > Chordata > Actinopteri > Characiformes > Prochilodontidae > Prochilodus > Prochilodus magdalenae. The sequence goes on from JAMWET010001847.1 coordinate 169,448, forward strand.
GCAGCAGGCTCGTCCATTTAACCCAAACTCCACTGCAGCAACTCAAAAATGGTACTCAGTAGTTTGTATGGCCCCCACACGCTTGTATGCAACGTGGGGGCATGCTCCTAATGTGTCCTGGGGGATCTCCTAGAGTAACTGCCTGTCTCCTGGAATCTCCACCGTACTCTTAAGACTGTGCTGGGAGACACAGCAAACCTTGTGGCAATGGCACATATTGATGTGCCATCCTTCAGTAGTTGGACTACCTGTGCAACCTCTGTAGGGTCCAGGTACCGCACCATGGTACTAGTAGTGACGCTGACCCAAGTCAACTGCAGAACTAGTGAAGAATCAGTGGGAAAAGATGAGGGGGGGACAAAATGTCAATGACCTCGTCCTTTTAAACCATTCCTGTTTTGGGGGTGTCTCATTGTTGCTCCTCTACTGCACCTGTTGTTAATTTCATTAACACCAAAGCAGCTGAAACTGTTTAACGGCCCTCCCTACTACTTAACTGACCAGATCAATATCCCTGAAGTTGAACTGAGTTGATGCTCTACTCTGATTAAAATGTGTTCCCTTTATTTTTTTGAGCAGTGTATTATAATATGTAATATAGCAAAGCCTACAGACAGCACTGACTCACTTGTTCATTCATTCATTCATTCATTCATTCATTCATTCATTACATCCGACGTGTGAAAGCTAATTCTTCTAATTGAAGGATGTTTTCAGGAAGCAAAGAAAGAAGTATACTGCACACCAAGTTGGCGAAGCTGCTAATTGATGTAACTCATTCGAAAATTCAACGGAACCTCACAACAAAATTCAGCAGGGAATAAAAAGAGGAACTGCTCAGCTGGTTTGGAGATACTGCAGCAATGCTAAAGATCTGGGTATTTCTGTCTGTGTGCTTGTCTGTGTGCTTCAGCACTCGAGTGACATTTAAAAGAATGAAAACACTACAAAGTGGGAAAGCTGGGTAAGAGCAGTAATTCACAAAAGCACCATGTGTCCTTTCAGTGTGAGTTTATGGCTTTTGGGTTTGTGCTGGGTAAAGTGCGGTTTACTGTGCTATGTGTGTGGCTGGCGTTGGTACACTTCTGTGCATTAAAGTCAGCTGTGTATTTTAATATTTGATTAACTATGATATTTCCTATTGGGTTGTCATGGTAATGTCGAAGGAAATCAAGCTCTAAATCATTTGATACAGACAGTCAAGCCCGCCTTGCCTAATTAAACCTGCCGCCAGGCCTGCAGCTCCTTTATTCATACATTGCCATCATACTAGAAAGTCAATTTTATTTTTACAGGTTTTTGTTTACCATCATTTGAGCACAGCAGTTCCCCTTACCTTTACACTGCATGTAAATTTCATAGGGCCAAGACATGTGCTCCAAAAAAGCTCGGAGTGAAATCTATTTCTCTAACACTGAAGTAAACTTACCTGTTAGCATGGATGGATGATGTTCATCTTTAAATGCATCTGAAGGTAGCTTCCTCTTCACCAGCTTCCTAACTCAGCTTTGTGATCTAAAATGCTGAAGCTTGTACAGCTGTCAGAATGTAACCGTGGCACCATTTGCAATACAAGCTGATGCACAGGGAGCACAACTTCAGCTCCGGCATCTCTAACATGATTTTGGACACCTTTAATTCCAATTTATACATGTTAGTTTCACTCCAGGCAGTTCCTTAAACCTTGGACAATTTCAAGCAGCTTCGCCTAGCATTTAATACCGAAGAGACTGAATACAGGAGCAGTTCCACCTTTATTAGCACCACAACCCCAACAATAGGCTGTAAGTAGCAGCCATGCTGAGTGATTACGAGTTTCACAGTGAACTTTAAGTAGCTGAATACTGCACCAGTCCGTAACCCTGAACTAAATAACCAAACATGCCCACCTTACCATGTAGAACTTCTTCCATCAAAGCCAGACATCATCTCAGGGAGAATTCTGTCAATTTCCCCACTGTGGGACTAACAAAGGATTATCTTATTTATGTATTCATGAGCCCACATTTATTTATTCATGCATTCATTTATCAATCCATCTGTCCATCCATCTACCCAATAATTTACTTTTGATTAGCACATAAGAAAACAAAGCTGCTAAGAGCTTTCAGTCAAACTAATAGCTTTGTAAAACACCCGAGAGGATGAAGTACAAACATTCCTGTAAAATATCTTCAGCCAATCAAGCAATAAACCACAGCACTAATATGTTTGATTTGCTAATTAATGACAGTCAAAGCTTTTGCTTGTATAGTCTCCTTAATAAACTGACAAAATAAATGAATACCTCCTTAACAGTGTCTGGTTTGGAAAACCAGCATTAAAGAAAAAAAGAAAGAAAAGAAAAACAGCATTAGAATAAGAATTCAGTTCCAATCACACTGGAACTAATCTCTTGGCATATCCCTAACCCCTGGTGATGTATCTCAAATCCAGGCTTTGTTCTATATTTAATGAATTACTGTACAGACATAAAGGGGACCAGACTTACACTGGGACACTCAACTATTCTCAAAACCCGTTGACGTCATATGTACACAAACTATGTGTACCAGTAAGCTAACTGCCACCTGACCTAGCAAGCACATGGCAATCAACCAAACTGAACTAAAGTCAGCAAGAAAATAAAACATGTCAATATTTCAAAGCTCATTATTATATGAGTTTTATGAATGTGCATGGCTACTCATTCAGACATTCATACACGTTTAACTGTGGGAAGACCAAAACGAAAAAAAAAACAAAACTAACTGCAGGTGGAACTCTACGGTCAGTCACATTTTATGGGCAAGAGAAACTAACTTGTGTTAAAAAGGAGTGCCCACTGGGCACTGGCTACAATATGAATGGAAAACACTGAACATGGTATCTATTTTTTGGGAAAGGTCTGTCCTTCAAGAAAAAGAGCCAATCAGCTTATGGAGAAAAGTCAGTAATGCTGTGGTGCTGGTGGGGAGAGCCCTCCTCACTGTGGAGCTCTGTATAAGCGCAGTAGCCAGAACTCCACAAACCATTTGAGGCTGTCAGATTTGATCAGTGATTTCAAATGCGTTTTTGAATCTGTAATTTGACAGTTTCAAGCTTTTTGGTATCTCTCCATTTAAAGAGATTGTTGTCTGGTCCTCTATTTCCAGAAACAACAGCCCTGGTGCATTGCAAAGATGGGCACAAGGAAACAGACTTTCCTAAAGCGACTTTGACTTCGTCCAGGTTATCTACAGTGTCAGTTTAATAGCTGGTTAGCTCATCTGAAGGGGCAGCCTCAGTTACTCCTCTGATGGTTTTGCTTGTTTGTCCCTGTGTATATAACATTACAATATCCTTCTCTGGTTTTTTAACCAGGACTTTGAGGACATGTTAAAAGCGTAACTGAGAAAGCTAAGCTACTGGCACTGGTACAGCGTCCACTGATGAGCAAATACCCACTGTAAAAGATGAGTCTTCACTGCTGGTAAACTGGTCAGCAGCAATGGAAGTTATGCTGATCACCTTCAAAACCAGCACATGTTGTTTAGTGGATGCTAGCATTCAGCTAAGATCAGCAAGGGATGTCATCTCTTTCACCTTCTCTCGTCCAACAGGCCTGGCTTTTTCCTGAGGCTATCTGGCTAACAGACAATTGCACATTACACTTAAAATAATCATAAGTCTAAATTCTAGGAAGCATGGAAGCACAACATGCCTCTTTATGCTGGCTGCAAAATGCCCACTGAATGAATTAAAATGCAACCTGTCAGACAACAGCATCAATCATTCCTCTGGCATCACTCTTACTGACATCACATAAGATCTGCAGCCTTTGACTCACTGACCATTCAGCTGACCAAGCTAGCTCTAAGTCACCATGAAAGAGAGAATGAGTGAAAGAGGAGGCAACAGAAAGAGACAACAGGGAACGGGTTGAAGAGATATTTAGAGCGAGAGATGGACAGACACCAAAAAAAAAAGGACTAAGAGAACGTGCAGACAATGGACAGAGAGGGGGAGAAGCAGACAAGTGACACAGAATGAGAGAGCTGAATGACAGCCTCAGTGTATTTGCAGCCTGGCTATCTTAAAGCCAAAAGGAACACTTGGACAGCTGCCACACAAATATCCTCCTTCTGTCGTCTGCAGAGAGGAGTCGAGGCTCAAAACCCCACTGAACCCCCAACAACACAAGCCACTGGATAGCACAGTTCCACTGGACTCCAGCACTAGCACAATCTCACTAGACCCAAATACCACTATGCTACTGGAATGTAACAGAGCAGTCCCCCTCAACAGCACAAATCCAATGTACCCCAGAAGAGCAATCCCACTGGACCTTAACAAGCAGTCCAACTTGACTCTAACAATGGAATCTCACTGGACCTCAAAACTCAGTTCCACTGGACCCGAACAACATCAAAAATATCACAGGCACTCAACAGCACAATTCCACTGGACCCCGTCAGCGCAATCTCACTGTTCCTCACTAGCGCAATCTCACTGCTCCTCACTAGCACAATTTTTCAACGAGGACTCCCCAAGCACAATCGGTCAACTGCTCCTCACTAGGCATATGACTCTCTGCTCTCAGAATAGCACAATTCCAATGGACCCCAGCCTAATGCAGCTCCCAGCTCCTCCACAAGCAACTGCTTTTCACTGCTCTGTCACTCCGCCAATTCCAATTCCACTGCTCCTCACTAGCACAATTCCAACGGACCCCAACAATGCAATCTCACTGCTCCTCACTAGCACAATTCCACTGGACCCCAACAATGCAATCTCACTGCTCCTCACTAGCACAATTCCACTGGACCACAACAATGCAATCCCACTGGAACCCAACAGCACTATTCCACTGAAAGACACAATCACACTGGTCCTCAAGAGTGGAACTGCACTCGACCCCAACAAAGCAATTCCATTGGACCCTAACATGCAATCCTACTAGACCCCAGCAATCCAGTACCGCTTTAGCCCAACAGTGCAATATCACTGGACCTCAACTATGCAATTATAACTGGATCCCAAGAGTGCAACTCTAACAACACACAGAGGCCACCACTGTAAATCCATTAACAGTGAAGTACAGGTAACAACCAGGACCCAGGCCTGTCACAGCTATTACATAATCGCCTGGTTACAACTTTAAGATAAGATAACACTTGAAGGAAATTGTTTGCGCATAACACAATTATATAAGCTGATTGTTTGCTTCCACTGTTGTTTTTGCAATTAGAAACAACCATTTACGTCACAGCAAACAGAATGTGCACTGCGTAAATTCTCATGATTTATTGAGAGCTGTGTGTGGTGCCAATTGTTTATTTAGCAGTTAATCAACCGCAAAACATTCATTAGAGTGACGGGCCTACCCAAACAGTACATCCAAACTAGATCCCAAAAACGTCCCACTGAACCTCAGTAGGGGAATCTCACTGGATTCCATCAACAAAGTACCACCGGGCCAAATAACTCAATCCCACTGAACTCTAACAACAAAGCACCAATGATGTGATAAAAACAAGACTCCAATAATACAATCCCACTGGAGCTCTGTTTCAGAGAGGCTACACAACTTAAAGGACAACCAGAGCCAACCACACAACCACAGTGGACCACAGAATCAGCCAGATGAACTACTGTGCTTAGTAAAAGTGGCTTACTGTAGCCGACCATTCATTCTGTCTGACGCCCCAAAGGATACAACCAGCAGATGTTGTTGAACCCATAATGCCCTTAACTTGATGCTCTTATCCTGAGCGACAGGGTTAATCATATTACAGGTGGGCCAATGCAGTGGAGTCCTGGCCATGGACTCTTATTGGTGTAGCACAGCACAGTCACCCAGACTGGGAATCGAACCCCAGTCTCCCACATGGGATGGTAGCTTCTTGGGGGGGTTCACTAAACTTAACTAAAACAACAGGGTTAATCATATTACAGGTGGGCCAATGCAGTGGCGTCTTGGCCATGGTTGGTGTAGCTCAGTGGGTAACACCACTACTCAGGGTGCCACCTCTACATGTGGGAGATTGGGGTTAGAATCCCAGTCTGGGTGACTATGCTCTGCTACACCAATAAGAGTCCTTGGGCAAGACTCCTAACACTACGTTGGCCTACCTGTAATCATTAACCTTGTAAGTTGCTCTGGATAAGTGCGTCAGCTAAATGCCATAAATGTAAATGACTCTTATTGGTGTAGCACAGCACAGTCACCCAGACCGGGAATTAAACCCCAATCTCCCACATGGGATGGTAGCTTCTTGGGGTGGTAGTAGTGTTATCTGCTGATTAACTAAACTTAACCAAAGTCAAGTTTTCTAACCAATAAACATCCACCATTACAGACAACACAAACATACAGGACTCAACGCAGAAGGAATAACCAGTAAACAGCAAGGGAGCCAGTGGTGCTGACCACACAGCATCTAACATAGCTGATTGTATGTGTTTGACACTGTAAGATCACATAGGACACAGTGTCCAACCGGTTCAAATAAATGCCCAACCAGAGAATAAATAAACATCTTCAATAAACCTCTACGTATGCAACACAAATACACAGTACCAGTCAAAGCTTTACACACGGCTACTCATAACAGGCTTCCTTACTTCTAGCTTAACGATAAATACAGGAGGATATTAAAAAGAGGGATGAGCAAGTCAGGCGAGCAGGGTCAGTTGCTGGTGCGGAACTGGACTCTGTGGTGAAGGTAGCTGAGAGAAGACACTGCACAAACTGCTGTCCATTACGGATGATTATGGTCACCCACTGCACACCATCATCACGGATAAAAGATTTAGATCCTTCGTTCCAAGAGCCATCAGGCTCTTCAAAACTAAAAATTTTGAATTAAGGAAAATATGGAAACTAAAGAAGGGCAACCAAAAAAAAAAAAAGAATCTGAACAACCCAGAAAAGAAAAAGCAAGATATGCGTAAATCAGAAGACAAATAAGCGAATAAAAAATCAAGCAAAATCTAGAGCAGAAATCGGAAATCATGAGAACCATAACAATACTAAGCTGCAAGAGAAATCACACAAAATTGTAAATTCAATGAACATATGTGTGTGTGATAATCAAGAACATAAATCAAACGCAACTGTTTAACAATACAAAGGAATGGGGAGTAGAATAAAATACATTATAGTATAAAAGAATGGTGGGAGGGGGTAGCAAAAAATCTACAGTATATGTGCTATAAATACACAGCAATGTTATAAAACTTGCAATAAAAGCTCGAACAAGAACAGCAGCAAACATGAAAAAAATATACAAGGGGAAAAAATATACTATATCAGAACACAGCAAAAACCAATACGTATAACAGAATCTACATGATAATTTTGTGTACAGAAATAGAAAAGTGGAATTTTGTCCCATCTCTAATGAAAATACAAGAGTATCACTGGTTGAATTAAAAACGTCGTTACAGACACATGACAGTCATATAAATATCATATAAGATAGAAATGCGGAACATGGTGTGGCTTAAAAGCTTGGCCTTAAGTAACCAAACCAGCACTGAGCTTAAAAATGGAGTGCCCAAACCTAAGACTGTGCTTCTTACAATTGTGCCCAATGATACAATGTTTTCATGAGAGATAGGGGTAATCAACAGAATAATCACAACCTAGCTTCTAACCTACTACCATACACGAACAGCATCTGTGACAGATCCCACGTAATTTAGTTTAACCAAAAAATGAACGCACAGCCTTCATCATACAAGCCTTTATCTCACGGCATCAGCAATGTACAGCAATCAACATACTACTTGGTGCAGTGCTAGCCGACCACAATGTGTTGTATTGATTGTATCAACTGAGAGTAGGTAGAAACAATTGATCAAGAAAAAAAGAAAGAGACATGAAACAACCACACAAACAACCAAAAGCCAAAAAACCAAAAGACCAACCACAAAAAGGTAAAAAACACTGGAAAAGAAGGAACATGCACGAAACAAAAGAACCACCCCACACCAACCGTATAAGAAAAAGAAAAGAGCTTGAAGACAACCAGTTATGAGTTTTGCGACAAACATCTTCCATTGAATACAAAAATAGAGCGAGACACAGTGAGCACTCAAGTGTAGGAAAACATGAAAAACCCACCACGTACTTCATAACAAGACAGACTATTCATGTCACGACTGTTCGTCATTACGAACTGTAAAATTGTGTTACTGCTCCTACAGATGAAGAAAAGGAAGAACAATTCGTTTGTTTTTGATCCATCATAAATTACATTCAAGAAATCTGTGCGATAATTAAATTTTGCAACTGGTTTTTTCTGCAAACTAGAAGTCATCCCTTTGGTATAAAAAATAAATATTTGTTACCTTAAATGACTCACAACATTTCTAATTGTATCAACCAAGAATAAGGAAAGAACTAAAAAACGAAAATCCAAAAGAAAAACTGAGCAAAGACCGAATTCCGTACTTCATACAGCAGAGTGCCAGACGCCATTACACTGGTTCTTCAGTAAGCGAGAATTTCATGTCAAAACATTCACCCAGGCTGATGATTGTAGATGGTTTTCAGTAGCAGCCAAGCTTCAACGATTGCCTAGCTCTGTCAAGTACGGTAGATTGTGTAGTTTGATGGATTTACCAACACACAACCATCATCACCACTTTGATGCATATCCAGAACTATCTCTGGAGCAGAATTTGCGAGTTTGTAAGCATTAGAGCACAAAAAGGAAGGAACGGGAAAAGAGATCACCCACCAAAAGGTCATCCACACCACTAGAGCAGATTTTGTGCTGTTATTCTTCTTGGTCTATACCTTACTATCTGAAGACTGGGATGGCAGCCTGGCCCCACAGTACTCCCTTGTAGATGAGTTTTTAAAAAGTAAGAGGTGGAAGGAGTGATAGAGGGAGGCCACGCTAAACCAGAATAGGAAGGGAGCCCCGGGTATTGTTTGGCCATGTGTTCCTCATGCGCCAGAATGGCCTTCACTGCAGACGTGTAAGCACTGATCCCTGCAGGTGTGTCAAGGTCTGTATAAATGTACACAAAGGTGTGATGGTTTTGCGTCACCATCATGGAAAATGTGGCCTCGGACCTCAGACTTAATTCCACAGGCTCGTTCATAGCCCCAGCCTCGCAGGACGTAACACCTTGACCGTACTTTATCTTGGGGTTGTGACAGACAACTACATGCAGGAAAGGTTGTCCCTCTGTGTCCCAGAAGAACAGCCAGGTTCGTGATAGATCTTTGTTTATAGTTAGATGCCGGCCACGCATTGATATGTTGTGGGAGCACGTCTGGATCAGCCTGGAACTTATCATAGGTGGTTCTCTGTGAACTGCAGGCCAAAAAAACCAAAGCTGAGCACCGGTCCCTTCAATCAGCCATGTGCAAACACTGCCAGCCATACTAGCACTTTAGCAGGCCGTCGCTTCTGGAGGGTTAGGGTCCACAGAGGTTGACCAGCTGGAGGTCTACCACACCAAACTGCTCACCGCCGCAACCCCGGCCAAAGATTCGCAGACATGCAATGTTGCGTGGGCATACCCACTGAAGGCAGTGGTCGACATAGTATATCAGGCTGGATTCCAGCCTGTCGTCTCCTACTGCAAGTGATCCCACTGTTACAGTCATGAGGTGCCATGGATGCGAGAGATAGTAGTATAGCGTAGTGTTGGACGGTGTGAGCTGGATGAGTGTGTGCATCCATTATTTATTTTTCTAATCATCCACACCTAAAAAACAGAAAATAAATTAGTCACAACTAGGGTGAGAAATAACCAATAAAATCTAACTTTTACAATATTCCCGTTTTTGAAACTAAAAAATGTGTATGATTAACACATAGCTAGTGTCTTAGCAACAGAATCCCCAACAATACATCTATGCAATTTCCATAACTGCTATCCCAAACTACTGCGGTCTGAATTTGCCAGTGTTCTGGGCAGCTACCACCCTGCTCTAGTTATTCTTGAGAGCCTACTATCTATCTGTCCAGAGTAGAAGCAAATTACAGCCCTGGCCACTCAAGACCTGTCCTGCAAAGTGTAGCACCAAGTCTGGTAGAAAGCAGTGTTTTTTAATTAAAGCAATTTGACTGTCTACTTTAAGCAATGAAAAACAGTTTCTGTCCTCTATGCTTTACAAGCACTTGTTCAATATGTGCGAACCTAAACAAAATTATATTATATGAATAGTTATAAGTTACCATTATGGTATCAACTGAAGGGCTTCTGTGAATACGATATTATACTGATACTTAACAGGAAACTATTGGACAATCTGACAACTTGCTTTCGATAACAGCATTGCAATATAATTGTGATTACCACCTTTTTTGTATCAGCCTGCCTGCTGTAGTGTCATATAAAATCCATTGCCTTGCATTCATGTACTCTAAGAGTAAATGCCAACCCTAGTCCATGTTTGTCATTTGCATAATTTATATTATAAAATACAAATACTTTGCACCTATATAACTTGTAAAGGCATATCAGAAAATGATGGTTTATATTTGGTATCCCAGCCCAAGTGCAACTGATCAGTAAAATCTTGAAACATCTGAGGTTCAAAATGTAACACTGATCACATACTTGCCCTAAAATGTGTCCCGAGTTTTATAAGCAAGCATATAAAAAGATCATGCTGTGTTGTTTATGACACGTTTGACCTATGCAGTTTGCCAACAGACTAAGTGGTGAGCTTAAACTTTATTTCCTTGCCTTATGAGCTACCTCAGCTTGTATCTCCTGTACAATCACTTTCAAAAGACAATCTGGGCGCGCAGACAGGTCTCACTGGATAACTAATTTTTTTGTAGGATTTCTTGGGGCCACTTCCCTAAATATCTCGTGCGACAGAATTAACATCACTTGTTGGCCAGACAGATTTGTAATAAAAATGAATATACATACACACTTTTCCTCGACTCATACTGAAAATTACCGTTTAAAATTCCAAAGAGCGCATAATAATGCTTATGAACTTTTCCAGATATGAAAATATCCATCCACTGCCTGCTGGTGCTTCTGCGCTAATATCTTCAACATGTGCTCGTAGCACCTCCACTCCATGCTCCTTTCTTGACAGCTTCTTCGTAGCTTGCTGAAATTTATCGTCTAACCATGGAAGTTTTCGTGATGGGTGTCTGATGTGTAATCACACTGACTATATTATCAGCATGTTCAGACTTTGCGCAGGACTTGAAACGTCCATGCTCAGTCTTTTTTGAGAGACCACTGCTACCAACACTATGTCCTTTCTTTCTGCGTAAGAACCTTCCCAGACGACAGACGTGAATTCTTGTCCTCCATCTTCATTCGCAACACTTCTAAAAATGGGAGTCACTTCCAATCGGACACCTCACAGAAACTGCGTCTTGTCCTGTTGTCAGATTGACTTATGTGAACCCTCTGGAGGTAGACATCATAGGTCTGCTAACGTGGGCTAGTATATTCCTCTGAAAATGACACAGTCTCGAGAAGACTGAGAAGCCTGTCCCACAAAAGCGACGCACTCTGGAGGACACACTGAGCCTTTTTTCCGGTACCAGACCAAATGCATTTTTGCTGTGCCTCGAAGCGCCTGCCAGATATCTTCCACCTAGCTATGGGCGAAAACTCATCTGTGTGCACAGCTCTGAGCTCAGAAAACCTGGCTGCGAGGACGGGTTTAACCGCATAGTTTATTTTGAATCCAGTCAACCACGGAAAATGTCCGTTACCTGTTACACAACGGGAACGGACTCTTTCAATCTCGGGCGTGTTAACAATGCCTCACCTTCGGTCAACCAGTGCTGTCCACTTGTTATATCCGACTGAAGAACAAAGTACGCAGCATCCTCCAGCTTCTCCGGAAAAGCTCAGAAGCTTCAGATCCCTATCTGGCTCTAGTACCAATAAAAAAGTAGAAAAGAAGCAAGCCACCAACCAACATTGCGCCGGCGCCCCTAGCTTGATAGCAAATCCAGGGATTCCACTTAAACTCTGCTGAAGCCACATGGTTCTGAGCTTGTCCTTATGACCAGTGCAAGCAAAATTGATCAAATGCTATCTCAGGGGGTAGCCAAGTACTAATACAGATAAACATGAAGACTCAAATGTTCAATCACAATGGTTCCTGACGCTGTGAGCACAGACACAGAAGTGCCGTTGACAGGTTTTTGAGCAGCAGTCTAAACCTTTTTCAACAACCTTTAAAAAGAATTACGTGAATTATCCACTGACAGCAAATCGCTGCCACAGCCTGAGGTTCCTTCTCCTTGTCATTGTGAAATCATTTCGCACAGAACGAGACGAGAACACCTCGGAGTTATTTAAGCAACTAACTTAGCTGAAGTTAGCTAACTTGCCATGTTTCTGAACGTAGCTGTGTCCTACTCTGTGTGCTTACGGAGACATGCCTTGTGTCAAAAAAATACTAATATACTTGAACTGATAGATACTTCAGTGTGGAAGTAATATAACAGCACATAAAGTAATTTATCACGGAAAACAAAAGCTCGTTCTTCTTGCTCCTGTAACTTTACTAGCTGCTAACAAGACATCGGACGTTCACTGACTATCGTAATTGCCATGAACGTGGGCAGTGTAGCTAAGCGAGCTAAAGAACCTGTCAACGACGTTGTCGACAAAATATCATATTACACTTCAGCCGAATGGTTGTCAGGCATTTTCCCGGTTCTTTCCTGATGTAAGTCCACGACTGCTTCAGTTTCAGCTGCTGCCCGTTCATTTTCAAACCCAGATTGACATTTCTGGTTTGTAGCTACATATTACCCCCAAATCAGATTGGTTTTTAGGGCGGGAAGTGTCGTATCTGCAAACTGTTGCGTCGTGGCGCGCGCGCAGATCGCAGGTTTCAGATCAGCCTTCTCCTCTCTGCTTCTATCTTTAACCCGTTTAATATTTTAGCGAGCACTGACCACCCCGACAGCGACTTTATCCTGCGTATTATCCCCTAATTTTCACACACTTCGAATCGATCCAACCTTCCCTTCGGCGTGGTATATTTTATAGTATAAGTAATTGTTTTTTGCACAGCACTGAACAGAAAGTTCATGTTGTATATATATTAATAAAGATGGGTAACACCAGGTGCTTATAATCACAGCAACAAAATAAATACAATACAGAGAAAAAAGATTACGTGGAATTAATTATGCAATAAACCACATAATAATATTAAATAATAATACACGGGATGTTCAGTCTTAGCAAACACTAGTGTGGCTAATGTGACACTACTTGTTTTTTAGATCAGATGGTCTCAGTCTTCAGCTGGCTAATCATGTGTTTTTTAACACTAACCCTTTGGGGAAAGACTAAGACAAGCCCTGCTCTACATTCTACACCGAGGTTCCCACCCTGGCCCTGAAGGACCCCCCTGCACATTGTAGTGTTTGCTCTCTCCTAACAATCTGACCCAATCAATCTGCTAAATAACAAGTAATTCTTGAGTTGGAGGTGGGTGTTGTTTTTAGGCAGAAAACACAAAACAGTGTGCAGGACTAGGTCCTCCAGCAGAATGGTTGGGATCCACTTTATCTACACACACCCAACACACTGTCCACTATAAAGGGACAGCTATTAAATATAGCATTAGCTATATTACATGAAACAATTTTACATAAAGAAACACCACAGAGTGAGAACCAGCTACTCTAATCTATACATATTGTGTGTATTTATATTAACATTACTGTTATATTAAAATTAAAGTAGTGAAAGATTTAAAGTGATGTGAGGCCAGCAGATTTGCAGCTAACTGACACCTCTCAATTTCCAAGGCATGTAGTAAAACCGAACAGTGGCTGCCAGGTTTCTTTGGAACAAGATCAGCCCCTGATATATTTTTGTGTTAAATAAAATGTGTAATTATCTATTTGTCAATATTTTGACTTTTCAAAAGTTCTTCCAACCCAAGTGTTTTCTACAACCAGCACAGACAGCAACCACGTCTTCGGCTACAGGTATACCAATACCTTATAAAGAGCCCCTGGCGTATGTTTTCTGCATACTGGCCCCTGTGTGCAGTGGGCAGACAGTAACAAGAATTTTCTGAACCTACCGTGCTGTATACTAATAGCTTTACATTTACCTCAGAGCTGTTATTACTGCTGTATTGCAGTAAAAACATGGCTACTACATACTAGTCATATACTAAATCTGTAAATCCTGTAGTGCACTGGAGCATACCTCGGATGGTTGGTAAAACTACAGTCAGAGTTTTCTAGTATAAAGAGGGTTCTACTTCATGATGTACCTGTCCCCCTATCATGCAACCTTGCCCGCAGCAGCTACTCAGCCTGCTTTCCAGACCAGAGCAAGGCAGGTAACACTGGATTCAAAATGCAGGCACCATCTGAGTTAAAAACGATATACAGAAAATATCAGGTCTGAAAATTAATAAAAGATGAACCTCCCCTTTATAGTGAATATATCAAGGGTAGCTAACAGCTTAAGCTAAACTATTTTCAGATGACCTGAGGCAGGTTAGCAGCAGCTAGCTCTAAACAGTGGGATACAGTAATAACAGAAAACTTACTATGTGAGGTATATGTGAGTTAACTGCTAGCATGTGACTGATTAGTATTCCTATACAGTATGACAGAATAATGTTTACTGTACTGTAGACTAGGAACAGTGGTCACTTTGTAGTATCAGTACATCCTACTGTAGTATGCAATATGCAGTTATAGGTAGTGTACCTTTTCGATACTAGCCACTGAGAATCCCATGGTTTCAGAGAGCTAGGCTGCTGCTAAAATAACGTTTAGCATAAGCTGTTTCCCCCATTCTGTTACCCACTCCCACTTGTCTTTGACTGATGTGGTGGAAGGTTGCGGAATAAGCTCCCCATGTAATCTAGAAACGTCTGGAGTAGAACATCATCCGAGTATCGTCAGTGCACGCCATTTTAGCAGTTGGTTCCGCATAAGTGGCCTACTACATTATATACTTTTAGGCAGCTTTTTGTGATTGATAAGCCCGATTGCTAATACAGTCATGGTTTTGTATACAGTTTAACATTTCTGCTAATGAATCCCTCCTAAAATCCAACCTTTACATGCCTTTAGTATAATTTGTTCACTTACATGGATAATTTTAATATCTATCACCAACAACATTTAACGTCTATGTGCGGAGCAACGACACATCAAATTGTGTGTTTAGCCAATGTATTACTGTTAGTCAGAGACCCCCATATTGTTTATTCAGTATGCTAGCTTTGAATCCTTGATGGAAAAAAGTTACGTGTAAATAGACCTATTATCATCCTGCAAGTTATATTTCACTCATACATGTAATGTCCGGTCATTAGGGACTTTATAATAAGGGGCTACTTCTAGAGTACCCCATCATCCTTTGAAACTGCACTCAGTGGCCATTGTTGGTCTGAAGCACCCCTGCGGACCCTTATCACTGACTCCACAGGTCTGTTAGTAATCCGTACTCCAACCTGTGAAAAAAGGGGCAAAAAAAAAAAAAAAGTTGATAAACAGGGTTAATGAAGGGTATTAACCTAAGTATGCACTAGCAACTGGGACTACAGCCTGTATTGTAAGATCTACAAAGTTTACCTATATGTATAAAGTGGAGCTGATAACCTGCAGACGCTATCATCCTGTAACATGCAGTGACTGGTGTGTCACTGAATGGACGCGTCTACGTGCTGTATGAATGTAATTATAAAGATTTAATATACAATTGTTATTTATGATGGAGAGATGGTATTGTTAACTGTTTACATCTGAAATCAGGTAAAAGCCACTTTCTCCCGTACACCATCACCTCCTGCTGCTGCTTTCTGTCCTGCGGGCTGCGGCCAATCCTGAATCCAGCCAGAGGCTGAGGAGGGCAGTGGCCTCAGTTTTGTGTGGTGGAAGAAGGGGAAGCAGGGGCAGGTGTGGTTTATGTGGGGTAATGGGGGGGCCCCCAGGCGGTATATACTTCAACTAACTTTTGTTCGAAAGGCCTCCACACGTTTCTGCACGATACACATTACCCCGGGAAGTGCAGTAAGCGGCAGAGCGCGAGCCAGGAATGAAAGAATGCTGAGACGCTGAGGCTTTGCTGTTGGGGACTGTTAAGGTTTGACTAGCGTTTGCCTGCTGAGCGACCTGTGAGGCGAAGGAGTCCATCATCCCGAAGGTACCGGACCTATTTCGGCGGCGAGTGGTTTACTGCAGCTGAACTGCTCTAACAGAAAGCTGTAGATAGCATGCAGGCTAACACCGCGACACTATGTTCTTTATTTTGGCATGGAAATATGTGTATACATGTCTTTTTCTTGTTGCGGTGAACAGTGTGAACCAGTAGCTTGTGTTTAGTAGTTGTGCTAACGAGTCTGTCGACCGTTACATCCAGGCCGCTGACGTTGGAGCTGCATGCCGATGTGTAGCGGCGATTATGACATTGATTTTCTGCGGCGGCTGACAAAAACTAACAGCTAACTGTTTTCTGTGTGTTTGATACAAACATTAGTATGCGAATAAACAGTGTAGCTGATGAACCATATGCACATCGTAAATCGATTATCGTTCAGTTAAGTAGAGAAAGTATCGTCCTTGTATATAATGAATCTTCTCCCAGCTAAAACATGGCTTTTCCAGCTTAGCTAGCACTGTTCCTGAGTTTTCCTTTGAGCAGCCTCATCTGCCGTTACTATGCATAAGGTTAGTATCCACATCTTTCACCTCTACATCTATCCTTTTATTTATAGGGGAAAATATACTGAGGTAAACCTTGTTGACAGTTTTGCGTACTTCTATCATGTTATTATGGTCGTCTTGACACCGGAACAATAAAGGTATTTAATATTTGTCGGGTGCTATTTTCATTAATGTTTTCCTACAAACGTGTGAGTCTTCATACAGACAGAACTTCCTGTCTCATATTCAGATGAATTAATTCACATTCAGTCACTACTGGTTCATGTTAGCCCGTTTCGGGCTATTCGGTTCGTCATTTGTAGGTCTCACAGTGTCTCAATTTTCCTCGTCATGCCATTAGCTTTTCAGGGTTTTTCCCTTATATTGTCCAACTCTATCAAACTAACGCTCGAACAGCATTTTTCACTCCTGCAGTAGGATCCTCTTTCCCTCTCACAAGCTGTTTCCCTTTTTTGACATGAGAGCTCAAAAGTACTGCTATGCAGATTTTCCTCAGACATAGCCCAACTTAGCTCCAACAATATCTGCTTATTTGTAGCACTAAGACCAGGCCTAACTAGCCTGGCGATTCCGTTTTTTTTTTTCCTGGAGGAAAAACCTGTCCGGATCCAAATCCCGAGGGAAAAAGTGGGAGATGTTGTGGTGTCCCCCTTATCAGCATCCGTAAGTCACGTAGGCTGGAAGGGCTCTAACCCTCAATTCTTACCCAGGACAGGGGGACAGTGGAGCTCTCCTCCAATAAACACTGCTGTTCTTCTAGTGGCAAAAAGCCTCAATAAAAGATTAAAGGGGAACTTCCCATCTTTTATTTATAAAATCAAAAAGAATTAATTCATTGTGTCTGTAAACAGGGACATTCAGATTGGTTTGATGTGGTGTGTTAATGTAAAAGAACTTACCGGCTTTCGATTCCCTTTATAGTGGTGGTGAGGGAACCAGGGGTCACACCAACTATAGAGGTAGTGTGGTATTTTAATTTTGCCTTACCAAACCACACCGTAAACCTACGACATGTCTTTTGAAGGTGTTTAATATCTAATACGGATGATTGTCAAAAGTAATTAATATGGATAAAAGTATTTTCCTTTAGAGACTACTTGTATTATACACACAGGCAGCCATAAATAGATTCAATATAGAATGAATTAAAAGTCATTTTTAGACCAAACTATCATGGAACAATATGTCCGATATCAGGCAACTTATTTATTTTTTGCCATTTCAAGTCATAATTTTTTGTGAAGGAGCTTAAGAGGTGTTAAACTTTCAAACATTCGGTTCCTATCACCACCACTATTAGAACCCCTTCTGGCTTCTCATACTGAATCTATGACTTGCCGGTAAGGTGCACCGATTTTAGAGCATGTCATACTCAGAGAATGCTGCCAGAATATGAAATTCTTCAACAGTACAGCACAGCATAAAAGTTTTTTAAAGAAGCCCTACTAATAGAATTTAAATCTGCTTCTACGTGCATTTTTTTTTTGCTTTGTTTTTCTCACCTGCAGGAAAACTTACTTGTTTTGACTGTAGCATCAAAAGAAACAAGGTGGTTTAAACGGGTTCATGAGATCTGCACAGAACACTTTAATTACACGGATTGGGTATGGAAAATCAATCCATATTAAACCTTACGTTTAAGTGTTCCATTTAGCTCTAGAAACAGTAGACCGTTTATTAAAGCTTACCATCATCTTTAACCGGAGTCTTGGCAGTTTGTTCCTTTAAGAATGAGTTTTCTAGATCTCCTTCTGTGACCCCATGCACACTTTTTATTTTGCAGGTTC
>JAMWET010001848.1:0-12500 GCA_024036415.1 Prochilodus magdalenae
ATGTGTGGGAGAGAGTGAGAGGGAGATAAGATAATAGAGAGAGTTGGAGGGAGATAGATATATAGATTTGTGGGTGGTTTTGGTTCGGTATACTTATAGAAGAAATAGATGAAGTGTTAATTTGAAGAGAGAGAAGAGGATATAGAAGAGATAGGAATAACGGATCTAGGATACATATATAGATCCTAGAGTAGTACTTGATATATATATATATATAGAGTACTAGATCATGATATATATAAATAATATATTATATATATCTATATATATATATATATACCACTATATATAATTTATATATCATTTTCTTTTTTTTTTTAGATATATATTCTTTATCATTATATCATCATCTCAATTTCTCTCTCGCTCTCTCATCTCCCTTTCCTCTATATCTGCTAACACTATCTCTACTATATACCTTACTCTATATCTCTTACTTCGCTCTCTCTCTTCTCTTTCTCTCTCTCTTATCTCTACTCTCTATACTCTCTCTATCTATCCTTTCTACTGTCTTCTTCTTCATTATAGCGATATATAATAGTATATAGATATAGCTTCCTTATTTTTACTTTTGTGCCCTTGTATTCGCTCACCCCCTTCCCCTCCTCCTGTCAGGCTCTCCTTGCTAACAGGACACTCTCCATCTCTCTCTCTCTCTCCATCTCTCTCTTCATCTCTCCATCTCTCTCTCTCTCTCTCCCTCTCCATCTCTCTCTCTCTCTGTATTTATATATATATATGTGTATATCCCCATCCATCTCTGCTGCTCTGTTTCGGTCTCTGTCACAGTACTAACAACTCTCCAGAACCTGCTCACACTATCTCTCTTATACTGGCCCGTTATCTAGAACCTCCACAAGGACTACAGTGAAGTTTTGGCTTGGTTTGAAGCTCCACCACATCCAAAACTAGACCAGACAATACGAGTCTACACCAGACCAACTCCACCACATCCAAAACTAGACCAGACAATACTAGTCTACTCCAGATCAACTCCACCACATCCAAAACTAGACCAGACAATACTAGTCTACACCAACAACTCCCCACATCCCAAACCAACCAGACAATACTAGTCTACCCCAGACCAACTCCACCACACCAAACTATACAGACATACTAGTCAACACCAGAGACAAACTCCACCACATCCATCAACTAGTAACCAGACAAATACTAGCCTACAGCAGACCAACTCCACCACATCCAAAACTAGACCAGACAATACTAGCCTACACCAGACCAACTCCACCACATCCAAAACTAGACCAGACAATACTAGCCTACACAACACGCCCCACATCCAAAACCGACCAGCCCTACAGTCTACTCCAGACCACATCAAAACTAGGGCAACATACTAGTCTACACCAGACCAACTCCACCACACCAGTCCAGAAAACTTACCAGACCAGAACCACCCATCCAAAACTAGTCAGAAACACCTAGACCAACTCACTCCACCAGCCCATCCAAAACTAGACCAGACAATACGAGTCTACACCAGACCAACTCCACCACATCCAAAACTAGACCAGACAATACTAGTCTACACCCGACCTACACATCCAGACCAGACAATACTAGTCCACCAGACCAACTCCAATCCAAACTAGTACCAACAATACTAGCCTACACCAGACCAACTCCACCACATCCAAAACTAGACCAGACAATACTAGTCTACACCAGACCAACTCCACCACATCCAAAACTAGACCAGACAATACTAGTCTACACCAGACCAACTCCACCACATCCAAAACTAGACCAGACAATACTAGTCTACACCAGACCAACTCCACCACATCCAAAACTAGACCAGACAATACTAGTCTACACCAGACCAACTCCACCACATCCAAAACTAGACCAGACAACACTAGTCTACACCAGACCAACTCCACCACATCCAAAACCAGACCAGACAATACTAGTCTGACTTCCAATCAAACTCCCACCACATCCAAAACTATTTAGACCAGACAATACTAGTCTACACCAGACCAACTCCACCACATCCAAAACTAGACCAGACAATACTAGTCTACACCAGACCAACTCCACCACATCCAAAACTAGACCAGACAATACTAGCCTACACCAGACCAACTCCACCACATCCAAAACTAGACCAGACAATACTAGCCTACACCAGACCAACTCCACCACATCCAAAACTAGACCAGACAATACTAGTCTACACCAGACCAACTCCACCACATCCAAAACTAGACCAGACAATACTAGTCTACACCAGACCAACTCCACCACACATCAAAAAAACCACTAGACCAGACAATACTAGTCTACACCAGACCAACTCCACCACATCCAAAACTAGACCAGACAATACTAGTCTACACCAGACCAACTCCACCACATCCAAAACTAGACCAGACAATACTAGTCTACACCAGACCAACTCCACCACATCCAAAACTAGACCAGACAATACTAGTCTACACCAGACCAACTCCACCACATCCAAAACTAGACCAGACAATACTAGTCTACACCAACCAACTCGCACCACATCCAAACTAGCACCAGAGTCACTATAACGTCTAACCAAACACCTCCACCAACATCCAAAACAAGACCCCAGCCCAATACTAGTCTTACACCCAGACTCAACTCCACCACAATCCAAAAAACCAGACCAGGATTATAATGATAAAGTAGTATTAGATATATCCCAGCTCCAATGTTAATTCTGCAATACCTAAAACTATGACCAGATACAATCTAGCACTACACCAGGAACCAACTTCCAATCACACAGCCAATACTATGAAGAGTAGTGATAATAGTCCACTCCATAGACCAACTATCTCACCACAGCTATAAACTTAGAGTAGTACATGATATCGCCAGGTTATGTTACTCCACACCAACTCCACCACAATCCAAAAAACCCTAGACCAGGTGATAAATTACTAGTGCTATAGTATACACCAGTGATAACTCCACCACATCCATCCTGAGCGTTAAATATGAAGAGTAGTGACACAGATCAACCAGGTTAGGCCAAATTACCTGTACTACCTATAATATATAGAAAGTACCACATCCATAAACCAGAGGTTACAATAATCCTACCACCGACCAACTATAGTATGAACATCCAGTCGATATCCCAGAAGTTACTGTATAATATAAATACTGGAGCACTATAATATGAAGAGTAGTGATAATCCCAGGTATTGAGTTAATCCTGTGCTATAATTATGAAGGTAGTAAGTAATTAACAGGTTATTTAAGTAGCGTAATCCGAAGAGTATATAATTCCAATTCACGATTATCCTATCAAATATGAATACGAAAGAGCTAGTAATCATCACAAGGTGATAGTTAATCCTGCACACTATAGTATGAAGAGTAGTGATAATCCCAGGTTATAATAATCCTGCGCTATAATATGAAGAGTTAGTGATGAATCCCAGCAGTTTATGCGTTAATCCTGGAGGGCTAATAGTATTAAAGATAGGTACGGTAATGCCAGGTTATAATCAATAGCCTGCGACATGAAGTATGCCAAGATTAGTGATAATCCCCAGGTATTTATTAATTCCTGAGCTCCCTATAAGTATATGAAGAGTAGTGATAATCCCAGGTTATGTTAATCCTGCGCTATAGTATGAAGAGTAGTGATAATCCCAGGTTATAATAATCCTGCGCTATAATATGAAGAGTAGTGATAATCCCAGGTTATGTTAATCCTGCGCTATAGTATTAAGAGTAGTGGTAATCCCAGGTTATGTTAATCCTGAGCTATAATATGAAGAGTAGTGATAATCCCAGGTTATGTTAATCCTGAGCTATAATATGAAGAGTAGTGATAATCCCAGGTTATATTAATCCTGAGCTATAATATGAAGAGTAGTGATAATCCCAGGTTATATTAATCCTGAGCTATAATATGAAGAGTAGTGATAATCCCAGGTTATATTAATCCTGTGCTATAATATGAAGAGTAGTGATAATCCCAGGTTATATGTAGAGAGTTTTTCTCTGTGAAGCGCAGATTATCGTCAGTACGAGTGCGGTCCGTTGATGTCCTTGTGCACTCTGGCAGTGAAACTACAAACAGCTCCAGCAGCTACAGGGAAGCTGCACTAACGAACCTACCTCATTAATGCAGCTCATTAGCATACATTACTCTAATTAGCATGAAATTAGCATGGCTCCAGCCCACCTCCAAGCACAGAGACACACTCCAGCGATAACACACACACACACACGGCCAGCGGACACTCGCAGCTACAGCGCCGTTATCAGCGCTGGTGTTCGCACGGCCTGAACTCCGCCAGCTCCGCTATTGTCTCCACTGTTCATCAAAGACAATGGAGCTGCCCTCACCGAGCGCGCTCGCACGACAGCGCGGGGAGCTCAGCAATTACACACCCAAATCACTCCTGTACTAACGAGCGAGGAGGCCGGCAGCCCGAGCAGGAGCCCCAGCGCCTCCCTGCTAACACCTGTTCACGCTACAGCACAGGTCTACCGATATCAGCTCCTCAGTCGGAGTGAAGACGGCCAGCTGAGACCCGCTCGGGCTCTGGGGCTAACGTAGCCAACAGGTAATGGTTCAGCTAGCGTAGTTAGCAGCGTGCTAACTGCAGGCCGGGATCTGTTATCTGTTATCTGCTGTAGTAGGAAAGATGGAAAGACGATAGACAGAGGAGGACGGAATGAAAGAACGAGCGACTCCACATGGCTACACCGGTACCAGGCCGGCTCCCGACTGGTCAGTGTATGGATGAGCTCCATTACAGCTTCATATCAGCACTAACTAACGGTCAGTACTGGGCTGGGCCAGCGGGGGGCGCTGTGCTCTGTGCACTGACTACCCTAATCCTCTCTAACGCTGAGCGCCAGTGCCAGACTGTCATGGAGTGACTCAGAATGGCAGCGGGTCATCTTCAGTAGACACCGTCCCGCCTCCGTCTTTTCTTTTAGTCCCAACTAATCCGTGTGGATTTTCGGCACCGTGGTCAGCACCACTCAAGATGAAAACGTCCAGACAGGCCTAGGGTCCCTGCCACCTCCACCTCGTTACCCGCCACCCCATCTGCATGAATCTCGTGTCAGAGCTGATGTTCGAGCTTCATGGGAATGGATTATCACAAGGACACCATAGCACGAACCTCTTAACAGCATCCATACCGAGACAGATTCTGGCGTGTTGGGTTTTTAGTGAACCCGCTCTCGCCCTTCCCAAAAGGCTCATACATTATAATGAGACCTGATGTAGCATTTAAGGTGGTGGATGCCTTCCCTGGCACAGTTCCGAGGAGAATTCCCTGTAGGCTGGGATTGTATCCACTGCTGGTAGACCCTTATGACCGCACGCTTCCACACACCTGCAGATTCAGCTACTTCCTTCACACTATGGTCTTTGGCCACGCCCACATGCAGTCCCTCCTTTTAGCCAATCATTAACATCTGCTCTGGAGCCATTTTCCACACATGGAACGAGACATTCCCTGCACTGTGGCACCTCTTCCCAATCTATGGATCCCGTCACTCACACCCCACAGCGCCACCTGCAGGAGCCTGAAGGTACTACCACCTTAAGCACATAAAGGAGGCTCGGCTTCTGTCTGGGGAGCTCATTTGTATGTGACGGGCGGTGGGCATGAAGGGGGTCTTTAAGGTGGCACTGCTTCTGTAAAGCGTTTGAACAGAGCCGAGCAGCACGGGAAGCTAATACTGATTAGCATGTGTAAACGATCTCCGGAGTGAGCGGAAGGGAACCTCACACAGGCCTGCTCGTGTGGTCTCCGGCCTCTCTCTCTCTCTCCACCAGCCGGAGTGTTATTCATTCTCCAGGAGGTCCTGTCACTCACCCCGACTGACACCGCTGGGATTCAAACCCCAAGCTCCCAGCGGCGATACGCACCCCGGCCTGCTGAGTCGGGCGTTTACCAGCGCAGTCTGTCGGAATGCTAAGCAATCCGGACGCGCTGCTTTAAAATCCAGACGCCTCCCAGGTTTTCCGCTGCTCTCCTTCATCTGCCGGGTTGTTCCTGCTCCCGCTCCGCCGTGCTGTGGCTCGGCTGACGCCTGGTTTGGTGTCTGAGTGCGCTCGTTTTCTCGCGTTCTCCGGGGAATCGCTGCGCTTTTGCTCGGGCCCCCGAGACCCAAACAAACAAACAGAGGCACGGAGACGCTCCGGTTTTCTTCCACGGCTCTCCAGCCCGTCTGCCGGCTCATTCCCGGCGCCCCAGCTTGTGTTTACGCTGCTCTGAATAGATTCATTACGCTGGAAAGAGGATTTCTGGAGTGTGACTGCGCTGGTGCTGTAGCAGAGATAAACAAAGATCAAGACGCGTCACTTACAGTCACATCATCTCCACCAGCAACAGACAGCACCGCCAATCACAGGGAATCTCCCCGGCCACTTTATCAGAAACCCCTCCACGTGGGTGTACAGGAAGAGCCTGGGTCTTTGCAGACGATGACAGAATATCTCTCATGATCGTACGACGGTAGACCGTCAAGCTAATGCTAATTAATGCTAGCTAACCATAATCAGACCTATGCTAGCATTGAAACAGGTGCAGCAAAATCAGACCCTTGCTAGTGTGGAAACAGGTGTAGCATAATCAGACCTATGCTAGCATTGAAACAGGTGCAGCAAAATCAGACCCTTGCTAGTGTGGAAACAGGTGTAGCATAATCAGACCCTTGCTAGTGTGGAAACAGGTGTAGCATTTTCAGACCCTTGCTAGCATGGAAACAGGTGTAGCATAATCTGACCTATGCTAGTGTGGAAACAGGCGTAGCATAATTAGACCTATGCTAGCATGGAAACAGGTGTAGCATAATCAGACCTATGCTAGCGTGGAAACAAGCATAGCATAATCAGACTTATGCTAGCATGGATACAGGTGCAGCATAATCAGACCTGTGCTAACGTGGAAACAGGTGCAGCATAATCAGACCTGTGGAAACAGGTGTAGCATAATCAGACCTCTGCTTGCATGGAAACAGGTGTAGCATAATCAGACCTATGCTAGCGTGGAAACAGGTGCAGCAAATCAGACCCTTGCTAGTGTGGAAACAGGTGTAGTATAATCAGACGTTTGCTAGCGTGGAAACAGGTGTAGCATATTCAGACCCTTGCTAGCGGGGAAACAGGTGCAGCATAATCAGACCTGTGGAAACAGGTGTAGCATGATCAGACATTTGCTAGCAAGGAAACAGGTGTAGCATAATCAGACCTATGCTAGCGGGGAAACAGGTGTAACATAATCAGACCCTTGCTAGCGAGGAAACAGGTGCAGCATAATCAGACCCTTGCTAGCGTGGAAACAGGTGTAGCATAATCATACCTGTGCTAGCGTGGAAACAGGCGTAGCATAATTAGACCAATGCTAGTGTGGAAACAAGTGCAGCATAATCAGACCCTTGCTAGCATGGAAACAGGTGCAGCATAATCAGACCTGTGGAAACAGGTGTAGCATGATCAGACCCTTGCTAGCAAGGAAACAGGTGTAGCATAATCAGACCTGTGCTTGCGTGGAAACAGGTGTAGCATAATCAGACCTGTGCTAGCAAGGAAACAGGTGCATCAAAATCAGACCCTTGCTAGCAAGGAAACAGGTGTAGCATAATCAGACCTATGCTAGCATGGAAACAGGTGCAGCAAAATCAGACCCTTGCTAGTGTGGAAACATGTGTAACAATCAGACCCTTGCTAGCGTGGAAACAGGTGTAACATAATCAGACCTATGCTAGCATTGAAACAGGTGTAGCATAATCAGACCTATGCTAGCATTGAAACAGGTGCAGCAAAATCAGACCCTTGCTAGTGTGGAAACAGGTGTAGCATAATCAGACCCTTGCTAGTGTGGAAACAGGTGTAGCATTTTCAGACCCTTGCTAGCATGGAAACAGGTGTAGCATAATCTGACCTATGCTAGTGTGGAAACAGGCGTAGCATAATTAGACCTATGCTAGCATGGAAACAGGTGTAGCATAATCAGACCTATGCTAGCGTGGAAACAAGCATAGCATAATCAGACTTATGCTAGCATGGATACAGGTGCAGCATAATCAGACCTGTGCTAGCGTGGAAACAGGTGCAGCATAATCAGACCTGTGGAAACAGGTGTAGCATAATCAGACCTGTGCTTGCATGGAAACAGGTGTAGCATAATCAGACCTATGCTAGCGTGGAAACAGGTGTAGCAAAATCAGACCCTTGCTAGTGTGGAAACAGGTGCAGCATAATCAGACCCTTGCTAGCATGGAAACAGGTGTAGCATATTCAGACCCTTGCTAGCGGGGAAACAGGTGCAGCATAATCAGACCTGTGGAAACAGGTGTAGCATGATCAGACATTTGCTAGCAAGGAAACAGGTGTAGCATAATCAGACCTATGCTAGCGGGGAAACAGGTGTAACATAATCAGACCCTTGCTAGCGAGGAAACAGGTGCAGCATAATCAGACCCTTGCTAGCGTGGAAACAGGTGTAGCATAATCATACCTGTGCTAGCGTGGAAACAGGCGTAGCATAATTAGACCAATGCTAGTGTGGAAACAAGTGCAGCATAATCAGACCCTTGCTAGCATGGAAACAGGTGCAGCATAATCAGACCTGTGGAAACAGGTGTAGCATGATCAGACCCTTGCTAGCAAGGAAACAGGTGTAGCATAATCAGACCTGTGCTTGCGTGGAAACAGGTGTAGCATAATCAGACCTGTGCTAGCAAGGAAACAGGTGCATCAAAATCAGACCCTTGCTAGCAAGGAAACAGGTGTAGCATAATCAGACCTATGCTAGCATGGAAACAGGTGCAGCAAAATCAGACCCTTGCTAGTGTGGAAACATGTGTAACAATCAGACCCTTGCTAGCGTGGAAACAGGTGTAACATAATCAGACCTATGCTAGCATTGAAACAGGTGTAGCATAATCAGACCTATGCTAGCGGGGAAACAGGTGTAGCATAATCAGACCCTTGCTAGCGAGGAAACAGGTGCAGCATAATCAGACCCTTGCTAGCGAGGAAACAGGTGTAGCATAATCATACCTGTGCTAGCGTGGAAACAGGCGTAGCATAATCAGACCTATGCTAGTGTGGAAACAGGCGTAGCATAATTAGACCTATGCTAGTGTGGAAACAAGTGCAGCATAATCAGACCTATGCTAGCATGGAAACAGGTGCAGCATAATCAGACCTGTGGAAACAGGTGTAGCATGATCAGACCCTTGCTAGCAAGGAAACAGGTGTCGCATAATCAGACCTGTGCTTGCGTGGAAACAGGTGTAGCATAATCAGACCTATGCTAGCATGGAAACAGGTGCAGCAAAATCAGACCCTTGCTAGTGTGGAAACAGGTGTAACAATCAGACCCTTGCTAGCGTGGAAACAGGTGTAACATAATCAGACCCTTGCTAGCATGGAAACAGGTGTAGTATAATCAGACGTTTGCTAGTGTGGAAACAGGTGCAGCATAATCAGACCCTTGCTAGTGTGGAAACAGGTGTAACATAATCAGACCCTTGCTAGCGTGGAAACAGGTGTAGCATAATCAGACCTATGCTAGCATGGAAACAAGTGCAGCATAATCAGACCCTTGCTAGTGTGGAAACAGGTGTAGCATATTCAGACCTATGCTAGCATGGAAACAGGTGTAGCATAATCAGACCCTTGCTAGTGTGGAAACAGGCGCAGCATAATCAGACCCTTGCTAGCATGGATAAGGACTGAGGAAGCGCCCTGACAGTTCAGGCTCTGCTCTTTCTGAAGGAAATCTGGTTTTACATGTAGAACAAGGCGGAGGTGACGGAGACACAGGTCAGAACCTGATGGTGGACCATGTTCCTCTAAACGGACGGATGTCTCTTTTGACCTTGGACAGGCAGACGAGTGTGTGTCACAGCCATTACCACCAGGCCCAGGCTTTTCACACCTCTTCACACCTCCCTCGCTCGCCCTGCCTCTAGAGAAACCTGAGGAACCACAGCCCACCACGGCGCCCGTAATGGTTAGCTGCGGTGCGCAGCTCCAGAGGTCAGCCGAAGGACGGCGAGGTGGCGTCCGCCAGAGGCCGGCCTTAGCTGTCATGTTCTCTGAACCCGCCCCTAATTACGCTTCCTGTTGCTCGCTCGGCGCAGCGTCCTCCACAGCGGAGAGTCCAGTCCCACTACCCGCCCAAGACTGGCCCGACACGGGGCTAGCGGCGGCTCAGGAAGCGCCTGTGCGGCTTACAGCTCTGATTTCCAGTTTCCCCCCGCTGTCCCATGTAGCCCACCTGCCGAGACGTGTGGGTCTGGAGCTAACGAGTAACAGACGTTCATGCACGTTACCTAGCATCATGCTAACTGACCGCACCAATCACCAGACCTCTGAACAGCCCCAACGCAGCTCCGCTAACGCGCTCCATTACAGCGTCAGTGTCACTACAGGGGAGCGAGCTGATTGGTGGGCCCCAGTTCCTCACCTCTGAGCTACATTAGCCTCGTAGCTCCAGCGCTAACACTACAGCAGTCAGGTAAAGACTAGGGTGCGGGGGGCGGGGCAGCTGTGTGGGTGGACACCGGGGGGTCAGGTGTGATGGGAGGTAATGGGAGGGACGTGTGGAGACGGGGAGCACATGTAGAGTGATGACCACCACGCTGGGTTTAGTCTGTCTGTGTAGCTACTCCACCACCCTCTTCTGTTTTCTCTCTCTCTTCTCCACCCTCTTCTATTCTCGCTCTCTCTCTCCTCCACCCTCTTCTATTCTAGCTCTCTCTCTCCTCCACCCTCTTCTATTCTCGCTCTCTCTCTCCTCCACCCTCTTCTATTCTCTCTCTCTCTCTCTCTCTCTCTCTGTACCACCCTCTTCTATTCTCGCTCTCTCTCTCCTCCACCCTCTTCTATTCTCGCTCTCTCCTCCACCCTCTTCTATTCTCGCTCTCTCCTCCACCCTCTTCTGTTTTCTCTCTCTCCTCCACCCTCTTCTATTTTCTCTTTCTCTCCTCCACCCTCTTCTATTCTCTCTCTCTCTCTCTCTCTCTCTCTCTCTCCTCCACCCTCTTCTATTCTCTCTCTCTCTCTCTCTCTCTCTCTCTCTCTCCTCCACCCTCTTCTATTCTCTCTCTCTCTCTCTCTCTCTCTCTCTCTCTCTCTCCACAACCCTCTTCTATTCTCTCTTTCTCTCTCTCTCCACCACCCTCTTGTTTTCTCTCTCTCTCTCCTCCACCCTTTTCTATTTTCTCTGTCTCTCTCTCTCCTCCACCTTCTTCTGTTTTCTCTCTCTCCTCCACCCTCTTCTATTTTCTCTCTCTCTCCTCCACCCTCTTCTGTTTTCTCTCTCTCCTCCACCCTCTTCTATTCTCGCTCTCTCTCTCCTCCACCCTCTTCTATTTTCTCTCTCTCCTCCACCCTCTTCTGTTCTCTCTCTCCTCCACCCTCTTCTGTTTTCTCTCTCTCCTCCACCCTCTTCTATTTTCTCTCTCTCTCCTCCACCCTCTTTTGTTTCTCTCTCTCCTCCACCCTCTTCTATTCTCGCTCTCTCTCCTCCACCCTCTTCTATTTTCTCTCTCTCTCTTCCACCCTTTTCTATTCTCGCTCTCTCTCTCTCCTCCACCCTCTTTTGTTTCTCTCTCTCGTCCACCCTCTTCTATTCTCGCTCTCTCTCTCCTCCACTCTCTTCTGTTTTCTCTCTCTCCTCCACCTTCTTCTGTTTTTTCTCTCTCTCTTTCTCCTCCACCCTCTTCTGTTTTCTCTCTCTCTCCTCCACCCTCTTCTGTTCTCTCTCTCTCCTCCACCCTCTTCTATTTTCTCTCTCTCTCTCCTCCACCCTCTTCTGTTTTCTCTCTCTCTCCTCCACCCTCGTCTATCATTCTCTCTCCCTCTGTGTGAGGTGATGTATAAGGTGGAGCTGCCGTGGTGGAGTGATGAGGTCACTGTGAGCTGCATGACTCTCCTAATGCTCCCCATTCAACACCATCTACAGTACAGACGGAGAGAGAAATGGGTCAGAGAGGGGGGGGTGGAGAGAGAGGGAGAGAGAGAGAGAGTGGGGTGGAGAGAGAGGGAGAGAGAGGGAGAGGGAGAGAGAGAGAGAGGGAGAGGGAGAGAGAGAGAGAGGGAGTGAGAGGGGGGAGGGAGGGAGAGGGAGTGAAGGGAGGAGAGAGTGTAACTGTATTGATAGTGACTGAGTGAGGAGTTGAAAGAGAAGAGGATGAGGAGAAGGAGGGAGTAAAGGGAGGAGAGAGCTTCAGGATCATTCCCAGGCCGGCTCAGCTCGGGTCCTCCCGTCCTGTAGGAACTCTGTGTGAGGGAGCCTTTAGAGGGGACGTCTGGTTACCTTCACCACCACTGGGACCAGGTCTGACTCGGCCCTTCTTCATCCTGTGCCAGTGCAGCAGCTCCGGTTACCCTGGGCTTCGCTCAGGTTGCTGCTCCTCCTGTAAAGGAGATACGGCTGGGCTCCCGCGGCGGAGATACGGCTGGGCTCCCGCGGCGGAGATACGGCTGGGCTCCTGCGGCGGAGCTG
>JAMWET010001848.1:17500-25000 GCA_024036415.1 Prochilodus magdalenae
CACGACCGTCCTTAACACCACGTCACCGTCACCAAAGACTGCAGTGGTGTCGTACCAGACTGTCATGGAGGGACTCAGAATGGCAGCGGGTCATCTTCAGTGACGAGTCCCGCTTTAGTCTTGGTGGAGACGCCCAACGAACCCGTGTGTGGAGGCACCGTGGTCAGCACCAAGATGGACGGTTTGTTGTCACACGTCCAGAAGGCCTGGTGTCCCTCCACCTCCACCCCTACCGCACCATCTGCAGGAACTGTGTGAGGATGTTCAAGCTGCATGGGATGGATTATCACAGGACTCCATCAGGAACCTCTACAGCTCCATACCGAGACGCCTGGCGTGGTGGGTTGGCTCCGCCCGCTACGTGGCAGTGTATAGGTTGAACACTGTAGACTGTTGTAGACTGTACACATCATTAAAGACCTGCCTAGCCACGCCCCCTCCCCAGAAGGCCAATCAGACAGTTGAAACTTCAGGCTAGGCTGAAACTCAGGAGAACCAGGTCTCCAGCGTTAAATGGGACCGGGCAGGAATGGCAGGGATTCCGGGCAGGGCTGTGCGGATAAGGAGCGGTGCAGTGAGTGAACTGGGTACTGGCCTTAACAGCCGCGGTGGAGCGAGTCCAGCTCCCCGGCGCTCCGGACTGTAACACCGCGTCAGACTTTCCATTAAAGGCCTCCGTTTTTATCCGCACCGACACTCCAGTTAAAGCTCCACCTCCGACCCCTCCGGCCCATCCGGAGGGCGGCCACCCCGCCGCGACCCCGCCGCGACCCCGGTGTGATTCCGCCGAGATCCATCTTAAAGGTCGCCCGCCACTGCCAATCACCAGAGGGAGGTCAGAGGTCAACCTCGCATCACAAACAGTGAGCGGGAGCCAATTACGGCCCGGGGACTGGCTCCATCGCCGCGGAAACTGAAGAGCGCCAGGCTCCAAGATAGAATATAGATTTTTAATTTAGAGCAGCAACACCGGGGTCAGATCACTCTCCACTCACTCCAACCGGAGAGAGAGAGAGAGAGAGGGAGGGAGGGAGAGAGAGAGGGAGAGAGGGAGGGAGGGAGAGAGAGAGAGAGAGAGAGGGAGGGAGAGAGGGAGAGAGAGAGAGAGGAGGAGGAGGAGAGAGAGGGAGAGAGAGAGAGAGGGAGGGAGGGAGGGGGAGAGGGAGAGAGAGAGAGAGGAGAGGAGGGAGGGAGGAGGAGAGGGAGAGAGAGAGAGAGAGAGAGAGAGAGAGAGACAGAGAGGAGGGCAGAGAGAGTGGGGGGGAGAGAGAGAGAGAGAGAGAGAGAGAGAGAGAGGGAGGGAGGGAGGGGGAGAGGGAGAGAGAGAGAGAGAGAGAGAGAGAGACAGAGAGGAGGGGAGAGAGAGGGGGGGGGAGAGAGAGAGAGAGAGAGAGAGAGAGAGAGAGAGAGACAGAGAGACAGAGAGGAGGGGAGAGAGAGAGGGGGGGAGAGGGAGGGAGAGAGAGAGAGAGAGAGAGAGAGAGGAGGGGAGAGAGAGAGAGGGGGGGAGAGGGAGGGAGAGAGGGGGAGAGAGAGAGAGGGAGGAGGTGGGGAGGAGAGAGAGAGGGAGACAGAGAGACTTTGAGGAGTAATCCATTTCCACTCTTAAGGGCTGTGCAGTGTTGTCTATGGTCTGTCTGTCTCCACCTGTTGCCAAGGTTACTGCCAAGGTCAGGTTAAAAAGGAGGAGAGGCCAACAGCGAGATCAGAACGTCCAGAACTCTAGAACATTAGAGAACATTAGAGAACGTCTGACTAATGCATCCGAGTCAGGGTTTAGAGAGGCTCGTCCTGCTGAAAGGGCTTCCGCTCCGCAGACCCTGACTGTACACCGGCCACTTTATCAGAAACACCCCCCTTCTACTGACACTAACCGGCCACTTTATCAGAAACACCCCCCTTCTACTGTCACTAACCGGCCACTTTATCAGAAACACCCCCCTTCTACTGACACTAACCGGCCACTTTATCAGAAACACCCCCCTTCTACTGTCACTAACCGGCCACTTTATCAGAAACACCCGCCTTCTACTGCCACTCACCGGCCACGTTATCAGAAACACCCCCCTTCTACTGTCACTAACCGGCCACTTTATCAGAAACACCCCCCTTCTACTGTCACTAACCGCCACTTTATCAGAAACGCCCCCCTTCTACTGTCACTAACCGGCCACTTTATCAGAAACACCCGCCTTCTACTGACACTAACCGGCCACTTTATCAGAAACACCCCCCTTCTACTGACACTAACCGGCCACTTTATCAGAAACACCCCCCTTCTACTGTCACTAACCGGCCACTTTATCAGAAACACCCCCCTTCTACTGACACTAACCGGCCACTTTATCAGAAACACCCCCCTTCTACTGACACTAACCGGCCACTTTATCAGAAACACCCCCCTTCTACTGACACTAACCGGCCACTTTATCAGAAACACCCCCCTTCTACTGTCACTAACCGGCCACTTTATCAGAAACACCCCCCTTCTACTGACACTAACCGGCCACTTTATCAGAAAAACACCCCCTTCTACTGACACTAACCGGCCACCTTTATCAGAAAACACCCCCCTTCTACTGACACTAACCGGCCACTTTATCAGAAACAACCCCCTTATACTGTCACTAACCGGCCACTTTATCAGAAACGCCCCCCTGCTACTGACACTCTACTTGACACTAACCGGCCACTTTATCAGAAACACCCCCTTCTACTGTCACTAACCGGCCACTTTATCAGAAACACCCCCCTTCTACTGTCACTAACAGGCCACTTTATCAGAAACACCCCCCTTCTACTGACACTAACCGGCCACTTTATCAGAAACACCCCCCTTCTACTGTCACTAACCGGCCACTTTATCAGAAACACCCCCTTCTACTGTCACTAACCGGCCACTTTATCAGAAACACCCCCCTTCTACTGTCACTAACCGGCCACTTTATCAGAAACACCTCCCTTCTACTGACACTAACCGGCCACTTTATCAGAAACGCCCCCCTTCTACTGTCACTAACCGGCCACTTTATCAGAAACGCCCCCCTTCTACTGTCACTAACCGGCCACTTTATCAGAAACACCCCCCTTCTACCGACACTAACCGGCCACTTTATCAGAAACACCCCCCTTCTACTGACACTAACCGGCCACTTTATCAGAAACACCCCCCTTCTACTGTCACTAACCGGCCACTTTATCAGAAACACCCGCCTTCTACTGACACTAACCGGCCACTTTATCCAGAAACAACCCCCCTCCTTCCGTCACTAACCGGCCACTTTATCAGAAACACCCCCCTTCTACTGTCACTAACCGGCCACATTTATCAGAAAACACCCCCCTTCTACTTTCACTAACAGGCCACTTTTATCAGAAACACCCCCTTCTACTGTCACTAACCGGCCACTTTATCAGAAAACACCCTCCTTCTACTGTCACTAACCGGCCACTTTATCAGAAACACCCCCCTTCTACTGTCACTAACCGGCCACTTTATCAGAAACGCCCCCCCTTCTACTGTCACCAACCGGCCACTTTATCAGAAACACCCACCTTCTACTGTCACTAAAACCGGCCACTTTATCCAGAAACACCCCCCTTCTACTGTCCACTAAACCGGCCACTTTATCAGAAAACACCCCCCTTCTCCTGTCACTAACCGCCACTTTATCAGAAAACACCCCCCCCCTACTACTGACACTACCCGGCCACTTTATCAGAAAACCCCCCTTCTACTGTCACTAACCGGCCCACTTTATCAGAAACACCCCCCCTTCTACTGACACTAACCGGCCACTTTTATCAGAAACACCCCCCCTTCTACTGACCACCACTAAACCGGCCACTTTATCAGAAAACACCCCCCTTCATTACTGACACTATACCGGCCACTTTATCAGAAAACACCCCCCTTCTACTGTCACTAAACCGGCCACTTTATCAGAAACACACCCCCCCTTCTACTGTCACTAACCCGGCCACTTTATCAGAAACACCCCCCTTCTCCTGTCACTAACCGGCCACTTTATCAGAAAAACACCCCCCTTCTACTGTCACTAACCGGCACACTTTATCAGAAACACCCCCCTTCTACTGACACTAACCGGCCACTTTATCAGAAACCCCCCCCTTCTACTGACACTAACCGGCCACTTTATCAGAAACACCCCCCTTCTACTGACACTAACCGGCCACTTTATCAGAAACACCCCCCTTCTACTGACACTAACCGGCCACTTTATCAGAAACACCCCCCCCCCCCTTCTACTGACACTAACCGGCCACTTTATCAGAAACCCCCCCCTTCTACTGTCACTAACCGGCCACTTTATCAGAAACACACCCCCCGTCTACTGTCACTAACCGGCCACTTTATCAGAAACACCCCCCTTCTACTGTCACTATAACCGGCCACTTTATCAGAAAACACCCCCCTTCTACTGTCACTACCGGCCACTTTATCAGAAAACACCCCCCTTCTACTGTCACTAACCGGCCACTTTATCAGAAACACCCGCCTTCTACTGACACTAACCGGCCACTTTATCAGTAACGCCCCCCCTTCTACTGACACTAACCGGCCACTTTATCAGAAACCCCCCCCTTCTACTGTCACTAACCGGCCACTTTATCCGAAACCCCCCCCCTTCTACTGACACTAACCGGCCACTTTATCAGAAACACCTCCCCCCCTTCTACTGTCACTAACCGGCCACTTTATCAGAAACACCCCCCTTCTACTGACACTAACCGGCCACTTTATCAGACACCCCCCCCTTCTTACTGTCACTAACCGGCCACTTATCAGAAAAACACCCCCCTTCTACTGACACTAACCGGCCACTTTATCAGAAACACCCCCCTTCTACTGTCCACTAACCGGCCACTTTATCAGAAACGCCCCCCTTCTACTGTCACTAAAACCGGCCACTTATCAGAAAACACCCCCCTTCTACTGTCACTAACGGCCACTTTATCAGAAACACCCCCTTCTACTGTCACTAACCGGCCACTTTATCAGAAAACACCCCCCTGCTACTGACACTAACCGGCCACTGTATCAGAAACGACACCCCCCTTCTACTGTCACTAAACCGGCCACTTTATCAGAAACACCCCCCTACTACTGTCACTAACCGGCCACTTTATCAGAAACACCCCCCGTCTACTGTCACTAACCGGGCCACTTTATCAGAAAACACCCCCCTTTCTACTGTCACTAACCCGGCCACTTTATCAGAAAACACCCCCCTTCTAATGACACTAACCGGCCACTTTATCAGAAACACCCCACCTTCTACTGTCACTAACCGGCCACTTTATATCAGAAACACCCCCCCTTCTACCGTCACTAACCGGCCACTTTATCAGAAACACCCCCCCTTCTACCGTCACTAACCGGGCCACCTTTATCAGAAACACCCCCCCCTTCTACTGTCACTAACCGGCCACCACTTTATCAGTGAAAACACCCCCCTTCTACTGACACTAACCGGCCACTTTATCAGAAAACACCCCCCTTCTACTGTCACTAACCGGCCCACTTTATCAGAAAACACCCCCCTTCTACGTCACTAAAACCGGCCACTTATCAGAAACGCCCCCCTTCTACTGACACTAAACCGGCCACTTTATCAGAAACACCCCCTTCTACTGACACTAACCCGGCCACTTTATCAGAAACACGCCCCCTTCTACTGACACTAACCGGCCACTTTATCAGAAACACCCCCCCTTCTACTGTCACTAAACCGGCCACGTTTTATCAGAAACACCCCCCCCTTTCTACCGTCACTAAACAACCCCGGCCACTTTTATATCAGGAAACACCCCCCTTCTACCGGTCACTAACCGGCCACTTTATCAGAAAACACCCCCCTCTTCTACCGTCACTAACCGCGCCACTTTATCAGAAACACCCCCCCTTCTACTGACACTAACCGGCCAATTTATCTGTAACACCGCCCTTCTTATGTCTCTAACCGGCCACTTTATCAGAAACCACCCCCTTCTACTTTCACTAACCGGCCACTTTATCAGAAACACCCCCCTTCTACTGACACTAACCGGCCACTTTATCAGAAACACCCCCCTTCTACTGTCACTAACCGGCCACTTTATCAGAAACACCCCCCTTCTACTGTCACTAACCGGCCACTATATCAGAAAAACACCCCCCTTCTACTGTCACTAACCGGCCACTTTATCAGAAACACCCCCCTTCTACTGACACATAACCGGCCACTTTAGCAGAAAACCCCCCTTCTACTGTCACTAACCGGGCCACTTTATCAGAAACACCCCCCTTCTACTGTCACTAACCGGCCACTTTATCAGAAAACACCCCCCTTTCTACTGTCACTAAACTAACCGGCCACTTTATCAGAAACACCCCCCTTCTACTGTCACTAACCGGCCACTTTATCAGAAACACCCCCCTTCTACTGTCACTAAACGGCCACTTTATCAGAAACACCTCCCTTCTACTGTCACTAACCGGCCACTTTATCAGAAACGCCCCCCTTCGCCTGACACTAACCGGCCACTTTCTCAGAAACACCCCCCTTCTACTGTCACTAACCGGCCACTTTTATCAGAAACACCCCCCCCTTCTACTGTCACTAACCGGCCACTTTATCAGAAAACACCCCCTTCTAACTGTCACTAACCGGGCCACTTTATCAGAAACACACCCCCCTTCTACTGACACTAAAAACCGGCCACTTTATCAGAAAACACCCCCTTTCTACTGTCACTAACCGGCCACTTTATCAGAAACCCCCCCCTTCTACTGACACTAACCGGCCACTTTATCAGAAACGCCCCCCTTCTACTGTCACTAACCGGCCACTTTATCAGAAACACCCCCCTTCTACTGTCACTAACCGGCCACTTTATCAGAAACACCCCCCTTCTACTGTCACTAACCGGCCACTTTATCAGAAACACCCCCCTTCTACTGTCACTAACCGGCCACTTTATCAGAAACACCCCCCTTCTACTGTCACTAACCGGCCACTTTATCAGAAACACCCCCCTTCTACTGTCACTAACCGGCCACTTTATCAGAAACACCCCCCTTCTACTGTCACTAACCGGCCACTTTATCAGAAACACCCCCCTTCTACTGTCACTAACCGGCCACTTTATCAGAAACCCCCTCCTTCTACTGTCACTAACCGGCCACTTTATCAGAAACACTCCTCGATACCTCCACATCCTCAGAGACCCTCGTGGTGCTACATCTGAATCCCAGTAGACCCTCCATGTTTACCTCACTGACCCGAATCTTACGGTGGCTGGACCCGCTAACTGATGCTCCGAGC
This sequence comes from Prochilodus magdalenae, assembly GCA_024036415.1. NCBI lineage: Eukaryota > Metazoa > Chordata > Actinopteri > Characiformes > Prochilodontidae > Prochilodus > Prochilodus magdalenae. The sequence continues at coordinate 24,829 of JAMWET010001848.1, forward strand.
CAGGTCGGTAAACAGGTAGTGCCAGGGTTCGGCGGTGGTCCGTGGTGGTCCCCTGAGTGAGATCTGAGGGGTGTGGGAGGAGTGTTGATACGAGGGTCTGTGATGAGCGTGTGCTACAGTCGCGTGACGGAGATCAGAGCGAGAGCTGCTGGAGGTTTCCTTTAATCTGCCG
>JAMWET010001848.1:30000-33723 GCA_024036415.1 Prochilodus magdalenae
TGCCCATACTCCCCTCAACACTGCCTTACTCCCCTCTACCATACTACAACACGCAACACTGCCATACTTCTCTCTACTATACTACAACACGCAACACTGCCATACTTCTCTCTACTATACTACAACTCAACACGCAACACTGCCATACTCATCTCTACTATACTACAACTCAACACGCAACACTGCCATACTCCTCTCTGCTATATTACAACTCAACACGCAACACTGCCATACTCATCTCTACTATACTACAACTCAACATGCAACACTGCCATACTCCCCTCAACACTGGCATACTCCCTTCTACTATACTATAACTCAACATGCAACACTGTTATACTCCGCTACACAATGCTCCAATATTCAACATGCAGTGCTACCATACACCATACAGCAAACTGATAATGCCACACATTTGTACAGTAAATATAGTGTAGTAAATTTTTATCACATGAAATCTACAGTACCACACACGGCATCCAGTACTGGAAAGTACAATTCTACAAGAGTAAAACACACACATGTACACAGTCTCTGTCTAGGTGGTGTCTTATTAACACTACAGAACACCGTGTGACCTTACACAGTATAGTTCCAGGGTGACTGTGAGTAGCAGTGTTGACTGAGCTGTAGGTGTAAGATGTGTTAATGAGAAGTGTGTAGGTCTCTAAAACGCTCAGACGATGGTTGACAGCTGATATAAATGATCCGTTACGTGAACACATTCCGTGGTCTTGGTGTGTGTGCGGAGCATTCAGCGAGACCGTGTTCAGAGCGTATGAGTGGATTAGTATAATCACTCAGCAAACAACAGCCTGAGCCAAAGACTTAACGCTTCCCACCACGGCAAACTGGCTGGTACGACCATGAGACACTTAGACTACAACACATCAGTGTTAAGGCTGTCAGGATTCAGGGGCTGTGCGGTACAACCGTTCAGGCGTGACATAGAACACCCCTTATTATATACAGACCTGCCCAACACCAAACACCCACGTCACCTGTTCAGTGTAGCAACACGTTAACAAGCACATACAATACCACAGCAACGGCCCGGCAACACCTTAACCACCACCTAAACACTATAGCAAGAGCCTAGCAAAACCTTTCACACCCGCACACACAGACACACACTGTACACCCGCACATGCACAGACACCCACTGTACACCCGCACACACAAACGGACACACTGTACACCTGCACACACACAAACACACACTGTACACCCGCACACACAGACACACACTGTACACCCGCACACGCACAGACACACACTGTACACCCGCACACACACAAACACACACTGTACACCCGCACACACACAAACACACACTGTACACCCGCACACACAGACACACACTGTACACCCGCACACGCACAGACACACACTGTACACCCGCACACACACAGACACACACTGTACACCCGCACACACACAGACACACACACTGTACACCCGCACACACGCAGACACACACTGTACACCCGCACACACGGACACACACTGTACACCCGCAAACACGTACACACACTGTACACCCGCACACACACTGTACACCCGCACACATACAAACACACACTGTACACCCGCACACACGGACACAACCCACCACACTGTACTATCCCGATTAAACACGGAACACACACCGTACACCCGCACCACACACTGTACACCCCGCACACACACAAAACACAACACTGTAAACCCGCACACACCACTGTACACCCGGACAACACAGGACACAAACTGACACCCGCACACAAAAACAGGACACACACGGGTTACAACCTGCCACACACACAGACACACACTGTACACCTGCACACATAGACACACACTGTACACCCGCACACACAGACACACACTGTACACCCGCACACACCCAGACACACACTGTACACCCGCACACACACAGACACACACTTTACACCTGCACGCATAGACACACACTGTACACCCGCACAAACACAGACACACACTGTACACACGCACACACAAACTTAACACTGTACACCGATACCGTTTATATATACTCCGTCTGAGTGACCCGCTGACCGATACGGTTATATATACTCCGTCTGAGTGACCCGCTGACCGATACGGTTTATATATACTCCGTCTGAGTGACCCGCTGACCGATACGGTTATATATACTCCGTCTGAGTGACCCGCTGACCGATATGGTTTATATATACTCCGTCTGAGTGACCCGCTGACCGATATGGTTATATATACCCTGTCTGAGTGACCCGCTGACCGATCTGGTTTATGTATACCCTGTCTGAGCGACCCGCTGACCGATCTGGTTTATGTATACCCCGTCTGAGCGAGCCGCTGACCGATCTGGTTTATGTATACCCTGTCTGAGCGACCCGCTGACCGATATGGTTATATATACCCTGTCTGAGTGACCCGCTGACCGATATGGTTATATATACTCCGTCTGAGCGACCCGCTGACCGATACGGTTATATATACTCCGTCTGAGTGACCTGCTGACCGATACGGTTATATATACTCCGTCTGAGCGACCCGCTGACCGATACGGTTATATATACTCCGTCTGAGCGACCCGCTGACCGATACGGTTATATATACTCCGTCTGAGCGACCCGCTGACCGATACGGTTTATATATACTCCGTCTGAGCGACCCGCTGACCGATACGGTTATATATACTCCGTTTTCTGACGCGACACGACGCTGACCGATACGGTTATATATACTCCGTCTGAGTGACCCGCTGACCGATACGGTTTATATATATACTCCGTCTGAGCGACCCGCTGACCGATACGGTTATATATACTCCGTCTGAGCGACCCGCTGACCAATATGGTTTATATATACTCCGTCCGGAGCGATCTCACGCTGACCCGTACGGTTATATATACTTCCGTTCCACTGTGCGACCCGGTCTGACCGATACGGTTTATATATTACATCCGCTCTGAGCGACCGATTCCTGACCGATACGGTTATATATACTCCGTCTGAGCGACCCGCTGACCGATACGGTTATATATACTCCGTCTGAGCGACCCGCTGACCGATACGGTTATATATACTCCGTCTGAGTGACCCGCTGACCGATACGGTTATATATACTCCGTCTGAGCGACCCGCTGACCGATACGGTTATATATACTCCGTCTGAGTGACCCGCTGACCGATACGGTTATATATACTCCGTCTAAGCGACCCGCTGACCGATTTCGGTTTATATATACCTCCGTCTGAGGTGGACCCCGTGACCAATAAGGTATATTATACTCCGTCCTGAGCGACCCCGCTGACCGATAGTCGGTATATATATACTCCGTGCTGAGTCCTTTTTTATGGGTTTGACCTGTCGGGACCGATACGGTTTTATATACCCTCGGTCGTCTGAGCGACACCGCCTGAACGATACGGTTTATAATACTCCCGTCTTCTGAGTGACCCGCTGACCAATACGGTTTATGTATACCCCGTCCCTGAGGCGAACCGTTGACATCGGTCCACGGTCCCGGGTTTGGACCCGCTACGGTTCACTACACATACCATTATGGGTCGATAAGCTGGCTCCATCAGGTACAACGGAACAGGGACAGACAGCGGAGGAAAGCTTGCGAATCAGTGGGATGAATAATGCATGCGCCTCCTTATCACTGGACCTGATTCAAGAGCTTAGCTTATTTACTCCTCCAGTGGAGTTAGAGCCAATTATCACATTTATAT
>JAMWET010001849.1:2500-10000 GCA_024036415.1 Prochilodus magdalenae
GAGACCAGTCATCCACTGTGCTTTACCTTGTTGGAGTACAGCAGTGAGTTGTGGTGCCAAATCTCCAGCCTGCCTGAGCTGTAGCCACATACCAGCAGGCCATCCACGAAGCACACCACACTCACACTCTCTGCCTGCAGAGGAGGATTCTCTGTAAACAGAAACAGCACCTTCCAGTTAAACGACACAAACACTGAATACACAGCACACAAAGGCTTGTCCCCAAACTTCTGAAAGGCAGTGTCTATATACGGGATCTGTACCTGTATGAACATTCCAGGCTCTAAGGGAGCGGTCCTCTGACATGGTGAGGAACTGCGGGCCTCGTCCACTCACCAAGGCCTGGACAGCCCCGCTGTGGCCAAGCAGAGTGCTGCGGTGATGAACCTACAGAGAGAGAGAAGGACTCAACCAACAGGAATGAAACTCTGTGTGTAGGTTTGACATTGGGAGACATGAGAATGATTCAGGTTTCAAGCACGGCCGTGCATGTGGCACAAGCAAGGACTTGCCTTATCCCTGTACCTGACTGACCCAACACTCACGACTGTGGACACTCAGTGAGCAGTGATGCCTTCATGAGTCATCCTGTTAGTGCAGCACCATTGGCAGACGGCTTCACCACACAGGACTACATGTACACAGACCGTTACCACGACCGCCCTTAACACCACGTCACCGTCACCACAGACTGCAGTGGTGTCATACCAGACTGTCATGGAGTGACTCAGAATGGCAGCGGGTCATCTTCAGTGACGAGTCCCGCTTTTGTCTTGGTGGAGACGACCAACGAATCCGTGTGTGGAGGCACCGTGGTCACTCATTATACATTCAGAAGGCCTGGTGTCACTCCACCTCCACCCCTACCTCTGAAATATGGTCTCATATACTCCATCTCTAACTGGAACAACTTTCCAGCGATGATTTTTAATAACTGTAACTAAAGACTGAGTGTGTTTCGTCGTGTTGAGGTGTGCAGTGTGAGGCGTGTACCTGCAGGGGGAGCCAAATCTTCACAGTTCCATCTTCAGATGCTGTAGCCATCATTAGCTTCTCTGCCTTCTTCTTCTTACCTGTGAGAACAACCAGTGAGAAACAGACAGGCGGGTTCAAGCAGGTCTAGCAGAGCACAAACGTAGCACTGTGCAAAAGTCAGGGACCACCTGAGTCAATTCCATTACCATTAAAGGTGCAGTAAGTGATGTTAACCCAACACGCTTTTTATTACAGGCCGGTACCTGTCCATTCCTTGTGTGTGCACAAAGAGTTTTGTAGTTGGTTGGAGCCATAGTTTAGCCACGCCCCCTACATTTTAGAGCAGGAAGAGTGCATGCCTCTGTTCCTCATGGGCACATGGCGAGCAGTTAGGTCTAATAGTTTTGAAGTCGGTGTGTCCCGAAATCAGAATTGTCACTACTGAAACATACTTGGTTGAAAAATATGATGATCTTATGTGTTTATAATAGTTCAAAGCTGTCAAAGTCATGTACTGGCTATTGTTTTGCATGGTGCTTAAACTGTCACCAACGAAACAGACACTACTGCACATTTGGAATGTTTTGGGTAGTGTTATGATTTGGTAATATTTGATGCAGTCTTGGTAATGACAAACTTGAACGCCCAGACATTTCTTAATAAAATAAATCAACACGCATCATCAAAAAATAGCTGCACCCAGAAGGAGGTGTGGGGTTGCAGTGCGGTTGGGAAGGAAGATAAAGGTGACCAGGATCAATAACTGATGATAAATTTAGACTGATATGATCAATATTTATTGAGCTACACATACAGAAGTCTGTCTCTCAGTATGGCATCGGGCCGCCGTGTTTGCTAACCCAACACGCCAGACGTCTCCGTATGGAGCTGTAGAGGTTCCTGATGGAGTCCTGTGATAATCCATCCCATGCAGCTTGAATATCCTCACACAGTTCCTGCAGATGGTGCGGCAGGGGTGGAGGTGGAGTGACTCCAGGCCTTCTGGACGTGTGACGTATGAGAACATACCGTTCATCACAACGGTACCACTGCAGTCTTTGGTGACGGTGACGTGGTGTTAAGGACAGTCGTGGTAACGGTCTGTGTGCATGTAGTCCTGTGTGGTGCAGCTGTCTACCAATGGTGTCAATCATACCCAACAAATTTCATTCCTGTCGGTTGATTCCTTCTGGGTGCAGCTATGTGTGCCACTTTTCTTTTGATGATGAGTGTAATAAAGGTATAGAGTTACTCAAGGCAGTAAGTCAGATCAAGATCAGTCAGATGCCTTGTTTGCTACCTCGTTTGGTGATGATGGTGCTGTGATGGAGGCGTGACTGATGAGCCTGGATCTCAGCGATGACTCCTATATCTGATTTCCACACCATCAGCAGACCGTCAGCGCAGCCCAGCATTACATAATCCTCCTACAGACAGAACATACACCCTAATCACCTCACTGAGTTCCTGAATGTGAGTGGATTCAGTGCTAACAGTGACTCAGTGTTATTAGACTGACCCAGTAGCTCAGTGTGCTGAGAGAGGAAGCAGCGGAGACCTCTCTGAGGCACTGTCCTGTCTGGACGTCCCACAGACGCAGCCTGCAGTCACTGGAGCAGCTTAGCTACAGACAGACAGACAGACAGACAGACAGACAGACAGACAGACAGACAGACAGACAGACAGACAGACAGACTCATAAATACAGCACTAGTCATGTGGAATTTGGAAACACTGCGAGATCGTTACACAGTGGCAGCTTTATACTCTATGAAAGCACTAGTGCCACTTCTCTGCATGTCCTCAGAGATGGACACAGGTTCCCTGCACTCACTAAAGCTGCTGGCGTCCAGGCACAGCTGGTGATCCAGTCTCCATGGCAATGAGCCAGCGTACGAGAGAGAACCGGAGTAGAGCAGTTCACCGTCCACACCATCAGAGCCTGAAACAAATACATCCCCATCACCATCATCATCATAATCATCATCATCATCACCATAAACATCACCATTACCATCACCATCATCAACATAACCATCACTATCACCATCATCAACATAACCATCACCATCATAATCATCATCACCATAAACATCACCATTACCATCACCATCATCACCATAACCATCACCATCATCAACATAACCATCACCATCACCATCATAATCATCATCACCATAAACATCACCATTACCATCACCATCATCACCATAACCATCATCATCATAATCATCATCACCATAAACATCACCATCATCAACATAACCATCACCATCACCATCATCAACATAACCATCACCATCACCATCATCAACATAACCATCACCATCACCATCACCATCATCAACATAACCATCACCATCACCATCATCAACATAACCATCACCATCATAATCATCATCACCATAAACATCACCATTACCATCACCATCATCACCATAACCATCACCATCACCATAAACATCACCATTACCATCACCATCATCACCATAAACATCACCATCATCACCATAACCATCACCATCATCATCATAATCATCATCATCATAATCATCACCATCATAATCATCATCACCATAACCATCGTCATCATAATCATCACCATTACATCACCATCATCACCATAAACATCACCATCATCATAATCATCACCATAAACATCACCATTACCATCACCATAACCATCACCATCATCACCATAAACATCACCATCACCATCATGTTCATTTTCATTTTCACCATAGTAATAATTAGTCTATTAAATTAAAAATACTATAATAAAAAGAAACAACAATGTCAACAACAACAACAGTGGTGAAAACAACAACAGTGACAACAATGACACAAACGACAATGACAATTACCATGACAACAACTATCTACAGTAATTATGACAACAACGACAACAATAATGGCAACAACTACAACAATGACAACAACAATGCTCCACTACAATGCACTACTGTCCACAGGTTAATCAAGTGACATTCATTCATTCATTCATTCATTCATTCATTCATTCATTCATTTATTCGTTCATCTTCTGAACTTATCATCCTTCTGGGTGATGAGGGGTGCTAGAGCCTATCCCAGCCCTTCCACCTTTCCCATGTAGTGATTTGTTTTTTACAGGAATGCTTCTAAACAAGCCATATTACTGATTTTAAAAGCGTTCGTGCAGGATTGCATATTTAGCTTATCTCTAGACATTGTTTACTTGTTGACATGTTAGAACTCAAATGATCTCACTATAGTTGCACACAGATTCACTGGATTCAAGCATATTCCTTTCCAATACGGTAAATTATATGACATCATAGTTAAAATAATTTGACTGACCAAATGACCAAAATCAAACAGGTAATAAACCTAATCCAGAAATATGTTAAAGCATTGTGTGGAAAACGCTCCAGAGCGATGGTAATGATTGGCTAAAAGGAGTGACTGAGCATGTGGGCGTGGCCAAAGACCATAGTGTGAAGGAAGTAGCTGAATCTGCAGGGGTATGGAAGCGTACGATCATATGGGTCTACCAGCAGTGGCTAAACTCCCAGTCTACAGGGAATTCTCCTCGGGACTGAGCCAGGGAAGGCATCCACCAAATCTGGATCCAAATGACCAATTCTTTGGTGTTAGAGTGTCTGAACACTGATGTGGCTACATCCACAAACTTGTCTAGTAAATGCCGAGTCCAGTCAGAGCTGTTACTCGTGCTTGTTACATGGTATTAGGAAGATTCAGTCACAGAGGACTCATTTTTCATCAGGACATCACATCTTGTAGTGTGTTTGAGTCCATACCTTGTCTTTCCCTCCTGACAGCAACTGACCTCCATCTGGGCTAAAGGCCAAACATGTGACTCCTCCACTGTGACCCCTCAGAACACTAACCACACTGGGCTGAACCCAGGGGTCAGAGGTTAAGTTGCTCTTCAGCCACAGAGCGATTGTGAAGTCATCTAATGGAAAAGAGAGAAAGGATTACTGAGGTGTTTACAGACGGAGCTCCCAGGCAGAGCTTGTGGACTAAGACTGTAAACTGCACACAGGATGAGGTTACTCCAGCGCAACAGATGCACCAACATTTCAGCCACTGAGCAAAGCGTAAACAGGCCTCCTGTGCCGAAAAGAGAGAGCTCCTTCAAGAATCCCACCTTCGAGCAGACAGAGAGGAACTAACCGTAATGGTATTCATTGCGTTGGATGAGGAACCGTTCTCTGTTGTTGAGGAAGAGTTCCGGTTTTGCCAATCAGCCATAACATGCCAACCCTCTCAATATATCTACACTCTTTATCCATTTTATCAGCTGACCTGGCACAAACACCTTAACATGGACAGAGAACATTCGCTGCGTCCGAAATCGCCTACTTCTCAGCACTGCAGTGACACTGACGTGGTGGTGGTGTGTTAGTGTGTGTGGTGCTGGTGTGAGTGGATCAGACACAGCAGTGCTGCTGGAGTGTTTAGACACTGTGTCCACTCACTGTCCACTCTATTAGACACTCCTACCTTGCTGGTCCACCTTGTAGATGGACAGTCAGAGACGATAGCTCATCTGCTGCTGCACAGTGCAGTGTTGGTCATCCTCTAGTCCTTCAGCAGTGGTCACAGGACGCTACTGCAGGCGCTGCTGACCACAGGGCAATGTTGGCTGGCTATCGTCTTTGACTGTACATCTACAAGGTGGATGTTGTGTCTGATCCACTCACACCAGCACCACACACACTAACACACCACCACCACGTCAGTGCCACTGCAGTGCTGAGAATGATCCACCTACTTAGCCAGTACGTAGTACACTGAACCCAGTGTGCACTGCTCGACCAGTGAAGCAGTAGGCTCTTTCAGTACGCGAGTACGTAGTATCCTAGCAACCTCGGACGCACTACGTCCGCCATCTTACCAGCGTCATTTGACGCAAGACGGCACGCCACCACTGTAGACGTCCCGCCCTTCATTCTTATAAACATGTAAACTGGGCTTCATATTTGCCGCAGAGCCGCATAACGTTACTCGGCGTTGCACAAAAAGTTGGAGATTATTAACACGTGTACAGGGTTCTCTTCTTCAGCTCGGAACGCCTCCACAGCTCCAGTGGAATCATGGGATAGCACAGTGTGCTTGCAGACTTGAAAATCTCACCGGAAGCAGTACGCCATCCGTCTACCTAGTAGTACGGTAGTAGGCGGTTTCGGACTCAGCGATTCAGACATAGAAATGTTACACACATCATCAATAGAACAGCTGCACCCAGAAGGAGGTGTGGGAGTGCGGTGGTGTTGGGAAGGAAGATAAAGGTGACCAGGATCAATAACTGATGATAAATTTAGACTGATATGATCAATATTTATTGAGCTACACCTACAGAAGTCTGTCTCTCAGTATGGCGTCGGGCCGCCCTGTTCGCTAACCCAACACGCCAGACGTCTCGGTATGGAGCTGTAGAGGTTCCTAATGGTGTCCTGTGATACTCCATCCCATGCAGCTTGAACATCCTCACACAGTTCCTGCAGATGGTGTGGTAGGGGTGGAGGTGGAGGGACACCAGGCCTTCTGGGCGTGTGACGGGTGTCAATAAACTGTTCACCATAGTGCCTCCACAAACGGATTTGTTGGGTGTCCAGCCAATGGTGCTGACACTAACAGAGTGACTCACGGCAGACACCACTACTCGCTGAATGTCCACGATCGTGGTTGTTGGGTCAGTCAGGTACAGTAATAAGGCCTGTCACTGCTTACATCAACCTGGGTCATTTCTACGTCTCGCGGGATCACCCACCAAGTTCCATTCCTGTCGGCTGATTCCTTCTGGGTGCAGCTATTCTTTGATGATGAGTGCGTGTCATAATATAATATATAATATTACTAATATATATATATATATATATATATATATATATATATATATACATATATATATATAATTACCATAGTGTAGGTTTTCATTGTAACTGTCATAACATTGTTTTGACGTGTGTTGTTTATTTACAGGTTCAAACGAATAAACAAAAGTCTTAGAATCAACTGACCGGAGGCTGAAGCAATGTAAGCAGAGTTTTGGGCCAGGGCGAGGATGCCCCCCTTTTGCTCCCCAAAGGCCCCTCTGAGGGTCATGTCTACTCCCTGCTGGCTCCACAGCCGGAGACGGTGGTCTGCAGCCCCGGAAAGCAGCAGCTTCTCCCCCTCCAGCCACAGCAGACATGTCATGGACACCCGTAGGTTCTCGGTGGACCACACTCTCTCACCTAGAGCCACACAAAGACAGAGAGAACAGAGGTGCAGGCTTTGTTTTGGTTTTGTTTTGTTCAGTGGTGGTGACAGGAACCAGGCATCTACACCCAAAAGCTCCTGAGAATTCAAATGAGATATCTGCAAGTTGTTATAAATTAAAAAAAATAAATAAATAAAATATAAATAAATACAATAATCAAATAAAATGGTAAAGATGGTGAAATAGTGGGAACCTGGGAAAAAAAATTATATATATATTGTATCTACAATCACTGTCCATCTTACCAGCTCCAC
>JAMWET010001849.1:15000-24932 GCA_024036415.1 Prochilodus magdalenae
CTACACATACAGAAGTCTGTCTCTCAGTATGGCGTCGGGCCGCCTTGTTTGCTAACCCAACACGCCAGACGTCTCGGTATGGAGCTGTAGAGGTTCCTAATGGAGTCCTGTGATAATCCATCCCATGCAGCTTGAACATCCTCACACAGTTCCTGCAGATGGTGCGGTAGGGGTGGAGGTGGAGGGACACCAGGCCTTCTGGACGTGTGACAACAAACCGTTCATCTTGGTGCTGACCACGGTGCCTCCACACACGGATTCGTTGGGCGTCTCCACCAAGACTAAAGCGGGACTCGTCACTGAAGATGACCCGCTGCCATTCTGAGTCACTCCATGACAGTCTGGTACGACACCACTGCAGTGTTTGGTGACGGTGGTGTTAAGGAGAGTCGTGGTAACGGTCTGTGTGCATGTAGTCCTGCGTGGTGCAGCCGTCTGCCAATGGTGCTGCACTAACAGGATGACTCATGGAGGCAGCACTGCTCGCTGAATGACTGCGGTCATGGTTGTTGGGTCAGTCATGTACAGTGATAAGGTCCGTCCTTGCTTGCATCACGTGTGGTTGCAAGGAGTGAAAGTTAAATCATCAGCATGTCTCGCGATATCAAACCTACACACAGAGTTTCACTCCTGTCGGTTGATTCCTTCCGGGTGCAGCTATATGTGCCACTAGTCTTCCGACGGTGAGTGTAGTCTGCTTGTTTTAATAACAACACATTTATGAGATCGTATCTGATGTAGCTTGGAAGCTTCTGTAATGGCAAAGTGAGGTGGTCAGTCTTACCCAGTCTCTCGCTGTAGCTCTGTAGTATAGTTCACCTTCCTGACCACATTAGCTCCTCCCTCCTCCACCAGCGCCTGAGCCCAGGCGCGAGCAGATGAGTCGGCCGCTTCGTTCAGAGCTTGCTGGACAAACAGAGTCGGCCAATGGGAGAGGAGGGGGGCGTGACGCTTCAGGAAAGAGTGACAGGCCTGAAGCTCATTCAGATCACCTGTAAACATATACATACATTATATATGTATATAAATAAAAACAAACAAACAAATAAGAGAGAAATAAGGTAAACTGCAAAATGCAGTTAAAAAATCATATTGTAATGTTATCTATATATTAATATCCATAGAATAAAGCCATTTATATATATATATATATATATATATATATATATATATATATATATATATATATATATATATATTATACAGTGGGGAAAATAAGTATTTAGTCAGTCACAAATTGTGCAAGTTGTCCCACTTAAAAAGATGAGAGAGACCTGTAATTGACATCATAGGTAGACCTCAACTATGAGAGACAAAATGTGGAAAAAAATTGAGAAAGTCATTTTGTCTGATTTTTAAAGAATTTATTTGCAAATAATGGTGGAAAATAAGTATTTGGTCAATAACAAACAAGCAAGATTTCTGGCTGTCACAGACCTGTAACTTCTTTTTTAAGAGGCTCCTCTTTCCCCCACTCATTACCTGTATTAATTGCACCTGTGTTTGAAGTCGTTACTTAACAGTATAAAAGACACCTGCCTACATTAACCTAAAACACTCACACTCAAAACTCCACTCCACTATGGTGAAGACGAAAGAGCTGTCGGAGGACACCAGAAACCGAATTGTAGACCTGCACCAGGCTGGGAAGACTGAATCTGCAATAGGCAAAGCAGCTTGATGTGAAGAAATCTACTGTGGGGAGCAATAATCAGAAAATGGAAGACCTACAAGACCACTACTATCTCCCCTCGATCTGGGGCTCCACGCAAGATCTCGAGCACCGTGGGGTCAAAATGATCACAAGAACGGTAAGGAAAAATCCCAGAAACCACAAGGGGGGATCTAGTGAATGACCTGCAGGAAGCTGGGACCAACGTTACAAAGGCTACCATCAGCAACACACTACGACGCCAGGGACTCAGATCTTGCAGTGCCAGACGTGTCCCCCTGCTTAAGCCAGTGTCCATATCCAGGCACGTTCTGAAGTTTGCTAGAGAGCATTTGGATGTTCCAGAAGAGTATTGGGAGAATGTCATATGGTCAGATTGAAACCAAAGTAGAACTATTTGGTAAAAACACAACTCGTCGTGTTTGGAGAGAAAGTGAATGCAGAGTTGCATCCAAAGAACACCATACCAACTGTGAAAGCATGGGGGTGGCAACATCATGCTTTTGGGGCTGTTTCTCTGCAAAGGGGACCAGGACGACTGGTCCGTGTACATGAAAAGAATGAATGGGGCCATGTATTGTGAGATTTTTGGGTGCAAACCTCCTTCCATCAGCAAGGGCAATGAAGATGAAACGTGGCTGGGTGTGGGTCTTTCAGTCATGACAATGATCCCAAGCACACTGCCAGGGCAACAAAAGGAGTGGCTTCGTAAGAAACATTTCAAAGTCCTGGAGTGGCCTAGCCAGTCTCCCGATCTCAACCCCATCGAAAAACCTTTGGAGGGAGTTGAAAGTCCGTGTTTGCCCGCCGACAGCCCCAAAAACATCACTGCTCTAGAGGAGATCTAGCATGGAGGATGGGGAATGGGCCAACATAACCAGCAACAGTGTGTGCCAACCTTGTGAAGACTTACAGAAACGTTTGACCTCTGTTCACTTGCCAACAAAGGAATATAGTACAACAAAGTATTTGAGTATGAAACTTTTGTTATTGACCAGTATAATACTTATTTTCCACCGATTATTTGCAAATAAATTCTTTTAAAAATCAGACAAAATGACTGTTCTCCAATTTTTTTTCCACATTTTGTCTCTCATAGTTTGAGGTCTACCTATGATGTCAATTACAGGCCTCTCTCATCTCTTTTTAAGTGGGATGAAACATTGGACAGAAAGCATTGCACAATTGGTGACTGACTAAATACTTATTTTCCCCACTGTATACACACATATATAAATGTGTATATATATATACACACATATATAAATGGCTTTATTCTATGGATATTAATATATAGATAACATTACAATATGATTTTTTAACTGCATTTATATGTATATATATATATATATATATATATATATATATACACACACACATACACACACACACACACACACACACACACATATATATACATATACATATACATACACACACACATACTAGATGCATATATATATATATATATATATATATATATATATACACATATGCATCTATTAAGTGCAGAGGATGTGTTGAGTGATCAGTTATACGTTTGGAAGACCATACGACTGTTTATGTGTCAAAGTCACTTCTTAGTGATGTAAATGATGATGACGATGATGATGATGACGATGATGCCCACCTGATGGCTTAGTCCATTGTGCCCCACCAGCTTCGATCCTCTTCACTGATAAACATAAGGAGTAAGGTTCAGACATCAGTAAACTGACTGAAGAGAGAAGCCGGCTGCATGCTGTGTATATCAGGTATACTTCATAGTGAAACTCATAAACAACAACATAACACCATTCATACTGGCTGTCCTTCACTCAGACCGATCAGTCTACAGAGTGGTCTTTCAGGGCCTCGTCTGAATCATGAGCTGAAAGTTCAAGTTAGAGCAAGCCAAAGATATTCCCCCTACCGAACTGGATGAACGTTTCCAGCAGTGGGTGCAGGAGTCCATGGCGCACGTTAGCAAACAGGTAGTAGTAACTGGACAGCAGGAAATGGACAGGCTGCCACTGACCACAGTGCATCTGAGAATGGAGAGACACGGTGAGCTCAGCAGTCTTGGGTAAACGTGCCAAACTGTTAAAGTGTAGAGGAAGAGCACTGACCAGATGGGCAGGCAGGTGGACCAGAGTGTCGGGGTCACAGTGAAGGAAGGTGTTTTTACTGTGAGGGTCCGACCGCACCCAGAGGAGGACTGCACCACACACACACACACACACACACACACACACACACACACACACACATACAGCACAATCAATATATATATATATCCATCCAGGTGTTTTTGAAGTACTCATTCATATTGGTCAGTGTGGTATTGATGTATAGAGAGAGGGGGGAGAGATAGAGAGAGAGGGGGGGATAGAGAAAGAGAGAGGGAGAGAGAGATAGGGAGAGAGAGAGAGAGAGAGAGAGAGAGAGAGAGAGAGAGAGAGAGAGAGAGAGAGAGACAGAGGGAGGGACAGAGCGAGACAGAAAGAGACAGAGAGAATAGAGAAGAATAGAGAAGGGGGGGAGAGAGGGAGAGAGAGAGGGAGGGAGAGAGGGAGAGAGGGAGGGAGAGAGGGAGGGAGGGAGGGAGGGAGGGAGGGAGGGAGGGAGAGAGGGAGGTAGGGAGGGAGGGAGGGAGGGAGAGAGGGAGGGAGGGAGGGAGGGAGGGAGATAATAGAGAAGAATAGAGAGGAGAGGCAGGGAGAGAGGGAGGGAGAGAGTAAGTGAGGGAAAAAGAGACAGAGAGAATAGAGAAGAAGAGAGAGAAGAGA
This sequence comes from Prochilodus magdalenae, assembly GCA_024036415.1. NCBI lineage: Eukaryota > Metazoa > Chordata > Actinopteri > Characiformes > Prochilodontidae > Prochilodus > Prochilodus magdalenae. The sequence continues at coordinate 19,441 of JAMWET010001849.1, forward strand.
GAGCGCTGTGTACTCTTGTTCCTCTGTCTTTAGGTGTGCTACAGATTCTCCAGCTTGTTTTTGATGTTTCCAGTCCACCTTAACTGAAGCCAGCACTTACCTCACAGTCAGAATGTCACTGCGGTGTCATTTAAGGTGGACCGGATCGGGGGTTAATCAGCAGCGGTGCAGCTACAGGGTGCCCCCTTAAGCTGATTTGTTGTGTTACCTGCCAGGACCAGATGTGCTCTGGCTCTGTCCTCCTCAGTAGACAGGTAAAGCTTCTCAAAAGCTGACCTCACATCCGGGATGGTCAGGGTCAGGGGCTCGTCCGGCTCACGGGACAGAGATGGACAGATCAAACTGCAGGGCATAGACAGATCACAGGCACAGAATGAGCTCATACACCTGATATACGATAGGAGCTGATCCGCTGGATCGTGTGCACTGGATGGTCAGGGCAGGGGCTCGTACACCCGTACACGTGCAATAACACAGGCACGTCATTACACCTGATATACGGAACCAAGCGGTTAACACCACTACCCACCAGAGAGCTACCAACCCATGTGGGAGACGGGGGTTCGAGTCCCAGTCTAGGCAACAAACGCTGCACCAAGACTCCTAATCCTGCACTGGCCTACCTGTATGAAGCTGCCACAGTTCCCACCGAGAGTAGAAGCAGGGACCACATCACTCCCGTTCCTATCTTACAGACCCTACAGACCTACGCTTAACATCTCCAACTGATGGAGCAGTCCATACCCTGATACACCACATCTACTCCTGATGTAGCATAGTATGATACTCCTCCATATCTCCACCTCTAATATATATTTAGTGGTGTAAAAACACTGATCTCTTTTTCTGCACAGTGTAAAAGCTCTAGTTCTCCTTTCAGGTTAGTGAATATTCATGAGGGACCGACCAATAGAATCACTCCAAACCTGCATAGTAATAAACCTAGCTCTATCAGCTCCACTGCAGGTTAGGAAAGCTGGTTCCTCCTCTTCTACAGCTCCAGTCTGGAGGGTTTTAAGGTGGACTGGATAATTCTATTAGGGCTAGTTTATGGTGTCTTCACTTTTATTCTACAGTAGAGCTTTAAGATACACTGAAGGAGACCCTGCTATGAGGAGCTGTGTCGAAACTTCAGAATGAATGGGGGCAGAATGAATGGTATCAGTGGCTCCTTCTTTTTCTTCTAATGATGGACAAAATCCACAGCTTGGAAATGAAGGAACACGGGCAGAAGCCTTGGCAGTGAAGCTCCTTAGCTCTATCGATTGAACATGTGTATCAGAAGAACATTCTTGGTATAGCTCATAATGAGATCAGGTACTCTGCTGCACTTTACTACTCACCCCTGTAAACTCTGCGCCAGCTGGGAGAAGGTGGCCATGGGCATTCGGCTCCTGGGGTTCCTGGCGAGCTGCAGTGCTTTCTGCCAGGTCAGCTGGCCGGGAGCGGAGCTCAGGTCGCTGCACAGGTTCAGCAGGGTGTACAGCTCTCTCTCTCTCAGACCTGTAGTGATGAGAAGGGGGATTCTAGCTCAGGTGTAGATCAGATTCAGACAGCAGGACGGTGAAACTGACTCTCACTGTAGACGCTGAATGGTAGTGGTGCCGCCAGACAACTTACAAGGTTAATCATATTACAGGTGGGCCAGTGTAGTGTTAGGAGTCTTGCCCAAGGACTCTTATTGGTGTAGCACAGCATAGTCACCCATAACGGGATTCGAACCCCAGTCTCCCACACGTGGTGGTGGCTCTCTGGCGGGTAGTGGTGTTATCTGCTGAGGTACGCCAACCATGATGTGTATATGTGCATGTACAGCAGTGTTGAGGGCGTTGTAGGTGCTACAGCAGCTAAACTGCGCTTGTCTTATCTGCTCAACTACTTTCAGAACAATTAGGGACAAATCTGACAAATTTACCAGTGGAGCTGACGGTCAAGGCTCCCAGTGTCCAGTCCAGCCTGGCTGCCTCATACTGAGCCTGCAGTCTGTGTAGACTGTGCTTCACCAACTCACACAGAGAATGAGGAAGAGCCGTGCAGTATGATCGTTTTCATCTGGATAAAAGAAAAACATACATGCTGATCACTAGTCATCATCACGCATCATGATCCATCACCACCCATCCATCATCGACCACCACCATTCATCAGTCATCACCCCTACCGTCGTCTATCATCAAATAAAAGAGAGATTTGGTATATCGGACGCGTCCGTTCATTAACTGAACACACTTTCTCGGCCACTTTCAAACAGGAGGCCGGTGTTCTCTTGATGATACTGACTGATACAGACGTAGCAACTGTTATTCACTAGAACTCGACAAAAGTGAGTCCCCTGTGTATGTCTTTAAGCGCTGTGTATTAATTATCAGGCTCCCTGCAGATGTGGCGCTAGCAGGAGTGATGTCGTGTCTATAGAAATAACTGGGTTGACGAGTGACTGAATCTATAGATTGGGAAGACGGTAGCTACAGCGTGCAGTGGAATGTCTCGTTCCATGTGTGTAACAGCTCCAGAGCAGATGTTATGATTGGCCTGAAAGGACTCGACTGCATGATGGTCGTGGCCAAAGACCATAGTAAGTGAATCGGAAGTAGCTGAATCTAGCAGGTGTATGGAAGCGTACGGTACACAATACGGGTCTACCAGCGTGGGGGCTACAATCCCTTCTACAGGGAATATCTCCCTCGGAACTGGGCCAGGGAATACACATCCACCAGATCTGGACTAGCTTCTACGACCCAATTCTATTGATATAGAGTGTCTATGTCACTCACTGCGACTGTGTGCTGGCTATCTCCAGAACTTGATCCAGTCCATGCCCAATCCAGTCACGGCTGTTATTAGTGCAATGGGATTGGACCGGGGATCACAAACATCTCACAGGGACACTCTTTCATTATCTATCTGTCATGGTGAGGTCTTGTATGGGATGATTGGCCTAGCTCAAGTATCTGAACCACCATGTCTGAAATGTCGTATACGTAGGTAGATCGGAGACATAAACAAAACTCACTCTTATCGATAGTCGGGCCCGTCAGCTGTCTACCGGAGCTCCTCGCAGGCTAAGTGGAGGTCGTACGTGGATTTGCCTGCTGCCCTACTTTCTTCATCAACGACAGTCGTCCGGAAGCTACAAACACAAAACACGTACCACCGTATTCACGCGTGTTCCTGTAAGTTCCTGGACAAGGCCGTGTACCGCTGACACATAGTGAAGTCTGGCGGCCATTTCCGTAGCCTGTACCTGGTTATTCTCGAATCGCTTTCTGCTGTGAGTAAGTCTACCCTCTCAGGTCACTACTGCTGTAACATCACTCATTCAACAGCGACTCCCAGCTTCGCTTCCCTGCACGATACCTCCTTCCTGTCCGGACAAAGTCCAACTGTCCTAAAGTGCGAGAACCAACCACCAGACCAGCCAATGTGTATCTTATTTAGCTGTGGTGTTTCACGTGGATAGAGTGGCACACTTGGAATTTTGGTGACAGACTGCTGACCGGACCTGAACGCAGATACACCGGTTCTGATGACAGAATGTAATGTGAGTCATATGCATGGAACAGACAAATAGTAGGCTATCTCTCTGGACTTAAGACAAGGCCTAACGATACACACGTTCCTCTACCACTGAGTAACGTGTTAAATATTGCTGAACCGATCACCAGCTACATTGTCATAGAGCACTGAAGATAACGGTGCAGGTCAGATATGACCTTTGCAGGCCCAGCCAGAGTGTTTAAGCTGATCTGTGACAGTCCTATTAACAATCATGGGGGTGCGGTTGTCACATCTCGATAACATGAGTGCGCAGTGTAGCTAGCAGTGGATCAGTAGCCGTGTCTCTCTTAGCTGTTCGTGAATGAAGGAGAATATGCTTGTCGTTAGCGTGTATCCAATCTCAGTTAAACTAGGCTTGCACTCTCGGAGCAGCATCGATGAACAAGATCCGCGACGATTCTCCGTCAACAAGACAAGTGCACTATTACTGGCAGGAGCCTTTCCTCGCAACTCATTAAGGTGCGAGACGAGAAACTCTCGTGACAGCATGTCTCTCTAAACAGTGCAGTAAAGACAAATAACACAGTCTGTCCATTCACACAGGAGCCGACACGGTATTCCCGTTAACACCAACAGACAAGTCTGAGTCTGTTTTACTCAGCCGCCAAAATCATTTTGACAAGATGTGTGTGGTTAGTGTGAGTGTGTGTGTGTGGGTGTTGGGGGTGTGGGGGGTGTGTGCGTGTCTGTGGGTGTGTGTCTGAGTGTGTGTGTAACGTGTATGTGTATGTGTCTTAGTTCTGCGTGTGTGTGAGAGTGGTGAGTGTGGAGTGTATTGTTGTGAACGCAGTTTGCTGTGTGCAGCGACGTGTTTGTGTGGGTGAGAGTGTGTTTGTTGTGTGGTTGGTGGAGTGGTGTGTGTGTGTGTGTGTTGTGCTGTGTCTGTGTCTGTTTGAGGGTGTTTGAGTGTAGTGTCTGTGGTCTGTGTGAGGGTGTGTGAGTGTGTGTCTGTATGTGTGTTGAGGATGTACTGCTGTCCTGTGTGTAGTCTGTGTCGAGGGTGATGTGACGTGCTTTTTGGTGTGTGTGTCTGTGTGAAGTTGGTGTGTCTGTGGTGTGTCTGTGTGGTGTGGAGAGTATGTGTCTGTAAGTGTGCTCTGTGATGAGTGTGTGTGTAGTACTGCCACTGTGAGCGGTGACTTATCGGGTGCGTGTGTGCTGTTGTGTGGTGTGCGGAGATTAGAGTCCGTGGTGTCGATGCATGTGCTGTGTGCGTGTCTGTGTCGGTGTGCGCGTTGAGTGATGTGTCTGTGTGTGTGTGGGGCTCGTGATGTGCTGTCTGTGTGTGTGCTGTGCCGCTGTGTGTCTGTGTGTGTGAGAGTGTGTGTCTGTGTGTGTGAGAGTGTGTGTCTGTGTGAGGGTGTGTGAGTGCGTGTCTGTGTGAGGGTGTGTGAGTGCGTGTCTGTGTGAGGGTGTGTGAGTGCGTGTGTCTGTGTGAGGGTGTGTGAGTGCGTGTGTGTGTGTGTGCGCGTGAGTGTATGTCTGTGTGCGCGTGAATGTGTGTCTGTGTGTGAGAGTGTGAGTGTGTGTGGGAGAGTGTGTGTGTGTGAGAGTGTGAGTGTGTGTGTGTGTGTGTGAGAGAGTGAGTGAGTGTGTGGGTGTGTGAGAGTGTGGGTGTGTGTGTATGTGTGAGTGAGAGTGAGTGAGTGTGTGTGGGTGGGTGTGTGAGTGCGTGTGTGAGAGTGTGAGCTGTAGCAGTGAGATGTGTGAGAGTGTGGTGCCTGTAGAAATATGTTGATTGTGTGTGCTAGATGATGACAGTGTGAGTGAGTGTCGTGTGGGTGTGAGTGCGAGTGTGAGGGCTGTGTGTGTGAGAGGTGTCCTGTGATGGTGTGATCGGGATAATGTCTTAATGCCTGGTACGTCCTGTGGTCAGTGATCTGCGTGTAGCGGTCACGGTATCATTTTGGTTGTCACATTCTATTTTTATTATG
>JAMWET010001850.1:0-275000 GCA_024036415.1 Prochilodus magdalenae
AGTGCAAAAGAACACAGTGCAAAACTACAGAGCTGTTTGAAACCTAATTAATCTTTAGGGAAATCAGTTCCTATCCTAATACAGTATATCCCCTTATACTATCTAACATACATGCCAGGAAATGGGATTGGTGATATGACTATGTGCCCCTAACAAGAGTAAGGCATTCTATAAATAATTTTAAAAATACCGTATACAGGACTGTGGAAAAGCCAAGGGCAAAAGACCCGACATTTTATTTCACTTCTTGCCATAAAGGAAAATATGAAATCCCATAAATACAAGTTTCTAAACATGAAGTTCAAAACATTATTACAAGATACAGAGAATATGGGACCCCTAACAACCATGCAAGACCCCCAAAACTGTCACTATTACAGTACTTTAAGCAGGTTTGATCTTTAAAAGAGCTTGCTTCTTGCTTCAGATCTAAAAGAAATCTACAGGTGTTTTTGTCCATTCTCCCAATGTGTGAAGACAACTTTATGAAGAAGTCAATGGGTCTAAAAGGACGTGCACTTGTCAGAAAGACTGAAACAAGACAGATAGATAAAATAGATAAAAATGAAGAGTGCTTGAAAATCCTAAGGAGCTGCTCGTGCTCACCTTACCAGCAGAGAGTAGACCTTAATATCACGTTATCATCATAAGCAGAGAGTAGACTGTACCATCACCAAACCTGTTTGGAATAACACAATGTCTAACCAACATCTAAGATTCAGCTGTGGATAACTGGAAATATATCTGTGCAGGTGTTTTTGAAAAACTGAAAGCGAGCTGTTGACATAGTGATACTGAAAATGACATCATATTTATGTATTGATACTGCTGTATCATTTTCTGTTAAATATCTTTTCTACATTTTTCTTTAAACGAGGAAGGAAATAAATTACATATGGTCCAGACTATATCCAGACTAGGCTACTTATTCCTATAGACCATTACATTTAACTTAAACTTAAACTTTAAATTTAAACTTAAACTTTAAATTTAAAATGTGTTTTTTGGAGAGAAGGAAAAAAAAACTAAATCAAAATAAGTTTTTAGTTTCCAAAATAGAAAAGGACTCACCACTAATGTTATAGTCACCCCAATTAATCATTGTGCTTCAAAACGAAAGCTGTTAGCAAACATAGTGGTTTACATCATCTGCCTGGCCTGCACTTACACTATTATTAGTGATTCACCATTTCAAATACTTACAGTCCAGAACTTGGCTTAAAGTCTTTATGCTCAAACCTTATCAGTGACAGAGCATGAAGGATGATGTTCAAATAAAACAGGATTTGGCTTGAATTTTCCTTTAAAACACTTTAACATGTTTCTCACAATTTTACTAGACAGACTGAGTTCTAGCTGATGTTCAGACTTTGCAACAAGTCAGCAAAAAGCAATAGGACTTATATGACCAAAAATATTTAGTATGTCTACATTTTAATGGAATATATATCATTTATATACATATGCCTGCTTCGTTGTGCTTCACTCAGGCTTTAAAGTATCCACAGAAGTTATGCAAACTAAAAGACAAGGAGATCCACACAGATTAATATAGCACAATAATAAATACGGCCGTGTTTAAAGCTTTATAACATGTGTCTCAATGCATGCACAGGACACACGAAAGGAACACTGGCCTCTTTTATATTAGCTCGGAGACAAATTACCCCCGTGCTGGTATCAATCTGACCACATGTTGCTACTAGTGATGCATGGCGGTGGAAGCAGCATGGCTCATGCAGACACAGGCTGTGCACTGGCTGCCCCTCTCCCCCCAACTCTCCTGCAGCACAAGCCCTGATAAGATCCACTGTGTTTAGCCCCAGGCTTTCCATGGCACTTGTTGCACCGATAAAACAGAGCTAGGGCTTGAGTCATGATTCAAAACAGTTGTTCTCAGCACCACTGCTTTGGGCAGATGCAGAAAACATCAGGTATCAAAACATACAATAGTACGGCTCACTAACTGGCTCTAAACACGAGCTCTGTGGAATCAAATTATTTTCAAAAGAATCATGTTTTTAATACATAAACAACAACTGAAGGTATAACACAGACTGGGCTAGTGTCTGTAAGAAGCTTAAATCATCCATGCATGCCATTTACTTAGTTACTGAGTCATCATTTGCAAAAATATATATTTAAAGTGGTTAAAAAAAAGATCAAGCACCCCTGGTCATACTCTTATTGGCATGGTAATTAATTTTCTCAGTGAAAATAAGCTTCACATCCTCTTCAGACAACACATTTCTGCACATTGTAAACAAGTTCAAATGGGGTGTGTTTTCTTTCCTAAACTTAACTGTTAAACTTAGCATATCAGCATAGTTTATTTATTATTAAATATTTGCAGAAAGTTAAGTTTGCTTCTTGTAGAGGATGAGTTAATACATGGTCAAGCTTACATTTGTTTATTTATTTAGTACATTTTTATGTATAAATTAGTTTGCTTCCTTTCACAATAGTCTTTAAGTTTGTTTGTTTGTTTATTTATACCAGCTGGTCCCTTTTCTTATCCAGTTAATTCATTTATTTATTCATTTACTCATTGGTTGTTACTGTCTGATTGTTAGCAAAGTTAGTTTGGTTGTTTGTTTAAATGTTTTCCTCACCAATAAATAATTTTGCTGTATGCAAGAGTATATGCATAAACCATAGTCCCTGAAGCTGTAGACTCCATGCCTACATCTGACACTCTCTTTCTCTCTCTTTCCCTCTCTCTCTCTCTCTCTCTCTCTCTCTCTCCCTCTCTCTCTCTCTCACCCCAAGCGAAGCTGTGGTTACCGCAGTAGCTCCCATATGTAATTTGGCCTAATCAAGTCCTGCACATAGACGCCCGGAGCACTGAGATCGGCCTGATCCCAAAGCGCACCATCAGCCACAAATTACAGGCTCTGATTTTGGGTTAACTGCGTGCCACTCCTGGAAGAATAACAGTGACAGTTGGAACATGGAGGCAGTTAGGCACCTGTTACAGAGTGTAACCGAGAGGCATATGCTTCCGCAATTACAAATCAAGAGGAAACTTCCTCTACCTGCACCAGCAGGCCACGGCACTGTTAGCCCAGACAAAATATCAATGACCCTGATAAAATATGTTTGGCGTAATAGTGAACTGAATGACCCAGCTTGCACCTTAAAGTACACAGTATTTAGATACCCATAGAAGTCAGAGCGAATGGAACAGAGTATGAATCAGTAAGAGGATGTAAGAGGAAAAAAAGTCATTTTTTGCATTCCAACTGTGTTTTGGAAACAGGGGGTGTGAGGGATAAACACTGCCTCCATTTATGAGATAAAACCTTGTTTATGGTGGAGAACGAGTGGTTGGGGGATGGAGGTGGGGGAAAGAGACTGAATTGAGTCTATTGTATTCTTTACATTTGAAAAAAAATAAGAATTCAAAAAAATTGCTGCATATATCGAGCATAGCAGTACAAACATGTAGCACAAACAGCCTTGCTACAGTCATGTTGGATCTACAAGCAGGAAAAGGTGACAGGATAACAGCCTGGGCAAGAAGGTTATAATGGGATAGACTCAGCACTTATGTTCTTACTTTTCACATACGATCCCACATAGCACATCTGAAGGATTGTACTTCTTTCACAGCTGAAAGAAGTTAAAGGGAAGCTTTCTTCCATGAATAGGTCTTAGGCACTGTACCCCAACGACCACAAGCCTTCCCACATACATATATCTTATGAAAGAAATGAGGTGTGATGTGTTGTCATTTCATGTGCTGCTAGAAAGTTAACAAGCCACAGATAACGTGGCTTGTTAGACAGAGCAATGGGCTTTAATTGCTGTAGGGTTATTGTTGTGGTGATATATTAACCTTTCACACTGCTAAGAGAGCTGCACTGTCCGCGGTGAAGCCTGAAAAGAATGTGGTCTTCTTTACAATATGTGGAATTCCTGAACATGGTTCAAGCAATCTGCATTGTTCTGATGTGTGGTAGTGGATAAAGTGCCTGCCTGAGGGAAAGGAATACTGTAGTGGCCTTCAAGAACAGAAAAGACTGCACTAGTATAATTAAGGTTGGGCGATAAACAATACATAATACAGATTAGTAGGTTTTTCTAGATTTGGGCAAGGCAAGACTCATTAAATTGGATCTATTATCTTCATTTTCAATGTTCATAATTTTGCTTTTAGGCTTTATATTTCCCTTATACTGTACATCTGTATTCATTATGTCCAAAATGCTCTGTTAGAGCTCCTGAGTCTATAAGCCCAACCTCCCAATGAGCTCATTGTGCTCTGATTGGTCATCCTGCTCCCTCTGTTCTGATTTGTTCTTACTGATCCACCTTCGCAGGCTACACTGGAGCAGGATGTTTCAGAGCGGTATGTTGGAACTTTTTTTTAGCTCGCTGTGCTTTGCGTAAGGTCTTGCCAAGCTTACAGTTAGGCGGGCAATAAGAATTGTGTTACAAGATAATGTCACCTTCTAACAGAGAAAAGGGCTGGAATACCAACAAGGTGTTTTAGGCAGCTGAGAAAGGTGGTTTCTGAAAAGAGCTGGTCTCTCTGGCATGTACTTTGGGCTTCCAAATTTTGCAGACCATCTTCATGCACAAAAAGCTTCACAGCACAATGAAGGAAAGGGGAAAACTAGAAAAGAAGAACAGAACTCCTTTAAAGACAAGAAGTGTTTGTATAATTAAAATAAACCCCAAAATGTAAACCTAAGTTTATATTTAAGTTACCAATCAACCCATGGTCTTAGCATTTAAATATGGCATTGCATCATCAGATGCTGGCATTGAATGATACTCAACACAAGATTGAATTGCTTTTTTCACTGAGTAATATATTATAGTAAAGGGTTTATCGTAGTAATAGTTACACATGTCTAAATACAACATTTCTTGTATATAGAATAACACTGGGTAGAGGTATTGTTTGCCAATGTTGAGCTATTAGTGTGAATGATTGCAATGTATCTCCAACTAAGCAATTTTAAATGTATTAGCAAGGTGTGCTACATTAGTTATTAGTTAACTGAGTAATCTTGCAGCGAAGAAGAGTGGGTTTTGTTTCCTACTCCGCTTCAGCAAATTTTAAAATACAGTTTTACACCATGTTATTCTACTCAATAAAACAGGGTGAGCATACATGGTCCTTGCCTATGTATCTTCCCCCATATTGAGGGTCCCTAACATAATTTACATACCTCCATTCTTCCTACACTTTACAATATACAGATGATACTAAAGCCCGGACTGGCCAGAAATATATTTATATTGGGTTATGAACCAAATAAGGAAGGAAGTAGGGTTGTGAGTGGTGAACTGTAGCCCTAAATATCTTGACTGGCCAAAGACATATCACAGTATTTTGACACAAGGATACTTTGCAATAGTTGTGCCATTTTTACTTTTCACACACTCAGCTGCACCAAAATAAACACCACCAATTACACTCTCTCTGTGATGAAACACTTGTTCTTTATGTAATTACAAAATCCACACTGTACTCAAAGAAGTATATTGTTCATCATAATACCAGATAATTATATTATTATTTATGCTAATGTATTATAACAATATATTATTTATTAGATAATAATAAGGGTTTTTGTTGTAACCACTCTAAATGTGAACTCTGTATCTTTGATCATATATCTTACTCTAGTAAGTCCATAGTCAGTTTCGACATATGGATATTACTGATCATGTATCTGATCAGTCTTGACATGAACTTCTTTTCTGTCTGATTTCAAACACTGTAGCTGATGTGTACCAATATAAACAGTAATAAACTTTAAGTACAGTTCCACGTGCCTGCAAGCTCCATTATAGCTCTAGATTGCGTGTAATTTTAGATTTTAAAGGAGCAATCAGTGTTTAAAGCCAGAAGTAAGTAACGTGATTTGATGAATAATTACACTTTACTCTATATGAAGATGCTTACAATCATGAGATCTTTGAAGAGTAATCTGATCGTGGATGTGTCACTTTGGACATAACTGGGATAAATATTACCTCATTCTAAACCAAGCTTCAGCCTGTCACCAAAATCCAGCTGCTCTGGATGAAAGACAGCAGCAACAGCAGCCCCAATAATACTCTGTCTGGGACCTGAATACCATAATACAATTTAATAACAGCTAACAAGGGAAAAGTGGGTTTAATGTCACCTGGCGGATGGTTTCAAAGTAGGCAAAGTTTGGCACGAGCATGGCTAAGCGCTCTGGGAAGCACACTGCTAGTGCTGGCAATCTCTCAATCAGAAGGCCAGCGCAGCTTTTAATGTCTCGCTCTGTGTGTGGAAACATATGTGCATGCATATATGAGTGTGTATGCGCATTTACTTCGAGGCAATGAACTTGGTCCCCTGCCACGAGTCCCACGTCATAAAGCACTGCAGACACTTTCCACTGCAGTCGACACCTCAGAGTCCTAAATATACCTACAGAACAACATACTCAGAAGGCGGAGAGGACGCGGCCTCCTCGCCTGGCTGTCTCGAGGAGAGTCACCCAGGGGTGAGTCCTGGGCCCTTTTTATCATCGCACGTGCCTGCACACTGGCTCAGGCATCAGCTGGGCACTGTGCCAGTGCCTAGAAGCCTCCCGCTGTTTAACGACAATAAATTTACTACCTCGCTCCATATTGCTGTTCTATTGTGTAAACAAGATTAATGCCCCTTTTAATTGAGCACCTGGAGACAGAATGTGACCTTGCTGCGGAGAACTGTGCTACCTGGGCTGCCAACTTACAGCCAGGTCCTGATAGGGCACTGACCTTAGAGTTACATGAATGCTGTCATGTCTTTAATAAATAAAGAAAAAATAATAATATTCAGGACAAGAGGTCAACAGAAGGCTTACAACTTTGGGCTCTTATATGTAACATAATTATAACAATGGGGGTTAATGTTCATAAAATGTATTACTTCATTTTAGGAATTATTCACACTCCATTATTTTTTTAATACTAGATGAATTCACTTTTAAAGTTAACATTTTTAATGTCATCATTATTGTTTTTTTATTATGCTGACTGGCTATTTTAAATCACAAAGGTTTTGCAAGTGCAGCAACAATTTATTACTTGTTTATGCCAGACTGACGTTTATGTAAATATATGAATATTCTAATAATACATTTATTTTTATTATTACTATTATTATTATTATTATTATTATTATTATTATTATTAGTAGTAGTAGTAGTAGTAGTAGTAGTAGTAGTAGCAGCAGTACTAGTAGTAGTAGCAGCAGTAGTAATAGCAGTAGTTGTATTAGTAGTAGTAGCAGTAGTGGTAGTAATAATAGTAACAGTAGTAGTAGTGATAGTAGTAGTAGTAGTAGAAGTAGTAGTAGCACCAGTACTACTAGCAGTAGTAGTAGTAAAAGCAGTAATTGTAGTAGCAGTATTAGCAGTAGTGGTAGTAATAGTAGTAACAGTAGCAGTAATAGTATTAGTAATAATAGTAGTAGCAGTGGTAGTAGTGGTACTATTAGCAGTAACAGTAGTAAAAGCAGCAGTAGTAGTAGCAGTAGCAGTACTAGTAGCAGTAGTAGAAGTAGTAGTAGTAGGAGGAGGAGTAGGAGTAGAAGCAATACTAAAAGCCGCTGTAGTAGTAGTAGTAACAGTAGTAGAAGTAGGAGTAGAAGTAGGAGTAGTAGCAATGCTAAAAGCCGCTGTAGTAGTAGTAGTAACAGTAGTAGAAGTAGTAGTAGTAGTAGGAGGAGCAGTAGCAATGCTTAAAGCCGCTGTAGTAGTAGTAGTAGTAGCAGTAGTAGAAGTAGTAGTAGTAGTAGTAGTAGGAGTAGGAGTAGGAGTAGTAGCAATGCTAAAAGCCGCTGTAGTAGTAGTAGTAACAGTAGTAGTAATAGTGGTAGTAGGAGTAGGAGTAGGAGTAGTAGCAATGCTAAAAGCCGCTGTAGTAGTAGTAGTAACAGTAGTAGAAGTAGTAGTAGTAGTAGTAGTAGGAGTAGGAGCAATAGCAACACTTAAAGCCACTGTAGTAGTAGTAGTAACAGTAGTAGAAGTAGTAGTAGTAGTAGGAGTAGCAGCAGTAGCAACGCTTAAAGCCGCTGTAGTAGTAGTAGTAGTAGCAGTAGTAGAAGTAGTAGTAGTAGGAGGAGGAGTAGGAGTAGTAGAAATGCTAAAAGCCGCTGTAGTAGTAGTAGTAACAGTAGTAGTAATAGTAGTAGTAGTAGTAGTAGTAGGAGTAGGAGTAGTAGCAATGCCTAAAGCCACTGTAGTAGTAGTAGTAACAGTAGTAGAAGTAGTAGTAGTAGTAGTAGGAGTAGGAGCAATAGCAATGCTAAAAGCCGCTGTAGTAGTAGTAGTAACAGTAGTAGAAGTAGTAGTAGTAGTAGGAGTAGCAGCAGTAGCAACGCTTAAAGCCGCTGTAGTAGTAGTAGTAGCAGTAGTAGAAGTAGTAGTAGTAGGAGGAGGAGTAGGAGTAGTAGAAATGCTAAAAGCCGCTGTAGTAGTAGTAGTAACAGTAGTAGTAATAGTAGTAGTAGTAGGAGTAGTAGTAGTAGCAACGCTTAAAGCCGCTGTAGTAGTAGTAGTAACAGTAGTAGAAGTAGTAGTAGTAGTAGTAGTAGTAGGAGCAATAGCAACACTTAAAGCCACTGTAGTAGTAGTAGTAACAGTAGTAGAAGTAGTAGTAGTAGGAGTAGCAGCAGTAGCAACGCTTAAAGCCGCTGTAGTAGTAGTAGTAACAGTAGTAGAAGTAGTAGTAGTAGTAGTAGTAGGAGCAATAGCAACACTTAAAGCCACTGTAGTAGTAGTAGTAACAGTAGTAGAAGTAGTAGTAGTAGGAGTAGCAGCAGTAGCAACGCTTAAAGCCGCTGTAGTAGTAGTAGTAACAGTAGTAGAAGTAGTAGTAGTAGGAGGAGGAGTAGGAGTAGTAGCAATGCTAAAAGCCGCTGTAGTAGTAGTAGTAACAGTAGTAGAAGTAGTAGTAGTAGTAGTAGGAGTAGCAGCAGTAGCAACGCTTAAAGCCGCTGTAGTAGTAGTAGTAACAGTAGTAGAAGTAGTAGTAGTAGGAGGAGGAGTAGGAGTAGTAGCAATGCTAAAAGCCGCTGTAGTAGTAGTAGTAACAGTAGCAGAAGTAGTAGTAGGAGGAGGAGGAGTGGGAGTAGTAGCAATGCTAAAAGCCGCTGTAGTAGTAGTAGTAACAGTAGTAGTAATAGTAGTAGTAGTAGTAGGAGGAGGAGGAGTAGTAGCAATGCTAAAAGCCGCTGTAGTAGTAGTAGTAACAGTAGTAGTAATAGTAGTAGTAGTAGTAGGAGGAGGAGGAGTAGTAGCAATGCTAAAAGCCGCTGTAGTAGTAGTAGTAACAGTAGTAGTAATAGTAGTAGTAGGAGGAGGAGGAGTAGTAGCAATGCTAAAAGCCGCTGTAGTAGTAGTAGTAACAGTAGTAGTAATAGTAGTAGTAGTAGTAGGAGGAGGAGGAGTAGTAGCAATGCTAAAAGCCGCTGTAGTAGTAGTAGTAACAGTAGTAGTAATAGTAGTAGTAGTAGGAGGAGGAGGAGGAGTAGTAGCAATGCTAAAAGCCGCTGTAGTAGTAGTAGTAACAGTAGTAGTAATAGTAGTAGTAGTAGTAGTAGGAGGAGGAGTAGTAGCAATGCCAAAAGCCGCTGTAGTAGTAGTAGTAGTAACAGTAGTAGTAATAGTAGTAGTAGTAGTAGTAGAAGTAGTAGTAGCACCAGTACTACTAGCAGTAGTAGTAGTAAAAGTAGCTGTAGTAGTAGTAGTAGTAGTAGTAGTTACAGTAGTAGTAGTATTAGTAGTAGTAGTAGTAGGTAGTAGTAGAGTAGTAGCAGTAAAAGCCGCTGTTGTAGTAGTAGTATCAGTAGTAGTATTAGTAGTAGTAGTAGTAGTAGGAGTAGGAGTAGTAGCAATGCTAAAAGCCGCTGTAGTAGTAGTAGAAACAGTAGTAGTAGTAGTAGTAGTAGTAGAGTAGTAGTATGCTAGTAGTAGTAACAGCAGTAGTAGTAGTAGTAGTAGGAGTAGTAGCAGTAGCAATACTAAAAGCCGCTGTAGTAGTAGTAGTAGTAGTAGTAGTAGTAGTAGTAGTAGAGTAGGAGTAGGAGTAGTAGCAATGCTAAAAGCCGCTTAGTAGTAGTAGTAGTAGTAGTACAGTAGTAGAAGTAGTAGTAGTAGCAATAGTAGTAGAGTAGTAGTAGTAGTGCTTAAAGCCGCTGTAGTAGTAGTAGTAGTATAGCAGTAGTAGAGTAGTAGTAGTAGTAGTAGTAGTAGTAGGAGTAGGAGTAGTAGCAATGCTTAAAGCCGCTGTAGTAGTAGTAGTAGCAGTAGTAGTAGTAGTAGTAGTAGAGTAGTAGTAGTAGTGCTAAAGTAGGAGTAGTAGTAGTAGTAGTGTAGTAGTAGTAGTAGTAAGTAGTAGCAGTAGTAGTAGTAGTAGGAGTAGGAAGTAGCAATGTACTGTAGTAGTAGTAGTAACAGTAGTAGTAGTAGTAGTAGTAGTAGGAGTAGGAGCAATAGCAATGCTAAAAGCCGCTGTAGTAGTAGTAGTAACAGTAGTAGAAGTAGTAGTAGTAGTAGGAGTAGCAGCAGTAGCAACGCTTAAAGCCTCTGTAGTAGTAGTAGTAGCAGTAGTAGAAGTAGTAGTAGTAGGAGGAGGAGTAGGAGTAGTAGAAATGCTAAAAGCCACTGTAGTAGTAGTAGTAACAGTAGTAGTAATAGTAGTAGTAGTAGAAGTAGTAGTAGTAGCAACGCTTAAAGCCGCTGTAGTAGTAGTAGTAACAGTAGTAGAAGTAGTAGTAGTAGTAGTAGTAGTAGGAGTAGGAGCAATAGCAATGCTTAAAGCCGCTGTAGTAGTAGTAGTAGCAGTAGTAGAGGTAGTAGTAGTAGTAGTAGTAGTAGTAGGAGTAGGAGTAGTAGAAATGCTAAAAGTCGCTGTAGTAGTAGTAGTAATAGTAGTAGTAATAGTAGGAGTAGGAGTAGGAGTAGTAGCAATGCTTAAAGCCGCTGTAGTAGTAGTAGTAACAGTAGTAGAAGTAGTAGTAGTAGTAGTAGTAGTAGGAGCAATAGCAACACTTAAAGCCACTGTAGTAGTAGTAGTAACAGTAGTAGAAGTAGTAGTAGTAGGAGTAGCAGCAGTAGCAACGCTTAAAGCCGCTGTAGTAGTAGTAGTAGTAGCAGTAGTAGAAGTAGTAGTAGTAGGAGGAGGAGTAGGAGTAGGAGCAATTCTACAAGCAGCTGTAGTAGTAGTAGTAGTAGAATTAGTAGTAGTAGTAGTAGTAGTAGGAGTAGCAGCAGTAGCAACGCTTAAAGCCGCTGTAGTAGTAGTAGTAACAGTAGTAGAAGTAGTAGTAGTAGTAGTAGTAGTAGGAGTAGGAGCAATAGCAATGCTTAAAGCCGCTGTAGTAGTAGTAGTAGCAGAGGTAGTAGATGTAGTAGTAGTACTAGTAGTGGTAGTAGGAGTAGGAGTAGTAGCAATGCTTAAAGCCGCTGTAGTAGTAGTAGTAACAGTAGTAGTAGTAGTAGTAGTAGTAGGAGGAGTAGGAGTAGTAGCAATGCTAAAAGCCGCTGTAGTAGTAGTAGTAACAGTAGTAGAAGTAGTAGTAGTAGTAGTAGGAGTAGCAGCAGTAGCAATGCTTAAAGCCGCTGTAGTAGTAGTAGTAGCAGTAGTAGATGTAGTAGTAGTAGTAGTAGTAGTAGTAGGAGTATGTGTTTTAGAAATGCTAAAAGTCGCTGTAGTAGTAGTAGTATTAGTAGTAGTAATAGTAGGAGTAGTAAGGAGGAGTAGGAGTAGTAGCAAGTAAAGTAGTAGTAGTAGTAGTAGTAACAGTAGTAGAAGTAGTAGTAGTAGGAGGAGTAGCAGCAGTAGCAACGCTAAATGCAGATGTAGTAGTAGTAGTAACAGTAGTAGTAGTAGTAGTAGTAGTAGGATGAGTAGTAGTAGTATCAATGCTAAAAGCCGCTGTAGTAGTAGTAGTAACAGTAGTAGTAATAGTAGTAGTAGGAGTAGGAGGAGGAGGCAGTAGTAGCAATGCTAAAAAGCCGCTGTAGTAGTAGTAGTAACAGTAGTAGAAGTAGTAGTAGTAGTAGGAGGAGTAGGAGTAGTAGCAATGCTAAAAGCCGCTGTAGTAGTAGTAGTAACAGTAGTAGAAGTAGTAGTAGTAGTAGTAGGAGTAGAAGGAGTAGAATCGATGATAAAAGCAGGAGTAGTAGTAGTAGTAACAGTAGTAGAAGTAGTAGTAGTAGGAGGAGGAGTAGGAGTAGTAGCAATGCTAAAAGCCGCTGTAGTAGTAGTAGTAACAGTAGTAGTAATAGTAGTAGTAGTAGGAGGAGGAGGAGGAGTAGTAGCAATGCTAAAAGCCGCTGTAGTAGTAGTAGTAACAGTAGTAGTAATAGTAGTAGTAGTAGTAGGAGGAGGAGGAGTAGTAGCAATGCTAAAAGCCGCTGTAGTAGTAGTAGTAACAGTAGTAGTAATAGTAGTAGTAGTAGGAGGAGGAGGAGGAGTAGTAGCAATGCTAAAAGCCGCTGTAGTAGTAGTAGTAACAGTAGTAGTAATAGTAGTAGTAGTAGTAGGAGGAGGAGGAGTAGTAGCAATGCTAAAAGCCGCTGTAGTAGTAGTAGTAACAGTAGTAGTAATAGTAGTAGTAGTAGGAGGAGGAGGAGGAGTAGTAGCAATGCTAAAAGCCGCTGTAGTAGTAGTAGTAACAGTAGTAGTAATAGTAGTAGTAGTAGGAGGAGGAGGAGGAGTAGTAGCAATGCTAAAAGCCGCTGTAGTAGTAGTAGTAGTAACAGTAGTAGTAATAGTAGTAGTAGTAGGAGGAGGAGGAGGAGTAGTAGCAATGCTAAAAGCCGCTGTAGTAGTAGTAGTAACAGTAGTAGTAATAGTAGTAGTAGTAGTAGTAGGAGGAGGAGTAGTAGCAATGCTAAAAGCCGCTGTAGTAGTAGTAGTAACAGTAGTAGTAATAGTAGTAGTAGGAGGAGGAGTAGTAGTAGCAATGCTAAAAGCCGCTGTAGTAGTAGTAGTAGTAGTAGTAGTTGAGCTTGTCATTTCCTCTTTCTTAAAGATGAAAGACCTGTTAAAGTTCTGATTATGGGATGGTGATAGTGAGGGGGTTGTCTTGCAGATCTTGTATAGGTGTTTTTTTATTCCAGATCTAAAAGATTCTCTTACATCAGTCAAGATGTTGTTTTCTCAGAATAATCTTGTATAGGTGTTTTTTTATTCCAGATCTAAAAGATTCTCTTACATCAAATCACCTCAGATGTGTTTTCTAAAGAACAAATAATATTTAGCGGTATTTATTTATTTATTTATTTATTTTTGCACAGTACTATAACAATGTTGGTAAAACTACATTATTAGACTTGATTGCACAGCAGCATTCACTGGCTTATGTAATCCTGATTACAGGTGTCATGTCATGGGTGGAACTGCAAGATTGTTTGTTTAAAACATAGAAACAACATTTCCAAGTATTCTTCCAGGAAACCTGCCTTCTTGAAAAATGTACTTGACTTGTAAATTAAAATATATTAAAGCATATTGAAGTAACACATTATTAGTTTTTAAGTTAAACTTTTTAAGTTCTACTATAGCACTCAGGGCATTTGTGGTAGGCCTTCCATTTCTATTTACGATAGGTCCAATCATTATACAATAAATGCTCATCAGTATTTAATATCACTATGTAATACTGCCACAAGCAAAATAATACAAAATAAACAAGTTACAGTATTTCTTTACTTCTATACTAGATACATAGGCTGTAAGCCATTTGAAAGCATTCAGGTCGGAAAGTACTTCAGAGACAAAGCTTTCCCTTGAATCGTCGTTTATACCCCTAATTTCATCTTACTCTTGGGGTCCCCCTACTTTCTTTAGGCCTTGAAAAATGTAAAGCCCTTTTCAAATGTGACCTTAAAAAGGAGGGGATTGGGCCTAATTGAGCACTGTAGCGGTGTAATTGGGCCAGAGGACCTATCCACATGGAGAGAGTGACCCTTCTAACCTAATGGTGAATGAGGGACAAAGCCAGGGGGTGGAGTAATGCGAGTTAAGGGATTCTCACCAGCTCTTGGGGGAGCTTGTTTCACACACACCGCCCAAAGTGGGGCTTAATAACTTAACACGCTGGTGTGTTTTCCCACTTGAGGAGCGTTCCTCTCCCAGGAACCTGGGACATTCTCCCAGATCTTTCCATAAGGACACTCAAGAGACCAGCGCAGCTCTCGTCTGACACGTCATAAGGGGACTATAAGACATGCATACACACACACGCACACACACGTACATCTGGCCATAGAGGATAAGCTGCTGAGGACACTAGTCAGAAGCACCATGATATTGTCGCTGCCGAAATTGTAAATCCTTTCACATGTTTACTTACATATTTGAGTATAAAATCTTGAAATCACATCACTGAACAGCCTAAAAATAAAATCAATAGTTCCTATACTTTACTGTGGGAGGAGGAAAAATCTGCTTTTGTTAGCAAACATGCTAGATCTTGATATGGAGCAACGTCTAATTTGGCCATGGGTGAATAGAAGGTCTCTGGAAGACCGGGATCTTTTTGTTGTGTACACAAAACTGACACTTTTGGTTTTGCGGTCATGGAAAGATCATGACGTTTGGAGTGTTCCAATGAAGGCAGGCTTAAGGGTCATCATGACATAAACAGCTACACAGGCACTTTTGTTTAAGAGAAACAGGGTTGAAATATCACATTCTTTCCGATCAAAACAACAGCATTACATGCGCCTCTGAAAATTCTCTGAAAGAAACTTGTAAACACGGACAGTTTAGCGAGGCGCTCTGTCTATGCTCACGAAAAAGGAAGCATCACAAAGAGGTTTTTACTCATCTTGCCATGCTGCGTCTGATTTCTCCAGCTGCAATGTACAGCATATGAGCACATAGGGAGCAATTTACATTTTACCGCTTACCACACGTTTCTTGTGGGTGTGTTTTTGTTGCAGCCCCTACATATCAGACAAACACGATGCTGAGTATTTTGCATGTCAGTCAAATAGCCTTCTTCTGTACTCAGTTTTTCAGCCTACTGGCCAGTAAAATATGTCTAATGATTAGGATGCATAATCTGCGACACTTTACGAGACTAACCCCCAACTGGGAATTGGCAGGGGAACGTTGCAGTTGAACAGATCAGTGCTGACAGAGACATAGCTGAAAACAAAGTACCTTTCCTGACAACATTCACGGTCCAGACCGCTAACTTGAGATGAAACTACATTTACAACTTTTCACGTTATTTCACGATATCTCATCTCCTTACCATTTTATCGCATGAGATATCTGCAACAGTAGACAATGCTAGACCTCTCTCTCTACAGCTCCAAGTAACGAACACCTCATCATGAGGGACTACATCCAACGGCACTGCACCTTGTGAGCCTCCCTACTTAAGGAAGATGTCGACTTTCTCCAGGCATAGAGCCTTTACTGTTTCCCTCACAAGAGCAGCATTGCACGTCCTGTGCTGTGGTATGATACTGACATGAACCTTGGCGGAACCAGCAGCTCGGCCAATAAACGATGCGATCTGCCCTGTTGACCATACCGGTTGTTCTGATTATCATCTCTCTTGTCTTTTCCTGTCTCTGCACGGGCTCTATCGCCTGTTGGACCCGTGTCGGGGTGCGGGATAGCACTTGAGACAGCTTTGAGCCTCCCAAGTGATTACAGCTTATAGTGACAAGCAGGCGACTAGCAACACGGCTTGAGGGGTATATTTCTCTGTCGAACCTATCTTCACATCTACCTGCCAACCGCAGAGCAATACTGGCCAAAGTCCGTCCACCGGTACTACGTCATGACTAATCCTAGCCTCCCTTCAACTGACCTAGCTGACCACAGAAAGGCGGTTAACCTGGAGTTGTGGATCTCACCCTCAACAGAACATTCACAGCTTTGATTACAACGATAGGCTAAGTCTATGTAGTCACGGGACATAGTGTTTCCAGAATCGCTACACGAAACACAGACCTCAACTCACACTCTGATCTTATCCTCTCTACTTCTTGACTGCACTTTCCTATCTTTTCTTCTCGTCTACTCTACTGCCGCTATTGCACCTCTCTACTGATAATTCTTTCTCTGATCTCTCTCTATCACACAGACACTACCTAACGAATAGGCGTTTGTTTAGCTCGGTACAAAACGCTTGCAGGCCATAGCATAAACGTTTCCTAGTCTATTTTGTTCTCTTGATTGAAAGTAAGTTTGAATGTTATCATAAAATACAAAAGCTTTATTGTATAATTCCACGACTATAAGATGAATAGTGTAGCTATGTAATATGGGCATCTTAAATGTTCTCTGGTAGTACTGCTCAATAGAAGCATAACCGTGATGAATTGACACATTTTTGAAGACTAGCAGCCAGAATGTATTTCAATTTCACAAGTTATTATTGACACTGTTGAGTGCTTGAATCAATCGTGTGATTTAGACCAGTTTATATATCTTTGTTGTGCTACTGCAGTGCAGAAATCACTTTGCTACTATGACTAGTTGAAATTATGAGATACCGACAATAAATTGTAAGTAGTGTATTGGATACACATTGTTTATTGGTTTTGATTCAATTGGAAGCACTACATATGACGTGATCACCCATCGAAATGTATATATGTGGGCACGTTATTTTTGCTGTATCGATTTAACTGCGGTTTACTTTGATGGTGTACGGAGCTATTTTCATATTCAATGGTAGCTGTCAGTGCAAGATTGGATGCTTATGTCTTAACCAGATATCTTTGGTTTTATTATTTTGTGCTGATTAATAATTTCTTTAAAGCTAGTTACTATACTGCAAGAAATCGCTCATCAGAATTACAACGTCGTTTATTTCTACTTAAAAATGCGCAGTACCGAATGGACTGATTTGGTTACTTTGCATGTGAACATAAGTCCTGTTCACATACACTTTTACGCAAATTCAATATGCTGACGTGTTGTTGACTCTCGACTCCCACATGGCCTAGGAGGATTATAAGGTAGCGCTAGCATGATGTTATGGTATCTACGCCTCACCCTAAAAAAAACATAACAAAAGGACCAAACCTATTATTTCGAATTGATGGGTGGTTAAAGGTTGTTTTTAAAAATTTATGTTCACGAGCCCATAAAATTAGAACCCTATGGGAAGCTATTACAATAGGGTCGCTATTTAAAATAAAGTGACCAGGCATATAAAATTAAAGGTACTATTTAATTATTGACTATGGCTGTAATTTTTAGTAACAATTCAGTACAAAAATCGAACGAAAACAAATATAGCTCTTCACCTGACAAACACATATAGACCACATTTCAAATGCATGTTATTGCGATTAAATTATCACCCATTGAATTGATATTAAACATAAATTAGAAGAGAATGTTTCTCTGATTTCCTTAACTCCAAGTCCCTCTAAGTCAGGACACTTTCCGATCATACCTAGAGAATGACTATACAAAAGAGACTGTGTATATTACGGAATACCAGATTTGGGTGGTACAAAATTTGTACTCCCTGACGCTCACACTGACTCAAAACACAGAGCACGTACAGGGTAACCGTGTCTCAGGGTTATTGAGTCCTCAGTAATTACTGCTAGATCCTATAATTTGAACTACATCACAGGCAGTAAAAAACTTCATACCTGAGTTCTAATGTTTGAGATGACAGTGCGTAAGGAAGCAACTGCAAGAAACTGGTGTCATCCCACTTACGCTTTTTGCATCACAGCCATACAGTAGCTGACTGATGCACTTTGCTGAGTATACTCTGAGTAGCCGCTAATTCTCCCAGAACTAGTGCAACCTAGGTCTATACGAGGGCAACACATACAGAAGTGCAAGCGTTGACCTGCATAATTCTACAACCCTTGCTGTCATATTATTGTATAGAGGCACAAGAGTACATGCAATAACAATTTGATCATAGATCCAAAGAAACAAGGAAAAACAGTGGAAGAATATAAAAATAATAAATAAATCAGAACGCAGACAGACAGTTTGATTTTGGCATCCAATAAGGGGTTTACTAGTGGGTTTCTTTTCTTTGATGAGGAGCTTTAATAATGCATCTTCAGCACATTCAGTTCTGGACCCCAAATAGCATCTATTGATCGTCAACAGCCCAAGACTCAGTCATGCAAGCACTCCCAGCAATCATGTCTGTGACTGTAAGAGGAACATTAGTGCACAAGACATACGGAATACTATCACACTAAATGGAGACTGACACAAAGTTACACAGACAATGATTTTTCATTTGGTTGATTAAACAAAGGCAGAAATATGGATCAACGGAGCAGCTCTCACGCATCACGCCCACTAAAAGAGCTCTGTTGAAAAACGGCAGAGTCAATTCTCTATGTCAGCACAAAACAGTGCCAGAGTGACAATGGGATTCTAAGGAGGACTCAAGGCTTTAGTTAAATAAAACAACGCATTAACACATTCAAGATAAAGTCAGCAAGGTTTAAGTTTTTTTTTACAAGACCATAGACTCTATGCCAGTAGTGTCATGTTGCCACAGTCACAGGAAGCTTTGATCTAGGGTGAGTTTCCCGACAGCTTGTAGCAATATGATCATTGCAGTGTGACAGTTCATTGCAGAGTGTAGTTCATGCTGTGGTATAATTCAGATTATGGATCACCATACGCTGTAATATGAAAATGACTTATCACTCATGCAGTTCGGTATTTCAGTACAATGTTTAAACAGGTAGGTAAAAAACTGGTTCCCAGGGATGTTGTATTAAGATGCAATGTGGTGCAATAAGTGCAGAGTGCTAACTGAAGTACTGTGCAATAATAAGGACTATAGCATTTAAATTACTAACATATAGAAGTGCAGTTCTTAATACTATACACTTAGAATGAAGACTTGATACAAATTCAGCTCTGACCATCAAGATAATCCCATGAAAAAAGAAATTATGGGACATGTGGTATATAGGCTCATCTTAATCTGCACACTATGTATCTTCTCTGTATCAAATGTCTTTCTATTGATGATGAACTGTGTGTCAACTCTGGGACGAGGGCCAAAACATTTCCCAAAGGTCAGCGTTTTGCGCTCTCTAAATTCCCTCTGCTTCTGGCTCATATATACAAACAGTGTACAATTACTCTCCCTTTAGTACTTGCTGAACAATACTACGGCTAGATGTCTCCTGAGATCAACCCTGAAGAATTGACTTAATTCCCCAAAACAAATATGACACTAAACTCTAATGCTATACTGTAAGTGTTTGTGCTCATTTCTGAACCTTGAACTAGGGTCAGACGTAGCCCTGCTTTGCCAAAAGTGTGACGCTTCTGTAATAGGTACAAATGGCATGATACCACATTTTCCTTTCTAATAGACTACTGGTGATGAAAACTATACATGGGCTGACACAGATATCAATATTTCTGATTTAAAAACTACTGCATGAACATCTTAAGGTAGGCTATCATGCTCTATGACTACTTTGAAACACTCAGCTAGCCTAGATTGGAAATGCACAGTATCAGATATTCAATCCAGCATTGTCTAGTCCCGGGTATTAGTTTATCTCTATTTTTATGAAGGGTGAGCATTATCATTTGTTAATCACTGCCACAATATTGACTTTAATTACACTGGTGCCATGTAAACTTATAATATTCCATAATCTCTTTTTATTCTGTGTTGTTACAATCCTGACCAAGCTGACATAAGTGCTACAAGAGTTCTGATGAACATTGTTGAAACATTGTACACCCACCAGCCACCTAATCAGGTGCACACCCTTGTTTCTACACTCGTTGTCCATTTTATCAGCTCCACTTACAATTAAGTTCTCTGAATATTTTCTTAATACCCTATCATCCCATTTTTCAATGATCAGGGTCAACAGAGGACCACCACAGAGCGGGTATTATTTGGGTGGGGAATCATTCACAGTGATGTGGTGGTGGTGGTGTGTTGGTATGTGTTCAAGTGGATCAGACACAGTAGCGCTGCTGGAGTTCTTAAACACTCACTGTCCACACTATTTAATGCTCCTGCAAGGTCCACCTTGAAGGTTCATCTGTTACTGAACAATTGTGTTGGTCATCCTCTAGTTCTTTATCGATGGTCATGACAGTGACAGTGTCTACAGAACACTGTTGGATGAATGTTGCTGGCTTGTGGACTATTCTTAGTCTACTCTGGCATTGAGATGTTTTAAATTCCATCAGCACTGCTGTGTCTGATCCACTCACACCAGCACAACACACCATCACATCAGTGGCATTACAGTGCTAAAAATGATCTACCACCCAAATTTGACTGCTCTGTGGTGGTTCTGTGGGGCTCCTGACCATGGAAAGTTTAAAGGTTAATCGAAACTGTAGCAGAATCATTTTTGGTGCTATATAGAACATGATTTTCTTAAATAAGCAAGTTTTCCCTTAATCTGAACAATCCTTTCACAATGCAAAAACCACAAAAACCCCTTAATCACGCAACAGCTTTTTAAATGTTAATGGTTCTACATAGAGTTCATTTCTTTGCTCAAGAACGCTTGAAGAACTATAGTACATCTATAGCATGAGTGACAATTAACCTTCTCTTTTCTGTATTTCTCTCCCTGCTGTGTTTCATTGCTGGTGATGTTAGACTTTTTGCTGACAGTGCTTTAACACTATGGAAAATATAGACATAACACCTATAAGCACAAATGGCCCACTTCAAAGGGCATTAAGTCACTCCCACTCATGGTGTGTACTTCATGGATATAAAGAGATGAACAAAAGGGCTTCCCAACACTTAAAGTATGCAGACAGAAACATTGCAGGCTAAACGTTGTTGAGGCCCCTACAGCTCTGCATGTGTGTGTGTGTAAGATATCTCGTCCAGGCTGGGGTGCTGCCCTGGCAGCGGCCAGTGGTTAAACCCCAGTAGCAGAAAGGTTAATACACTCAGCACATGTTGCTCTCTACAACAGGTGGTGTGGAGCACTCGGCGGCTCCCAGCATTCCAGCCTGTTCATGCCGGTGGCCCCTGGTATTCCAGGATTTACGCCGCCTCACCACGACCCCCCTCTGTCCCCTCCCCATCCCCTCCTCTCCCCCACCCCACAGGCCTGACTGACAAGCTAATCGTTGGGCTGGGATCCCCTCGGCTATTGATTCCACCGCAACACAACACCTCCCAGTCAATGAAACTGCAATATAATGCTTGAGCTGGGCAGAAAAGGAGGAGGATTAGCGTGTTGAGCAACTGGAAGAAATTTGCCGCTGCTGCTGCTGCCGCCGCCACCACCTCCACCACTTCTCCTCCACGCAGCTGCTGGTAGATAGAAACAGAGCGGCACAAATAAAGAGAGAGAGAGAGAGAAAGAGAGACAGAGAGAGAGAGAAAGAGAAATGTGTCTCAGGGGGTAGCGCTCGGAAAGGCAGGTTATTAAAAGCCACAAAGCGGAGCCCATGCTGGGCGCGGAGAAATAGCCACGGCGCAGGGAAGGCACATCTGAAAGGAAGGGGGTCTGCTTTCTAAATTGTTCTAATCCTCTGAGTGTTTTATTTCGCAGAGTTTTGTAGTTTAGCAACGTTTTGGGCTAAGCCCAGGGATGGTGGGGCCCTCAGCCGGAGACAGCAGCAAAAAGAGCACCACAAAGCCATGTACCTTATGAAATAATTACCATCTGACAGCTAGACTCCATATTGCACAGAAAAATAACACAAAAAACAAAACACCATAAATGATTTAAGCATGTGACAGATGCTGAAGCATGCATGGCATATCCTGTGAATTTGAGGAAGTTCACCACTTCACTCAAGCGTCTCAGCATCCCATGTTCGAGACAACTAACTTCTGTCCGATTCAGCTTTCCAGGCAATTTACTGTACCGCAGCCGCTCCATACAATGCATCTCTAACTATTGATCTGAGGAAGAAGCAAAGCAACAGCAATTAGTGCTATTATCGTTCCAGTTGCACCGCTTCAGTCAACGATCCAATTTCCATGCTGTTTGCACACATAATTAAAACAAATCTGTTACATATATCTCAGGGATCAACAGGCCCCTTTCCACAGCCTCCAGTGGCACAGTAAGTCAATGCAGTAGTGAAGATGCAAGAATCAATATGTTCCAGTCACTAATGCCATAGGGAGTCACTCAAAACCCTGTTGAATATTGACCGCAATTACCCCGTCGCCAAAAATCGGCCTCCCTCCCCAAAGGGACAGGTGAGTTATAGTTACATTTGAAAACAGCACTTCTCAGGAATTTACCCTCCCTACGAAAACTGACTTTTTGAAAAGATAATAAAACACGTTGATGCTTCAGGGAGGGGACGGAGAGCGCTTAACATTTTTATTAAGCTTTAAAAAGCAGTACCAAACACACAACCTTCTGACCCCTCTCTCCCCCAGGTTCTCTCCGTAATAGTTCAGATATTTTTTGGACTTCTAAATGTGCAGGGCTCCGTCCCCTCAAGGGTGGGTTTTATGTCCCATAATGTGTGTGCACTTCTGCAGCGCGACTACCTGACCTATTAACAAAATGTATGGCCCGCAAGTCTGGCGGAAATTCACAATGAACTGATTGCAGTGCTTGTGTTCTGCACCGTGACTCCAAATGATGGGCTCTCCACTGCTCCTTTCAGCAGGACCGTTTTAATGCTTGCTCTATTAAACATAATGTTGTTGCAAAGTTATAGTCCGCAATTTTTCTTGTAGCCAGAGGGGTCACTTCAAACTTCAAAACCTGTCCACAGAATATTTTTTGCTTTGTGGGTTATTTCCTTTTAAATGGCCAAGCTCATCATCATTTGATCCTTTCTTAATCTAAGCAATATATTGCTGAGTAGGTCTTCAATGTTAAAGGGCTCATATCCAACATTTTTTTATTTTATTGCATTTTATTTTTCTCCCTGAAGTACACTTACAATGTCTGTGTGTGTTTAGATAATCATTTTTTACATGATAATTTTCCAGCCTCTCGTCACCACTTTAACAAGGTTGGATTATAATGTCCCTTTAAGACTGATATACATCATATATGTGAAAGGATTTACTTTATTAAAACAGAAGACCAGTTGGATACACTCATTATAACTATACAATGACGTGTTCTTTAACTTCCATGGGATAAGGAGGCAGAGGACCCACCAGAGTGCCTCTGTTAACACCACAACACCAGACACAACACCTCACCTGGGATTGTGAGGCTGTTAACTTGACCCTAGAGGACTGGCAACATGTGGCTTGGTCCAATGAGTCACAGTACCAAATGTTTAATGGTAGATGGTAGGTGATTCCATATTTGTGTGGGATGTGTTTTCATGGCATGGGTTGAGTCCACTGGTCTACCTAAACATGTCATTGATCAGTCAGTCCCATCAGACCCAAGTTCTCCAGGACTGGTTGAAGGGGAATTTCCAATGGATGGTGTGGCCTGCACGTTTGCCCAACATGATCCCAGTCAAAGCATTCTGCTATCATTAAACTCTGATAAATCCATATCCATACATTTTTCTTTCAGCGGTTCATATCCAACATTATTCTTGTATTTTTTTTCTCAGACATAGAATTTTTGTGTAACATTGGTGCAGTTATAGGTAATAAGGCAGTATAATAATAATGTAAGGCAACATACATATATATATATATATATTTTAATGATATTCTTTACCTTATGATGACGTTTTAGTAATAGAAAGATTGAATAGGGCACTATAGACCAACTTAAGTGCAAAAATCTAGTGTTCACACCTCATCATTGTGAAAAGAGCAAGCTAAGCAACTAGCCTCTTCATTCCTGCATGTCATTTATGGGGCAGCAATTAAACACTGCAATCTAGGTTTCATACCGCATCCTCCCTTTGGACAGTGCTCCGGCTAAGCTCCCAGGCCCTGCTCATCATTTTTTACTAGAGCCCTGACTGGATGGTGTGTTACTGCGATGTCATGCTGACCCCTTTCTGATTTTTGTTAGCCTGTTTATCTTTAGCGCTCCTCGTGTCAGGAATGTCAGGGTAATTGGCTTGATGATTATATTTGGATGCAGCGAGGGCTCCGTCACACATTTCATAGTGTGCCACACAGATGGCAAATTGATAATACAGAAGGACGACTAAATTGTACCAACAGAGGTCAGCGCGAGGGGACGAAACCACACACACGCACACAGTCTCGCTCTCTCTCGCTCTCACACACGCACACAATGTCTCTAATAACAAAGTCCATTCTATCAGTGACATTTGCAACTTGATACCCCTATACAGGGCGAAAGGGGAAAAAAAAGTAATTGGCAAGAGAAGGCTCGGCGTAAAAATAGAGGGCTGGTGTCACAGCAAATGTCAAAGGTTTGACCTCCCTTACCCTCCACCACACACGGCCAATCCTGAGGACTCCTGACCACCCCTAGAGCCAGGCCTACAGCTTTAGGTATGCCAAGTTCTGATTGGTCCTCGTGCCATTCCTCCGAGTGACATAGAAATGCATGATGGTGGAGAAGCGCTGACCTTTAGTCTAAAGTCACGTCTCCCCCACACCATCATGCGCTGTCAAGTAGCTGTCTGTCCAGCTTTATGCTCCAGGGGCATGGTTGGTCACCACTTGATTGACATTTTACTCATTTGAAGTTTAGCTTCAACAATCTGAAGGCTATATCGGTTTCTCGGCAGAAAGACATAATGTTTATGGTACATAACTCATAATTCTGTAGCTTTTTTTGAGGTGCTGAAAATAATGCTGATCTACAGTTATTTAAATGCGCCATGGTATACTGAGTGTTGCTGTTTTATATCATGTGTAAAAAAGGCATCCCCTATGAAATCTTGAAGTGTATGTTTTATTAAATGACATTAAGCATAGCAGTGGGCAATATAGCAGAAATATCATATCACATATGTTTTATCACAATAGTATATTGCAATATAATAATGTTACTCAAAGGCTTCGCATTGTGTACTGCACAAATCCAATTAACCAGAACTAATTATGGTCTCTTTGTATTGAGGTGTGCAGTTAGTCAGTCATCTTCAAGTACAAATAATATTTATGATGTGGTCACAAAATGGTGGCAGAATTTCCCATGATGCCAAGCAACTTTAATATATTTCTCACCTTTATATTACGAGTATAATACACATTTAAGCTCGATCATTTGTTTTAATTTCTACTATTTACACTTTCAAAAAGTGGTACTGCCACAGCAAGAAATGCTTTCACCTAACTTGTATGAATGACAAAAGCCGTTACTGATGTTCAGTGTTGATCCTGATAATCATAAGCATTACGTTTGAAAAAGCAGTTGGAATTAAATAATATTGCTCCTAATTACACTATTAGAATAAGCCACCACTTTTGACCTAAAAGTAATATTAGTCCTAGTCATAATGGCCAGGGTAACATTTTATATGAATATACAGTAGATGAAATCAGGCCGGTAATTAGTGATCCATGCTAAGTGATCCATAAGTTTTGCTGAATGATACATATTATACAACGAATGAAGGTGATTATACACATTATGGTGATTATACACACATACAGACATGTATTCACACATATACACACATGACATTATTCTAAATTCCATACAACAAAAACAGCACAATAGTATAGTATAATATGCTTACTGGATTTTCACATTTAGGCATATTAGGCATGTTTAACACTAAATCATTTAGTGATGCAATATTATAGGCTGAACCCACTGGAGGAAAAAACACTTGGGCTATGTGGTGGACTTAGACAGTGTTATAAAAATGGCAATAAGAAATCAAGTATAAATATGAAAAACTCCAAACAATGCCAGAAAACCTTGATTATTATTAGCTACAAAAGCAATTCACAAACCCATGCATGGTGCCATAATTAACACCAGTCTGTCATTTGGCATTTACTTGAGCAGACAACAGTCAATGCCTTATGCAACAGAAGGGCTTGTACTATAAGTAAGTAAACATTAAAGGATGTTGTGTTGATCTGAAGGCACAGAGAGGCAGCGCTTCAGAGCATCCACATGTGCAGCAGTAGCAGCATCCTTAATGAGGATGACCCTCGGCACAGTACAGACATGACCTGGAAAGCCACATTTCTTCCAGGTCAGTGTGTGGGAACTGCCTCTGCAGCTACTCAGCTCACACACAGCTCTTTCTGCAGCTTCGCTATCCACAGCATGCTAACTGAACGCAATCTGTGTAAACTACGCTCTCCACCGGTTAATTATGTACATGATTTCTGGTGAAAGTTCTGGTGAGGTGAAATGTGTGCTAGGTTGTTCAATGCCACTGTGTAACTATGTGCCAAAAAAAAAAAAAACTATTAACCCTATAAAGGTCAGGATCCAGCAGCAGAGTCAAACATATAATACTTACAGTAGAGGCAGGAAGACCTTCAGTATAAGTTAACTTCTGAAAGCAGCCTCTGATATTTAAGCAGTATGTTAGTGCTGAGCTAATAATGATTTATGTGAACCTATTTGGTCATTATAAATGATACACAGACATTTGAAACCTGTGTTTTATTTTATCACAGACATTGACATATATATTTGTTCTTGTAGCCATTTGATTGTGAGTCCGTTAGTAAAGAGTCTTAGCACAGACCTGCTGCCACTTTATATTTATGACATCAGACTTGACAATATCTCCTTGTTTACAACAAGCAGGATTTTACTATTACTTAAAAATTAGTCAAAGAATTTCAAAGTTTTTTTTATTATTTTACAGAATTCCTCTTTTTTTACAGAATAACACTCCCACTTCTTTGCCTAATGAGAGAACAAATTTATTATTGACCTACATGAAAACCTAATATGAAATGTACCTGCTATTTGTGGCCTGTTTGCCACCCAAGACAAAAAGTTTGGGTACTCTGGTCTAATAGTGATTTCTGTTGTTGTTGATTTTTGTTTGTTTCAGTATTGTGCAGTGGATATATGATACAACATATTCAACATCATAGCTACCACAGCGGCCACAGCACACTACAGGAGGAATGTTCTTTTTCTGGTTGCTGAGAACTCATTCACTCATTGCTCCCACCCTTGCATTCCCCTTTGCAAGTGCAAGTGCTGCAGAGAGACTAAGATGAGATCAGAGGCCCAGCCAAAAAGGGTCCAGGCCCTGCTCTGGAACCTTCAAAGCTTGCCACTCTCAAACAGAGCGCGTGGGTCAGTCAATAAAGCTACCACAAAGAGACCTACCCCCCCCCCGACCCGCCAACTCCTTCTCCTTCTCCTTGCCTTCGAAAAACAGGCGCTTTAGCGATAAAGCTGAAGGCAGTTATTACATGGTGACTTTTAATGCAGAAGCGATTTGTGGTCGCCAAAGCCCAAGGCTGCCCCGGGCGAGTCTCGCGCGCCGGCGTTCTAATGGGACCAGTTTGTTGACTGTCAAGATAATGGAGAAATCAGTAGCAGACTGCCTGAGCACCGTAAATAGCAGAGGTAATTAGAGAGCCTGTCACAAATCCAGGAAGGTTTTGATGTTCCTGGTGGCAACGGAGGAAAAAAAGGGGCAGCAGGTACAGAAAGTGATGACACACAATCAGCGTTTAAAGGGGCTGGTTGCCTGAATGTGTTATACATCCATTGGCAACTGCTACCATGTGTGAGTACCTCTGTTTTGCAGAGGTTTGGCCTTTGCTAAGGAGGTGCTCCAATAAAATCTTGGAACCGTTTCATACTGAATGTACTGTATTGTAAAGACATGCATATTTCATCAAAAATAAATTAGCTCACTGAAAGTTAAAGTTCACTGCATGGTCGGACTCTAGTGATCCAGGCTAAAAAAACATCCCCTAAAGTTTTTTCTTTTCTTTTCTTTAGAGATGGCATGACAGATGCCGATATTGAATCACTACAGCAATTTTTTTTCTTTACAAACTGCAAAACTTTAAACGCTAACTTTAAAAAAAAAAGTTTTTGTACAAAACACTTCACTTAAACATAAGCTGAATAAGTACAGTACTTGTACTGTGGGGGTCTGAGTGGACCCTTCATTCATTTAATTTCCAGTCAATACAGCCTTTAAGCCTAATCATTTTTTGTGTCCGGACCATTGTGGAAAACACATTTAAAAGAAAATCATACCGAAGTCTCAACAACTAAATACAATATCAGTTTTCCTTATTTTGTGCATCCACCCTACAGTGATAAAGGTTGCATTTTCTGCTTCTCAAACACACCCTTAGATGCTGAGAACTGGAGTCTTTTTTTGTTGTTGTTGTTTCTTTTTTTTTTTTTATCAGTAATGGCTAGTTAAAAGCTACACATCCTTTCAGACCCATAGCATTGTTTTATCTTCTCACAGTGGAAGGATGGATAAAAACAACTGTAAAAACAAAAGTGTTCGAATGGAGCTTGATCACCTGTTTGAAGGTGAAAGCTTTAGGTTCTGTATATTGGATGGTACAGTTTTGGCGGTCTACAAAATCTTGCATGTGTGCTAGGAGTCTGTTTTCTCTACGTCTTTTAATTTTTGAACTTAAGTTTTGGAAACTTGTATATTTTGGAACTAATCTCTGCAAAAATGTATCCTAAAAAAATTCTTAATAGTCACACTGACTACAAAGTAGAAGGCTGGTGTCTTTTGCATACCTTTGTTTTTAATTATATGACAGGACACAATTTGGATGAGTGCTATGACAGTGGTAAACACTGTAACAGTGGATCAGATATTTTTACTCTCTTTGTTATAGACGCCAACACTTGCTGATATTAGCCCAATACGAATATTCCTGGTATCTGATTGGTGTCATTTTTACACTTATTACTGAATTTTATTTTAGCAGTCCACATTCAATCACTGGACAAATGTACACTGTACACATTATACACTTTCATATAAAGAATTTCAGTTAAGTATTTTGATGGTTGAAGTAACGAAACCTTAAAACTTACACTTACTTGTAAAAAGAACTGACAATGTAATGTTAACCAACTTAAAGGTTCAAGCTTCTGGAAATCAGAGTTATCCATAAGATCAGTACATTGTTCAGTATGAAACCTTTTTACCTCCTTGAAGTGAACAAAGTGGTTCACCCTATATAAACCTCTAGTCTTGGCATGAAAATAGTCCTACATAACACCAAACAAAGGTTTGATATGGCAAAGCTAAGTACCCAGTTTTCCAAGAGTCAGTGGTGAGTTCCAGGTAAAATACTTCAGTGCTACTATGAGTTATGTCCAATATGTGATGTCAGCACACACAAGCGTATAACTCAAGGTTATGGGTGTTTAAAAATAGCCAGTTTCTGATAAATTTCCTTTAAATCTACTTTTTGTTAACATGCATCATCAGAAAAGAGACAGTGTACAAATACTACAAATCAACTGCACAATTTTTAAAAGGGGAGTTAAAGCTACTTATTTGTACTGACTGACAGATCAGTCTTTAAGTTTTCACAAGATATTTAAGGGAAAAATGACTTGGAAAAAAAGCCAACTTTTTCAGGACCTCCTCAATAAATAGGCTAAACCACAGCACTTGTATACAGTTAAACAATTTAAATGCCGCCCATCGATTTTCTGTTTTTTCCTATACGCTGTTGTCCTGTAAACAGGTGAAGGATTAGCTTTGAGTACCTTGCTTTTTTTAACGTTTCTTTTTTCATCTTTTCTTGCACTGAACCTGAGGTCTGAATAAACAGCGGTGCTCTTGTAATATTTCTTAGCCCTCAGCGTTTTCTGGGGCAGGTTCACTCTCTTGGGGTTTTACAGAAATATCCCAAATATCAGAGCGTCTGGCTGTTTTGCAAGACTTACCATTGTTGTTTCCAAGGGCTCCAAAAGTCAACTGAAACTGTTTTGACAATTGACAGCAAAGGGGAACCATGAACCTGCTCGCTTGCACTTTTGAGGAGGCCTGTAGTTTATGTCTATTATTGTTTTATACGAAATGAAAGTAATATTTCACATCTAGTTAGTGGACAAAACCATGCAGTGTTCTTTTTAATGGGATTGTAAACTTAAATTAGAGTCTGCTGAACAGTACAGTATGAGCACAGTATAAAATAATAACACTGCATTCCTGTAAAAGGAGGGGGGGCAGGGGAATCAACGGTCATTTGCAATAACAGTGAAAGAAATAAAACCTAATTTGGCTTTTTCCACTATACAATCTTATATATTTTCTCCGGTTTAAGTACGTCCTGAACTTTAATAGGTCCATGCCGTTTAACCTTCTTAAGACACAAGTGGTGTGAGTGACCTCAAGAAGTGGGAATTTGGTATTTAGAGAGTTTTATTTGCACATACTTCACTTTTCCTTTTTTTTTTTTTTACTACAAACACATTTGTGTTGTTATGGTCACAATTTGTTTGACAGGATTGTGAAGGCAATATTTAGCCTTTCCTGCTTAAACTGAGCTTATAATGTCATTTACAAAATGGATAGTTCCAGTCAGAATGGCTGAGCCTACACAAGCAACCTACCTATGCATGAGTGATCAAATCAATATCAAAAGTGGGAAAAAAGAATTTTACCAATATTTTCCCAGTTTATACATTTTATAAAATGTTGCCATATCAGATAAATTTTATATATATGTTGATTTCTAGCAAGTTCACAACGAACAACTAGGCTTAATCATTTAGCCAAGCTCCTCTATTAATAGAACTAAACCATTTACTAAAGAAATCTCTAAAACATACACATTACCAGCATGTTTCACAAACTACTTTGTGGTTTTTAGTAAATCTGCACTAAGTGGTACTAAGACTTCAGAGAGAACCAGTGTCTGGCACTCACTGTTTGCTTGATGTTAACAAAGCACTAGAAATCTCATAGAGACGCTAAAAGAAATGTGTCTGTATGTTGCACATTTTAAACATTCAAATAATGATAATGTTCTTGTTTATGGAAGCTTGACTATAAGAGCCTATTCAAATTAAATTTCACCAATTGAACAATTGTTTAGTACTATTATTCATAATAAATTATTTTTCAACAGCTGTGTATTTTATATTGTATGTTGTCATGATTTTCAAAAAGTAATAAACCACTCAAAGGCAGCGTATCACAGTGATTTTATCATGGGCACAATGTGGCTGAGCCTCTTGTGGTTTACTGCTTTAGTAGCTTACAACGTGAACAGCTGTTCTCAAAAGCCCACATAACCTCTTGTAACTGGGTCACACTTTGCACTCTCTGTTTAATTCACTCACATATAAATGTATAAAACTAAAGCTAATTTCTGTTGCCCTCATGTACCAGCACTGATCATAAATAACACTGGCTAACTATAAAAAAAAATTGCTATATATGAAATAGATAAAGCATAAAAGGATTTTTAAAATGCTGATATATATATATATATATATATATATATATATATATATATATATATATATATATATGCTGATATATATATATATATATATATATATATAGCAACAGTGCCTTTCTGTAAACCTTCTGTTCAACTATTGCTCCAGCATTGCATCCTGCATCTCATTTAGTAATACACCACAGCTAAAACCACATTTTGTTTTGACTTGAACAGTTTAACATATTTTGCTGACCTTTTGTCCCCTTAACACTTTTGCATGACAGCATCTAGAGGTCATTCGCAAGTTTTTCGAAAGTCATCAGTCATTCTGCTGAAACAGAGGATTTCTGAAAAGCTGGGTGCATTCTGTAGCGAGTGATAAAGTAAAAGTTGTGGCAGGTTTCCTCTGCTGGTTTCCGGCCAGTGTGTCTAGCAGTAGGAAGTGTGGGACACATCCTTGGCCCGTGGGAAGGAAATGAGGCCGGGTGCTGCGGTGATGGTCCGTGACCCCTCTGCGAGGAAAAGTCACAAGCCAACCTTGACACTTCGCTGACAGCTCTGGACCTCTGCAGCTCAATAGTGTTCAGTACAGTGTCATGCTCACATCCTTACATATACTGTACCATGCAAAGTCAGAGACCACCCTCTGGTTTTACATCTGAATGGCCGTCTTATTATGTATTAACAGCATCAAGGTTAGGAGCAGAAAATATACTGACCTGTTAAAACCTTGTAGCTCAAAAATGAGAACTTTACAGGAGAAAAAAAAATACTTTGCATTTAATGAAAGTCAATGATAACATTTTCTCACAAACTGAAAGTTGGTTGCATTTTCTCACAATCCAAATAATCTCAAACACATTCATGTTGGATGAATGTTATGGTTTAATTAATGTTGAGGTTTGATGAATGTTGAATGCCTGAAGTCCAAAAAAAAGTCGGTCTGGCCTCAACTGTTCTAAAAGCACCAACAGCTTTTTTGTTTGATTTATACATGTCCTTTTATCTGTACTGGCTTCCAGTTGCACATCCTTTCAGAGGTGCCTTCTCACAGTGGAAGGGGAGACAGAAACACCTGTGGATTTTTGCTGATTCAAGAGTAAAGCAAGATACAGGAATTAAGTTCTGTTTATCTGATGGTGACAGTTTTGGTGGTCTATCAACTCATGCATGGTTGTTATGAGTCCTATTTTCACTAGATTTTGTTATAATTTCTAGATACTGCAGAAATCAATTTTCTTTTCTAATCTCCTCAGAAATATCTCTTTATGTTACCTAATTGTTGTTTTGGTTGATTAAATTCAATAAATGAATGTGGGTCTCTCACTTTTGCACAGTACTGCACATACACAGGCAGAATTATAGACACACATGAGTGCAAACTGAAGCGCATACGCATTTTAATATATACACACACGGACTAACAGCTGTGTTTGGACTGGATGTACATAGTCCAAAAGCACATGATCTCCAGCAGCAGATCCAGCATGTGGAACACTGCAACTGTTCCCATGCAGAAGGGAAGTGTTCAGTTTGAGAGCTTAACCATAAACCTTTAAATCTGTTCATAAAAATGCATGGGATCAGTCTCGGGACTGTCCTGAAAGTTTTAAACTTCAATGAGCTGGGTCAGACCTAAGAAGCTACCATTATATCATTATTATGGACAAAGAACCATAAGCCCGACAAGGGCTGTGTTTTATGAATGTTTTAAAAGAGCAATATCACTCGCTAAGGATCATCTACTCTAGATAGGCACTGAAAGATAAGGCGAGATAAAGAGATTGACTTTAAGGGAAATGCAAAAGAGGTGCACATTTTGGTAGGAGAGAATTCCGGCTAGACCCAGAATATTCATCATGTCCACAACAGCATTATGACCAGGTGTAGCCTCACAAATATTTGACGCAGCTTAAACAAACTCCTCTGCACTCGAGTTCCTTAAAAGCATTCTCGGTGGCTGCATGGCCACGCAAGAGCGCGTTTCAATAGGCAGCGAGTCTCTTCATTCTGCGAAAGCGCCATTACGGCTGGAAATGAACTGTATGGCATGCGCTCTCAGACATGCAACCTGGGTTTTACTGCGATTCTTCAGTTACACCGGCCAATTTCCTTGAACAAACACCCTAAGTCCTTCTTGGCTGAAGGTTTGTGTTCATAGATGTATAAAAATCACCCTGACCCCCCTCCCTCCCATTCCGGTTGGCTAAATAAATAAATATATAAATAAATAAAATGAAGGATTAAGCCTATTTATGTTGGGTAGGGGCACTACTGGTGTGCACAGATTTCTGTGGAAGCTCTGATAGCATTTATGAGCTATTTAAACCTCTTGGAGCAGAGCACTCATTATCCCAGTTTTTTTTTTTTTTTTTTTTTTTGTGGTCTGAGCCAAAGAGCTGAGGTCATACGTTAAACTGTGAGGCTAAAACTATTTCAAAATTATGAGTTCTGCTGCTGCAGATGTGACACAGTGAACTATGATTATTCACAATACAAACTAACACTCTAGCTTTAGCTTTGGACCATTTCTTTACAGCCATGCCACATTTGAACCTTTTCTAATTGTTTTTAACCCTTAGAGCCTATAGAACCTTTGTTACTAAAGACATATTACCTAGTAATTACTATGTTATTATTAAAATGCAATAGTTTATACAGCAGTTATTATTTCTATGACACTAGAGGTAGGTAAATACATATACATCCATCATGACCTAAACAGAGCAGCACGTCAGACATGCAATTCCATACTATACAACATGAGCCATGTAATATGAGGTCACATGGTTTGTTTTGTTGATGGGTCACATGATTTGTTTTGCTGGTAGAGCATTTACTCAAGCTTTGCCCTTTTCATACCACTAATTGATAAAATAACATATTAAAAAACTGCTTTTACACTTCGTCAAGGTTTGTCAAGGTCAATATGTTATAAATGTAACACTCTAACTTTTAAATGCAGGTTTGTCAACATGTCACAGTAGATCGATAAATATCAATATAGACACTGTGTTTGGGTATGACCACATGTTTATTCATGATATACTGCTGTACTGATATTGTCACTGACACTAATCACAATTATTATTAAAGTTGGTTTTGATGTACATCAGTATTGGGGTAATATCATTTTGGATGGTGGGGTAAAAAAGCCAATAACTTCAAATCATAATAGTACATTTTCTATTTCTTTTTACTATAGGTGGGCTGAGAGGTGGGACGACTGCTGGAGTTATGCTGACTGTCTGCAAACTTTTGTGTTCAAACACTGCAATTGCATTAGATGGGGTAATCAATTAATGGAATGTGCATTATACATGGGGCACCATCACATCTCTGTGAAGCACAGTCAGGGACTTGCATTGCAATACCATGTAATGATGTTACAACAGATTGTTACACCCCTATAATCTAACCTTATATAGCGCTTGCTCAAACTGTGTGACATGGTGATGTTAGCTGTGTATTCCATGTGTGGGTTGGAGGGTTTAAGTAGTCTGAGCATGATAGCCTACTTTACATGCTCAATAGCTGACTTTAAAGCTTAGCAGTACAAACATTGATCCACTGTTAGCTGATAGGGTTTCAATATCAGCATTGAAAACAATCAGTGGCTTCACGCTGCCTCTGACTGTAACTATGAGGCTAACTTGCAAGTTCTGTAAATTACATAAGTGTGGGCCTACATTTAATCCAGTGCAGTTTAAGGGGTTTCAAAATACACACATACATTCATTCAGACACACACAGACTCTCAAGACGGACCAGTGGACGCCTCCTCCCCTTCCACGTGCGTCCGATCATAAAGGTAAACGGTGACTGCCCGGATTTACGAGCCCAGAAAATAGGATGAAACCATTTGGATTTTATTATTCCATTTACTCTTCCCCCGGACCACAAAGTGGTTCTGAGAGCCTGTTTTATGTATTCAGCTGCTTCCCACCCACCCCCCTCAACACACACCCCACAAATCCCCCCCAACCTACCCCTCCGCAAGCATGTGGAGCCGCTTAAATAAACCATCAAGCGGAGCCCAGCTGCAACAACAACCGATCGATCGGAGGCAGGTCCGTGCGTCTGAGCGCCAGCGCGCTGCCTTCAGCAGGTGGGGTGGGAGTTGTAATTTGCTAGCCGAAGGGCTTTCGCGTCTGCCCGACTTCAGGAGGAAGAAGGGAAAAGGTGGGGGGAACGGAGGGGGATAAAAAAGAAAAAAAAAACCACTGTAACTTCTGCCTCCCTTGATAGATAGCCGTGCGGGGCTGATAGAACGTGTGTGTTTGGGAAAGATTCGCCGCTGTATAAACAATCGACTCCCTACCTTCCACCACATCTGGGAACTCTCAAGCACAAGGGGCCCCCGAAACAAATAGCTGGGGACAAGTTAGTTTCTGATTAGCTTTTAAACAACATATCGAGCTCCGTGGAGAGCGTAGAACAGCCAAGCGCGGCTCATCATGGAGCTAAACATAGGGCCGCATTGAGAAACAAAAAAAGAAAGAAAGAAACTAAAAGGAAAAGTTGCAGAAATAGGCTCCACCGCAGGTCAAAAGTCTGGAAGTAGGCGATGATACATACATACTTATTGTCTTCTGCTGTAAAGGAATAC
This sequence comes from Prochilodus magdalenae, assembly GCA_024036415.1. NCBI lineage: Eukaryota > Metazoa > Chordata > Actinopteri > Characiformes > Prochilodontidae > Prochilodus > Prochilodus magdalenae. Next base: position 35,814 of record JAMWET010001850.1, read on the forward strand.
CCCAGTGTTTGTCAACCTATTGTTTATCTCTTGCATCTGTACCACACAGCTGATGACAAATGGCTTTAATTTAAAGCCTTTTCTATGAACTGTAATAGAACAGAAAGCCCTATGACTCATTGACTCAAAACACATGTATAATATAAGTCAAAGGGCAGATGCTGAGACATCTTTGTATTGGCTTCTATTATACATATTCCTTAAGCGAACAGGATTTTGAGCTCTGATCAACTCAAATGCTTCTAAATTCTTGTCTGTAGTTACTGACTATACACTACAGGCACATCAAATACAGAGATAAATGAAGAATGCTGCATGAGTCCCTTTACACAAAGATAAACTAAATCTTTCTTTGACTCCTTATTAAACTGAGTGAACATAACACCATCACCGTCTTTAAAAAGTGCTGACATGTTGGCCAATTTTTGTTAGACACTTGGTTTAAGCTCTCAGAGCTCACACTAGCATGTTTACAGTACTTTTTATTAGCCAACTTGCAACATGCTCAACATTATTACCTCACTAATCAGCCAAACTGGCAAACTGGCACAACTAGCCATATATTTAGTTATGCAATATGAATTTAATAAACAGGTAGCCACATTCAAATGCCTGAGCCACACATGGTTTACCTTATAACACTGCAACACAGATCAGTCAAACCTGGATCAGCAAAAAACTGATTCTGATTTTGGCAGACTGAGTCTTGTACCTATATTTACAATGGTCCCCTACGAAGACCAGTATTAGCTGATTTACAGCCTCCTAATTTAACACACCTGATTCAGTTCATTAAGCCTTCAGGGGCATCTGAATGTGAGAATCAGGTGACTGTGATTAGAGCTGCAATAAAACTCTGCAGGAGAATCCCCAGGAACACAGAGCATAAAGAATCAGTTGTACACTGCCGCAGACATTTAGTCAAACAAAGACAAATTTGGCTTTCTCAGTGTGATGAATATTCCTGTCTGTTATCTCTTAGAAAAGTGAAAATTGTGTGTTTCTTTTTACAAAGTTACTTAAAACATTGTTCTCAAACTTGCGGCTTGTAGCTGTAGTCCCTGAAGGTGTCCGTGTACAGGTCCAGTGAACCATGCATGCGTACGCAACAAAGAGGAGCTGATACACGTCCTTGTGTTCTGAGTGATGGTGTGAGTCTATGAGAAGTTAACAGTCAGCCACAGTTTGGAGGAACTTTTATCTGCACTGCTGCTGTAAAGCAAACTGTCAAGCCCAAATCATGCGAGCTTGAGCATGAGTGTATTACAGCTACTCTCTCGCTCTGACTCTCTCTCTGTCTCTCTCTCTCTCTCTCTCTCTCTCTCTCTCTCTCTCTCTCTCTCACACACACACACACACACACACACACACACACACGTCACTGCTTATTCATGGATCCATTTAAAAAGGCTCCAAATCCCCTCTCCCCTATTTACTCTCCTGAATACTGCGTTTTCCCTTTAATCCCCTCTTTCAAACAAATGGGCAGATTCCCCCCGTCTTCCTCTGCTGGCCCCCATGCCTCCTCAGCCTTGCTCGTTTGGAGCAGGGACTACCCACGTTAGCACTAATCCCACAGTCCGCTTTACAGAAGTGCTGAGAGTTGGGATCTTAACCTCTTATCTGCTTTTAAGATTTGAGAGAGGGAGGGGGGGAGAGGCAGGGAGAGCGAGAGAGGGAATAAGGCAAAGAGAGACAGATATCAAAGCATTCCTCATTGCATCAGGGATTTCCCATCCTCTATGTATCCACACCTTTGTAACTTTACCCCTCAGCACAATGTGTGTTCTGAACACAAATCTGCTGGTGTGAAGCGGTTACCATGCAGCGTGTGTGTGTGTGTGGGTGGTAGAAGGGGAAGCTACAGGAACATACAGTAATGGACACTGCTGCCAAACAAGTGAACAAGTATTAGTTCACATCGCTCATTTTCATGCTGACTTTTTCCCCGCGGTATACAGCAGAGGTGTAAAGATACAGATTTCAAAATATGATCTGTTTACTTGGATCATTATACGATATACTTTTGCTATAGAAGCAAATATTGAGAACAAGCTGGTTCTGTCTTCAGTTGGTTTCAAATAAGCATCAAGAATAAGAAAAGCCAACTACCTGAAGAGTCACTATGGCCACTTTAGACTTGCACACAGTAACTAAAAGAGAAATTGTTTGTCTGACTTATTTACATGGAGTCAATCGTAATTTCATTATAAAATACGTGAACAGGCCATAAGAAACTTTAGCGTAAATGTGTTGTAGATATTCCCAATGATCTACATTATCTAACCATATGATACTATTGCATATATATATATATATATATATATATATACATATATATATATATATATATATATATATATATATATATATACTCATCAAAAGAATAGCTGCACACAGAAGGAAGTGTCGGGATGCAATGCTATTGGGAGGGAAGATAAAGATTACCAGGAACGATAAATGATGATAAATGTACGCTGATATGGGCAATATTTATTAAGCTACACTTACAGAAGTAGTGTCTCTCAGTATGGTGTTGGCCCGCCATATTTGCTACTGCAACATGCCAGGTGTCTCAGCATGGAGTTGTAGAGGTTCCTAATGGTATCCTGTCATAACCCATCCCATGCAATTTGAATATTCACACACAGTTCCTGCAGATTTTGTGGTAGGGGTGGAGAGTGACAGCAAGCCTTCTGGACATGTGACGATCAACCATTCATCTTGGCACTGACGACAGTGCATCCACACACAGATCCAGTGGTAAATTCTGCCAAGACAAAAGCGGATGCTGGCATTTACGAGCTCATGGAGGGCATCGCTGCTCGCCAAATGTCTGCAATCGTGGCTGTTTGGTCAGTCCGGTACAGCAACAAGGCCCATCCTTGCTCACGTCACATGCCTGGCCGAGCATGAACGTTGAATCATCCACATGTCTCATAAACCTCCCGCCCAACTTTCATTCTTGTCAGTTGATTTTATTTTGGATGCAACTATTTTTTGATATTATACTGTATGTTATGCATAATGCATAAGGCTAAGGCTAACGCTCCTTATATCTCTCTAATATTCAGTCTCTCAATAACAACCTGTATGTGACATGTTCGTAAAACTGATACTTTAAGAATTCCTACTGGTATACCACCCACTGCTATGGCTACTTTCCAGCCAATACACACCAAGTTCCATCTACCGGTCTACATGCATAGGTCACTCAGTAGCACGCATCGCATTCATGTCAGAAATTGCCTTGTGGTATTCATAGGTATCTGTTTCCTCAGTGCGGATTTCTTAGTGATGCATTTAGGTCCTAGTGTTAGTGCAACCCTAGTTGATTTACAGGACTGTAAAAGAAAGAATTACTCAGGGTCGGTTTCCTGGACAGCGATTAAGCCTAGTCCTGGACTACACTTTTCTCTTAATGGTGTTCTTTTTCATAACATGCATTCGATCTATTCACAAATGCATATAAATATATATAAATACTCAGAGCATCACTACATTTCATTGCATCTGTGTTAGTCACACAAAAACAACTGCTAATGCTTATAATGGTGGTTCAACACGTATCAACTGGCTCAGGCTGCTCCTGTTCTGTACTGGAGCGCAGTGTCTGCTAGCTGCATGATTAATCTTCATTTTCACACATGCCTCTGCGGTGCTGTACTTGTGTGTTTGTCTTAGTGTGAGCAGATCAGGTACAGCGAGTAAACAGAGGCTCTCTCTGCTCTCAAAGTGCCAAGACTGGTTCTCCTCTCTCTGGCCTGCTGCCAAGGCCCCGGCTTTTCTCTCTCCAACTGCACTGCCCTTTTATTTTTTGCGCTGACACGGTTCATGATACTAAATGGTGATGTTTTAATGAAGGACGCTTTGTAAGTTGTGCTAATATGTAATGTGGAGGAGATGTGATCTGTTGTTTTTGCACATAAACACACACAAAGCATGAACGCATGCGCGGTACATGTTCATCCGCCACTGAACTTTTGCTCTCACCCCAGCTTACGCACACACAGACACAAGCACACACACAGACGCACGCAAACACACTCACAAATCCAGACGTGAGACAATTTAAGCCAATTACAGTGTGAGGTCAAACGGTTAACCTCCATAATATACATTTCCCAGCCTCTTCCTCCACTGCTGCTTATGCACTGAACTCAGGGCACAGAGTCACACTGCTCAAATGTCCAAGATATCCAACCAAACATGCAGATGGATGTACTGAATCATTACGGTTAGGCTTGGGTGATTGTATCAAACATTGCAATATTAATACATAAAATACAATATTTTTATTAATATTTCTTTGCCTTCATAATAAACATTCCTGTTGTACAATCATTTAATCTATGATAGGTTTATGAACTTATACAGTAGAAAATACTGCACATATTTATAGAAAAAATAAACACATACTTACTTTGAATGCTGCTCAAAAAATGTAGTGTAGATTTTCAGTCTGGCAAAGAATAACAAAGAAACTCTGGTACATAAGTAAAATAGAATAGCATGTCCAGGACAATGGGGGTAATGTGTCAAGCGATATTTTGGTTTTCCTATCAAACATGGAGATCCACTGAACGTGCCTAGCTGTCATTATGAGTTATTAAGAATATAAATTGTAATGATATTTCCAACAGGGAATCTATGGGGTTACAGGTCTGGAACACATTTAGATGTGGTACTTAGCTTTGAATCATAAAGATATTGTTTATTATGATAATTCTGAATACAATAATCGTTTGCATGCATTATTGTCATTTATGCTGATGTGTTCCCACTCTCCAACTCCACAGGACAGAACAGAAGTTGATTTTCAGGTTTAATTGACCTGTATGTTTAGATTATATATAGAAATCAGTAAAAATACATTTTACAATTGTATTGTTCAGAATGGCAAGACAATTTCATAATAATGGAGCCAACTATGCTGTAATAACTAATAAGTAGGCTATAATTTAATATAGCCTAGTTTTTATTTCAGTATGGCTAATATTAGGAATTGGCATATAACTTGTTATATGTTATAAATATATCAAACACAACCTGGAATACTGAATGCCCTTTATAGCTGCTTTCTCAAACCCAGATTAAACAAGCGTCCGGGTTAATTGGGACCCCTAAGGATGGGACACCATTTGAATTGTAAGCTTTATTACTCAGAACAACAGAAATCACTAATATGACAAGCAATTCCAAGATTATGAACAGTGGCATATGATGGGTGGTGAGACAGAGTGTTTCCGGGACGTACCGGTTAGGCTGGGTTCAATTCATTAAGCCGGGCCCCGTGCAAAGGCACTCGCAGCAAACAGCTGCCCCGCATTCCTGACGGGAGGGCCAGGCAGATGTCCAAGGACAATCAAAGAGAGAGGCAGGGGGAAAGTTTATGAGGCAGCGTTCGCTCGGCCCCGCACAACCAGCCGCCTCTCTCCAAGCCCTCCTTCCACACACATACACACACACACTGCAGCTGGCGCGACTCAAGGCCCTGTGCTGGCCCTGCTCCCTCGCTCGCTCGCTCTCTCTCCCAGCACGTCCCTGCCCCAGCATTCTGTCAATATCAGATGCCTCCTCAGCACCCAGCAGCACCGCAGTGTGGCCTCTTTGGCAGCAGCAGTGGCGCACCGGGCCAAAAGGGGTGAGGAGCGCAATGAAAGTGGAGCTTCTCTTTCCCCCCCTCGCAACCCGACCCTACACACACTGAGCCGCGGAGAATGCCACTTTTGTTCGAATCTCTCCAGATCCTCGGCATATCAATCTTGTTTCTATTACAAGTGCCATCATGTCGCTTTCGCTTCCCCTGAATTAACAATGCCACTGCTTTTTTCTTCCTCTGGTTGCTTTTTATGTTGCTCTAATGGCAGATTTTGCCACAGTGATCAGTTTAGATGTTAGCATTTTAATATTTAGAGTTTAAAAAAGAAAACGTACAGCGTAAAAGTCCATGAAAATAAAGAAAGTCAAAGACATATGCTTGATTGCTGTTACATTCTGCACAGCTTATTGCCCATAAAGATGAATTTAGAAGATTAAAAAAAAAAAAAAAAGGTGATGACAGGTGTGAGCCCTTAGCGATAGTAAATAAAGGGAAAGGGTTTGCTCTTTCGCGGTAAAGCTAATCCATGATCTCGTGTAGTGTTGTAGTGCTTAGCTGCACAGACACGACCCGTGTTCCTGGAACTGGCCCATAAGTGGATCTGGGAGATAATGAGATCATTAGCAGACACTTGGATCAGAGCACAATTTAACCCCTATGTGACCTGCAAGGCCACCAAACAACACTGAGACCAAACCCCTGAGACAACTGAAATCTGAAATCCTGAACATTCCATTGTAAATACAAAGAAAAAGAAATAGAAATAAAGTGATTATAAAGGTTTAGCATAACATTTCTTATGGAGACAGCATCAGGGTGCCTGTACCTGACTAGTACCTGACTAAAACTGTTGCCATACAAAATGCAACTAGCAATAATACATATATATATATATGTATATACATATTATTGCCAGTTGCATTTTGTATGGCAACAGTTTTGCCCTTCTTTATAATGCTTTAAAACATTTTTTAATTACTTTAGCATTTTAGTCAGGTACAAGCATCCTTATACTGTCTCCATAAGAAATGTTATGCTAAACCTTATGCAAGGTTTAATGAACAGTATGGTTAAAAAAAAACAACAACATTTGGTCAGTGTTACTGAAGGACTGTGGCTTAACAATCTATGTGCAAAGAAATTCGGTAATATTGGACACTGGGAATAATATTTATCACTGGAAAACAGGCAAGAGAAATGTTTTTCATGTCGGAGACCGCCTCTGCTGAGCTAATGAACAGCTATGTGGTGCAGCACTGGATGCTCGTGATGACTCGTCCATGTGCCCACACTTATTTTGCCATGTTAGCGATAAAGCTGCGGCCTGTTATCTCAGTCATGTCTTTCACAAGGCATCCCCGGACATGTGCTGACATTAAGGTGCTCATGTTTCAGAGTACCAAATACTTACTTGCTTAATACGAGCAAACTCTCCACATTTTACAGTGTTGTTAAAACACAAAACTGAACTGCTGGCCAATATGTTTTCTCTGGTTTCCTATGATGAAACAGAATGAATAGCCGGACAGTGATTTTGGTATTGTAATACCTCAGGCAGTTAACTGAGTACTCAAGTATCTGTTTTTTAGGGTGGGAACAAACTAAGTGTGAAGTTTGTAAACTAATCCAGTACCTTGTGAAAGTAGAGCTTACAGTAGGGGGCAACACAAGCAGCCTGTTGCTTGCCCATGGCTGTAGCTTAAATTAATACCACTATTAGAGTCCTTCCAAAGAACGCATTGCCTGCAGTACAAATAAACATTACCTCTTGCAAGGGAAAAATAGTTTGGTTAGCTAACAATAGCATTTCGCTAGATTGCTTGTTTTGCTTGTGTCAAATGTACCCGCTGTTTGCGGAAGATTTCATCACAATCCGGCAGCCAAAGTTGAACAAGTTGTCCCCAGATTCTCATTACGAGGTCTCGTCTGGCCCCCTGAGACTAAGCTGACCCCACTACAATGATTAAAAGCTCCTGTTGGTAACACTCGATCAGCCCTAGTGACATTAGTGCATAAATCCGTTATAGTCTCAAACGGATTCAACTCATCCTGATAACATTACAGTACAAATCTGTTTTGGCCTCAAAACGTGTTCGCACTCTCCGCCAACTGGACGCTCTCTGTGTGTTTGCGTTCCTGCTCTTAAATTCCTCATTACACACCGATTAACAATGTGTCGAAATCTCCCAGAGCTAAGAGCCAAGTTCTACAACCCAGCACCCCCCACCCCCAGTACAGGCCTTCAGAGCTTTGTCCTAACTGCAACTGCCTGCTCCCTCTCAGGCACCTCTTGTAGATAGAGTGATATCTGTGGCATGTTTGTATTCTAGACAGGCAGCAGATAAAGCAAAAATGCAAATCGTGTCAGCGTCCTCCACTTATCGCCACGGCCACGTCAAATGTTCATTTGGGTTGCCGTTTTTTCCAGCTAGCAGTTCAGGTCGAGTCTCCATGCCCATTGAAATGAAAACGGGAAAAAAGTCAGGTGTGAATCGATAGCTGGATTATTGGCCTGTGATTTCCAATGAGCCACTAGTCTTCATTAGTTCTAGACCATTTGCTTGTTACCTTGAGTAAAAAAAGGGGGGGGGGGTAAAAAATTGGTGAAGAATTTGCGGGTACATAATAAAGACATTGTGAAAGGGGGGCTTGTCCCCCAGCTCTATGGGATGGAGGGGAGTCAAAGGGAGAGACCCCACTGGATTTCAAAAGACGAGTGACAGCTTGTGAAATCCTGACTGAGATGTGTGAAAGAGCACTGCAAAAGCATGGGCCTCCACCGCCAGACACACACACACACACACACACACCACCCTGAACTTAACATGCAGTTCAGTGATTAAAGGAAAGTACACACACATCTCTCTCAAGCTCCCTCTCTCTTTCTCTCTCCCTATATATCCCTTGGTCTTTATCCTCTCCAAACCCCCCAAACCCCCCCGCCCCCTCCGTCTCTCTCTCTCTCTCTCTCTCTCTCTCTCTCTCTCTCTCTCTATTGTACACAAGCACAGCATGGCTCCGGTTGTAATCACTGTTGGACACAATTTCAGGGACAATTTAAAGACTATTTATTATCTTCAGTCAATAAGAGCAGGGATAGACTGACTTTCTGGATGTTCATTTGAAACCAAATGGATGGAACTTTAAATGCTTCCCAATTGGTTTACAGTAGCAGAGACCCACTGCTAGGTCTGCTGTTTGTTTAGTTTCCTTTGCAAAAAGAAAACATTTTCTTTTTGCATCTGTTGAAATGCTTTACAAGCACCACAAACAGCACAATTCCTATGCCATTTTCAGATCATACAGGCACTGGACTGTTAATTTCATGACACAAATATACAGAGCCAAATCAAATTATATTAACATACTAGCATCCAGAAAATGCAAGTTCCTTTTTAATAATAAAAAGTGTTCTGAGAGGAACTATGTGTTTATCCCCTCTTTCTATGCACTATACTAAATAGCAGGTATGTGATTGGTTGTTTTGCATGTCAGATTTCCTGTTCCTGCTGTTCTTGTCTGTGTTAAGTGGTGAAACACACCAGAACTGGCATGGGCTGTAACAATTAGCCAACAATTAAGTGGACCATAAAAATGTTGATGCTACATTTACTAAAAAACAAAGCACTCTGTAATGTTAATATAATACACATTATATACATGGTCACTTTCACTGATTGCAGTTCGTGGCCGGAAGTGTTTGGGGTGTTATTTTGTTGCACCATGAAAGAAGAAACTGCTACTGATTAGGAAAGTAAACTGCAAAGAAAAGAAACATGCATGCACAAATATGATGCCAGCAATTTGAGCTAGGAGCGGACAGTACTGATGCTGAGTATCATATTGGTGCATGCATGTTTCTTTTCTTTGCATCCAGAAAATGCAAACGATGCTGAGAAATTAAAAATGCTATAGAAGGTTCTCTGTGTGAAAAGGTTTATATGAAAAGATTGCATACCTGAGCAGTACTGCGTATCTGAGTTATGGGAAGGGCTGGATTTTTTCCTTTAGGGGAGCAGAGTATTTTTCAGTTTGTGCAAGATAGTATTTAGACAACTTGATTGACTAAATTGCATCCAGACAAATGGATTATTAACAGCTTGATACTCAATATGCACACAGAATTGCACCGGGATACTAAAAAGTGATCCTCATATGGACTATATGATAGGTAGAGCCTGGAATAAGTTTATGTATGAAGAAAAAGGCCTAAGAAGTTAAATATAGCCTCCATAAGAGATCATTTTTATTCCAACCCAGCGGATGACAACTGTAATATGCCCATGATTATGTAACCCAGAACTTCCACAAGTCCACAAAATGACAATACTGCACAATGACGGGTTACTTTAAATTCTATATCCTCAAGCTGTATTCACTGTTTGTCATTACCTCAAGTTACAGCGAACATAAATATCATAATTGAGTCTAGCTTTGGCTCAATATATCTCCATGGCCATCCACCAAGTACTCTCTACGATTTTGCGCACTTAAGCATGATTTCCAACAAACGCCACAATTTCTTTGCTAGAACGTGGACAAGATAACTGAAGATAACAGATGTCTGTCTTATCACTTGTGTATGTTTGCTGTAGATATGGTAGTTGTGCTATTGTCCTTTTCAATGTGGTTCTGAGCATCACTATGTTATGATAGTGTGTACAGTTCAGTACTTCAGTGTGCAGTTCAAATGTGACTGATAAACCCACCAATTCAAATAGGAATTGTTGTTCATTATAAATTAAATAAAATTAAATTATCTTTGTTTTTAACTAATAAACAGGGCAAAATGAGAGGAAAAAAACACAACATAATGGACTGATTATTCAATTAATCAAATAATAGTCAATGTTCTAGAAATAATTGTTAGTTGTGGACCTCGTGTAAGGGCCAGGCAGAAAGAAGCAACAACCGAGCTGGGAGTCCCAGTGGGACTTCAGGTGACACCAACTCTTAATCACTCACAAGCAGGCACTAAACTGTGCCTTTAGCAATGCAGCCACACAGCACTCAGACTGGGTCATGTCGCCCTGAACCCCACCCCCTTCTGACCACTGTTTACTGACACATTCACAAATACATGATAGGTGAACTTGTTTGCAACCTGTGGATTTGTATACCCTAGCATTAGTACATAATGGGCTGGAAACAATAACAAGCCACCAGGATCATTAAATGGTACTCGGAGTGTGGAAGCAAAGGGGAAAGACCACTTTTTAAATGCAGGCTGTGAAGAGGTAGTTAGGCGTGATTTTTTAAGCCCTTGTAAGTGGCTAGCTTGTGAATGTATTTGTGGGTACTGGGGAGGGAGGAGTAACAAGTGCCATAAAATAATTAATGTGGCCAGCTTGCAACAAAGAGGGTCCATTAAGTGCATAATTTTAGTGGGCTTTGAAAACTCTCACTTCTGAGGTAACTGCATGTCTCTTTCTCAGGAATGGCTGTGGGAAAAGTAGGTGAAACATCTCACACCAGTCGATTTTTCACTCGGCCATATCAGAGCACAGGGAAAACAACGGCCTTATCCATATGTGTGGGGGGAAACATGTCATCAACTGGCCGTTCCCACTTAAACCATAAAGGCCTGCAGCTATTAGCCAAGCCAGACAATTTGATGAATGAAATACCATTAGACCTTCAGAATTTCCAGACATCTGAAGCATTCTTTGATTCCACGTATGTCTCTCTCTCTTTCTCTCACTCTCTCTTACAGTGGGACAATTGATGGTGTTTACATAGCTGCCTGTTTTTTTACAATTTGCACTGGGCACTCTGACCTCTTTTTGTAGGGGATCAAAGGTCATTGCCAAGACAACAGAGCTTGAGATTTGATTTATCGGGCAGGAAAATTAATGGGGTGAGGGAGTGGTGGACTTCGAAGTTTAGCAGACTTGAAGCACACTCTTGTTTGGACTGCTGGTTGCAATTTTGCCCAGCAAGTCTCTCAATCTTACACAGAGGCTAAAGAGGAGCAATGAATATTAGTCTCTGTGTTATGGTCACAGTGTAAAAGCTACAGCAAACACAGACGAGGAAAAGATAACAATCAAAAGTAATTAAATCACAATTACACAGCTACACAGGTTGAATGCAAATTAGCAGTATTTGTCAGCTTTGAAAGAGGTTTGACAATGAGCAGCACTTTAATTTGATTAATGTGAGGCAACTTAGCAGTACCCAAATTGCAGGTGCAGATAAAATAAATAAATAACAAAAAAATAATAATTTAAGTGTCACAGTGAACCAGCAAACAGGAATAAGGTTCATCGACATGGATTACAGGAAAGGGGAAGTCTACCGATTTTCCAACTTTCAGCTTAATCAAATGGTCAAAATGTAAACAGTAAAGAGACGGTTTAATTTACAGTGGTTGTGAGTGGTTACTCTCTCCATATTACAGAAGTATACAGAGGCAGCACTGCTAACATGGTGGTAGCAGAGGCCATCTATTGTGGTCATTTTTAATCACAATGTGAATAATATCTACATATAATCACTCATAAGACATGTTAGTCATCATATTCATTATCTTTAAAACTTGCTGCTGTCATTTTTAAAGAACGTGTTCTTTTTATAAAGGACACCTTCTGCCCACTGAGTTAGATCTGCAGTGCTATAGACAGCCATCTCCTGAGAGTCACTGGGTCTGACAATAACTTTGCTTGCTCATATAAAGGCCATCAATGCAAAAACCAGTTTGACAGGACTAACTGCACCTCATGATTTCCCCAATTCCTAGATCATAATACATACAACTAATACTACTAAACATATTCATGAGTTGTTCATGAACCTGGTGTTCAAGCTGTCAAATGCCTTCTATCAGTGGTGAAGCTATCAATCACTGCACCTTCACAGGAAACTTAGAAGCACAATAAGCCAAGTCAGTTTCCACTTTCTTCATCCTTCAAAGATACCAGAGGAATGACCCAATACGCCATTAGCTCAGGATTTGTAGTAGAGATGCACCAATACCACCAGGCCCGATCCATGAGTCTCGGTTTATACCTAGAGCCAATACCCAACTAACTAGTTTAAAAGTCCGGATATTTGTGCAGTTCCACTATTTAAAGGTTGAAGCAAAACATGACAAGACGCAGATGGCTAATGGAGGCAATCTGATCTTCCTGAAGAAAACTGCAAAAGCTTCCATCCGTGTCTCTTATATCCACTCCCTCAACAACAACATGGACTAACATTGACTCAGATTGCCCCCGACTACACAACAGGAGCAGTGTTTTACACTGTTTGTGTCTTTTGTTACCTGGTGTATTTGTGGCACATTGGTGAAGTGAATGGAATAGGAAGAATTCCAAACGTACATCACCCACCATTTCCATTACATCCCAGTTCAAAGCACACACAGGGCATCCCCAAAATTATCTTCAATTAAAATATTCTATTAATTTGTCCACTGCCTGAATGTGAGTTAAAGGGAAAGGCCTGCATGATTCCGTCAAAAAAAGTCAGTTTACTAAATCAGCAAACAAGTTGTCTTGATGCGAAATAGCTCATTGTAGAGAAACTTACATACATAGATTTCTTTATAGTGGTGGTGACAATAACTAGTAGCTTCCCAAGGCACTGAATGCTTCTGATATCTGGTTCCTATCACCACTGCTGTGAGCAGTTCTGGCTCTGAATAAGTTTCACACAGCTCTGAATGACTTTAATTTAATTAGGAATTTAACAGGAATTTTGAAAATAAATATCTGTGGAATTGTTCTTAAAAACGTACATAACAAAAAAAAGTTTTCTTAGTTAAAGTCGACACAAAGACAAGCCTCTGAAGATTCGTTCTCTGGACAGTCACCAGGCCTGTGCTTTACACTGTTTGACGTAACACACCAGTCTCCAAGGAGAGGCCATCTCCAGGCCTTTCCAAGGGCACAGATGAGAAGTGAGCAGCCTATAACAAGAAGCAGTCTGCTGCCAGAGGACAGAACACTATTCTTTCAGCCTCAGCCCCTGAGTCAGCCAGTGCAGGCTTCCACTATGAGCTACAAAATGAAATAAAGCTGTTCTTGAGGATGTCTATACTGAGGCTTAACTACTACTGAGTTAACTACACTGATAATCTCAAAATCACCATGTTTCAAACCTTATATTGGACCAGTCATCTTAACCATGAATCCAACTGACACAGCAGAAAACAGATCCTAACAGGAAGCATCCGCTACACTGCATCAGTTGAATAAACCCAACAAGAAAACCAAAACCTGAGAGCTACCTTTGATGGAGATATTTGATGGAGAGCATATTCCTAAAATTCTTCCACTGTCTAGTTCCTCAGTACCTCTAGTTTTTGATCCTGCAAAAACCTTTATAGCTCAATGATATGTGTTACAAGATTTTAATCTATTTAAATATTCTGTGTTTTTCAGATACATAATGGAATTTACTAGAGTGTATTATAGCCCACATCACCATAGGTGTATTTCAGCTTCCACTGACTAATAAACACTGTTAGACAACAGATTTTAACTGTTTCTCTACATAATAGCTGTAGCTATTTAAATTTTATATAACATGTAATATAACATTTTATAGAACATTCTAAATAAATAATCAGAGAGTTTATTCTAAATACTGTACACAGCTACTCTGTGTTCTGTTGCCAGTCTTCAAAGTGGGTTTAACCATACGGCAGGAATCTGTTTAACATGGCGAGGTGGGGTTATTCAGTAATTTCAGACCCATCCGAATGTGAAGGGTCTGTCAAACATATGGATTGTGCGCTCCCACCTCAGGAGCAATTCCACCACCTTTGACCTTCTATCATATAATAAACTCAGGTTCTATTAATCCAGTGTGAATCAACATACCTGTAAAAAACTCTACATTGTCACATTGTGTAGAACATGAGTTTCTTATGTGCTCAATGAACACTAAAATGTGAAAACCACAGGACACAATGTTTGATTTATTACAGTGATGTTGACCATTGACTGAAAATTCACAAGCTAATAAAAGAGACACAGAGCAGTCTCTATGAGAGCATCACAGATGATAAGAGAATAATGGCAAAATTAAATGTTTAAACATGTTTTCTACTTATTTCTGAATCGAAGTCAGTGTGTAAACTGTGTAGCCATTCCCATCAGTATCATTCATACCAAATGATCATATACATTTGCTATAGACTACAGTAATTGATTTAGAATTTTACTAACCCTAAAATAAATTTAGATTTTCTGACATTAAAAGAGATTATAGAGCTAACTAACAAAGAGACCAATTAACTCGACAGATAAATACTATGTCTGGGTTATGTGACGTGTTTAGCAGGTCTTCTTGTTAAGTAGTGGTGGATGTGGAGGGGCGGGAGAATTCACTATGCAGTTTTCTGCTTATTTCACTATCACTACTAAACTGTGTTGAGTCGGCATAGAAGAAAATAACCAGTTTAAATCCCCAGTGGTACAACTGCGCTATACAGTTCTATAACAGGGAGTCCTGTACACAGAACATTAACATCCTATCAGCGTGAACAATGCAGTCAGCTTCATACATGAATCATATTTACATGAAGAATTACAGGGTGCACAGGGACGACTAGAATAAAAAAATGACTTAAAGAAGCTAGTTAAGTCACTAGTGGATAATATATTTCTAAAAAGTGCATACATCAGGAAGATTAAGAATATCAAGCATGTATTTGGTTTCAGCTTTGCTTCAAAGTTATTTGTTGCCTTCTTGCTGGTGCTGTGTTAAATGCTGCCTGGTGTACTGAAAAACTAAGCTAAAGATACTAAAGTTCAATCACTGAGGTAAAATCCAGCCCTGTTTATAAAGTTCCTAGGCCTTAAACCAATCTTAGAAAGAGTATAGTGTTTAGATCACCACTTCAAAAAGATAACTGGCCAAGACCCATAATAATTGAATTATTAAGTGCATGTAAGCACTCAGTAACATCTGATCACCAACTGTCAATACACTATCAATACCCTGCACGTTTACACTCAACCTAAATTCTGCATCTAGATGTTATATTATATCATTTTCCTATGCAATATTTCATTGTTAAATCAGGAAGGTGTGGTTGGAGCGGAGCAGACAGGGACTGTACAGGTAATGCTGCGTTTAATGCTTTATGCATTTTTGTTTGGGTATTTTAGGTCACACCTAAAGACGAGACAGAAAGCTAGGCACATTTTTCATTAGCAGTCACAGGTGAAACTCAAAAATAAAAATAAACCAAAATAAAAATATGGTTAGGAATACGGGCTGTTTCACATGCAGCAATTGCTTTTCAGTGTTTGCTAGGAAGCCTGGGTTTAAAATCATGTGCAGTGGATTAAAATTAGCTTGCAAGGACACTGAAAAATGTGGATGAAGCCTTAATTCAGCTTCATAATATATTGGAGTTTTGTGATTATGAGTGTTTTTAAAACGTTAATGTGGTCTAGATTTATGTTTATAGGTAATTTAAAGACATGGGATCCTGGTCTTATGTGTAATGAAGATTAATAGACATATTTTGCTATAAGGACTTGCAATTACTTAAAAGTTGCTAAAACTGGTTGAATAGTTTGTTGCCTATTTACCCACTTGGCCACAGTACAACCTTTTCAAAAAGGCAGATGGTTCTTAACACTACTGTGGTTACTATAGTCACTACCAGGTAAAAATGATGGTCATGCCCACAGCCCAAAACATTTTTGTCAGCATTTGTCTATTAAAAACTTCAAATACAGTATGATTTATACAGTATTACCTATGAAATATGCAGGTGTATCATTGTGTAGATCTATTGTCATACATTCCAGGATAATGTTGCATAACACTCAGTACACTTTGGGGCTAATTAGGTTGTGTTCAAGGCTGTTGGTGTTTAAGAAATGAAAGATTAATAATCTGTCATATTGTAGTCAGGTGTGGAAATGAATGTTTCACAACATGGAAATAAATCTGAGCTGGATAATTAGCGGTTATCCAAATAAATCCTCTTTACTCTTCTTTGGGAGTAACTGATCATTAGATAATGTCACCGCATGAAGTATATTAATGTGCGTGTGAAGCACGATGGCTGATAAAGGCTAATCCATACCTCAAACACTCTGTGTTCCCCAGGTCCAGAGGCTCAGTGTCAAGCTGAACTTTAAGACCTGGGGGAATTTGGCCATCTGTTGGAATGCAGAGGTAGGCCTTTAAATTAGGCCTCTAATGAAAACTCTCTGGTGTCCAACTCCAGCAATCATCTGGTTAAAATCAACCAGTAATTCCACTAATTTCCTTGCCCCTCTCCCCAAGCCCTCAACGCCTAATTTAGGGGAAAAGTATACATTCCGCTCTAAACACCTGCATTTTGAACTCCACAGAAACTGTGATCTGTTCCCCTCAGCAATCAAACATTTTTGATGTGGCTCTTTAAAACCCAGTAATATGTGGATTCCTTCCAGCAACAGGATTCAAGTAAACAATGAACACGATCTGTGATTCATCCACTCTGACAAAATACATTTGCACATGCTTATTATTCTACATTAAATTAATATTAATAACAACAAAGCACAGTCTACCACACTGCTAATGAAACCTCCTGAGACATATTTAATATCCTTCTATGATAATTACAGCAGTACATGTAACACAAGTGATTCTAAGTCACTCATGGTTTTTAGTCAAAATCATTTCCTTAAAGTCTAGGGCCAGTTTCTCAAATACGGATTAAGTTTAGGTTTTGGTCTAAATTGCAGCGCTACTATAAATTCTCTTTAGTGTACGCTTTAGCTTAATCTGGGTCTGGGAAGCTCTGTCTTGTAACGTTCTAAGGAGCTGAGAGATGAGTAGAAGTTTTTGCGGTTAAAGTTAAAACAAAAGAGACCCAAAGAAGTCTAAACCTGTTAAAGATCTCCACTCTGAAACGCTTACTACTTTCCTTCGAGTTATTCAACCTTTCACCCACTGGGCCCCCACACTCTGACCCCTCACCACATGCCATTTGCTTAAAAACGGCCCTGCCGCCAGCGACCTCTGGAATCTGCAACACATTAAAAGCTGAAGAAGTGGGGGAAAAAAGAGGCGGTAGATTGGTTGCTTGCCCAGTTATTAGTTTGCTGATACAGTTTTACAAGGGTCAACTGCAATGGCAGACAAAACAAATTGTGAAAAAAAAAACTACGACATGGAGCATGTGTTTAAGAAGGCCTCACTCATGATGGACCCATGATGATGTGATGAATATTTTCCAAACAATACTCTATTTTTCCCTCCTGTTCATCAGATGTGGTAAATGATGACTTAGCAGAGAGGAAGAGTCCAGCATTTTGACCTGGCCACATGACTGTCCAGACACATACACCGCAGCTTGAACTCTCCAAATAATGTAACCAATTGTGATCATCTGAGGGCAATGGGAGCTCAGCCAAGGACACATAAACTTTGCACTGAATGTCTGTGCTCTGGGGTCATGTCAGTCAAGAGACGGGTCATCAGTAACTGAAACTCTTTGCGGGTGTGAAACAGACCTATGTCGTTGACCTCAACTTAAAAAAAACACCATGAAGGTATTTTTGGGAGGCGGGGTGGAGGTTGGTTGAACAACCTCTGACAATCCAGAACATAGACTTCTTCCTAAGTGTGTATGTAGCACATAATTTTCCCATTTGCAGTGGTGTCCTGCAAGTCTGGACGAAGTAGGGTTGCCCACCTTGAAGACATATTTACGTATGTAGGGACATTCAAAATGACAAAAAATTTAACCATTGTTAAATCTGTGGTAAATATGAATTTTCATTTTGATCCCAGAGTTTCTGGTTTAAAGACTAG
The DNA here is from genome assembly GCA_024036415.1 of Prochilodus magdalenae. NCBI lineage: Eukaryota > Metazoa > Chordata > Actinopteri > Characiformes > Prochilodontidae > Prochilodus > Prochilodus magdalenae. The sequence continues at coordinate 54,187 of JAMWET010001850.1, forward strand.
GCAGCACCCCTTCTTAAGTAGGAGGAACGACATGTTGGTTGTTTTTGAACCGTCTAATGTAACTCCTAAAAAGCAAATATTTAAAATTTTAGCCGACCTTAGTGCCTGTGCTAGTAACCAGAATTCTTTGTCACCTTCTTGTGGGGTTGGTCACACCATAAATTTGCATAATGCATGATGGAAACTGTAGTGACAGAACATGGAGCACAAAAAAAGCATTCACTATCTTGAATTCTGTGCAACCAATCAGGTTGAGAGATACAGTGCTACAGAATATTACATAACATAACAAATAAAATTAATTGCAAGTTGTAAGCAGGTAATACACCTTTTAACACACTGTAGCTGCCATTCCACAACAGAAACCTGTGGTTACTATATGCTTTACCTGCATTGCTGAAAACCTATCGACTTTTTATTGAAATTTTCCCGTTGGGAAAAATGACATTTCTTATATTCATTTGGCCTTATCAAAGCAGGAACAAAGCGCACATTTGATTAGCATATGATCGCTCATTAGTTGTATTGCAGGAGGAATGTGTTGCTTTGTTTACTTTGTCGCCTCTTTACATGCCCCAGTAACTGAGCCAACGACGGCTACACACATCTTACTTTCCAGCACCTAGATTCTCAATAAGAAAGCGAGGGTATTTCTTTTCCCCTCTGGTTGGAAAGCGAAAGAGCCAGTGCAAGTTAGAGGCGCTGATGTATAGACCACGCTTGCTTGTCTTTGCTGAAAGCTTTTGTTTCCCCCAGGCTCCCCATTCATCACCGAGCCTTTGGTGGGAAGAGACACAAAGAGGGGCCCTGACCCTACTGAGAGCCCTTTGACCTTCCTGGAGCCAGAAGGTCAGATTTTGCAGCAACTGGGCCACCGTCATTCGCTGACCACAGGGCCCTGGGCTGGTGAATGGCTGGGGCCGAGAAGGTTGAATGGAGGCAAGGCGGTGGGAAAAGACGGTAATTTATAGAAGCGAGGAGTCTATTTCAAAAGAGGCTAGGCCGGATCAGCTGACGGGCAGGTCAGAGGTGGTGTTTGGCCATGATTTCCTGGCTATGTTACTGTAACATCTGCGTGTTAAGAGACTTCTGGGACCAAAACTTTTTGACCCCTGGGGCACTGAGTGGGGAAAGAAGCAAGCTTTTAGATCACTGAATGTCAATGGCCGATGTTTGACTTGAAGCCCTCAAGGGGATGTGTGTGCTTTCAGCTTGTCCTCTTTTCATTTTTTTTTGGAAAAACAAATTTAGACCATTAGCCTTGTCTTGTGTCAATGCTTGTCTACTGACAAGCTAAGCCTGTGACTTAGCGAGAGATTAGCATACTGTCTAGCTAAAACAGAGCACTTTTCAAAAAGTATGTGAACTCCTTGAAATGGAATTTTAAAAATATGAGTTCTCGAGTGTTCTCTTTTGGGGACAATTATTGGGATGGGCCTCAAATTCCCTTGATCCATTACTATTTATTATCCTCTCTGAACATATCAAATCAACAGTAAACAGACTTCAGGCCCCGTGTACTTCAGACTTCTGTAGTGTTTGCCAAAAGTTTTTCAGTATAAAAACATGCTGGAGAAATCTCAGGCCTTGGAGCAAGCTATTAAGTCAAGTGGCCTCTGTGGACATGTAGCCATCCTGGTGGTGCTTTGGGGTTACCACAAATTGACCTAAGGACAAGAGTCCAGTGCTGACCAGCTGTTGTGTGTACATCTCTCCCTGAGCCTGGGAAGGCTTGCCTAATTAGCCTCCCACACCCATAAACATGTCCAATGAGCTACACACTCGCAGCTTATTGATTAGACCAATGGGTACAGGTCTGGCTTCACACATATGTCAGGCAACCAGGTGACAGACAAAGGTTTACAGCTATATTAGGGATGCCAGCTTGATCAATCTTAAGGAGAATATCCAAATGACAGAATTGGTGAACGGATGATAGAAAAGTCATTAACCTTTTTTTTTAATACCTCCATCCCAGTCATACCCCACTATTTTTTGTGTAGACATAAGTGTTTACTTTTCCCCATTTTCTCTTTTGCCTATCTGTCCTTCATTGGTGTTCCCATAGACTTATGTGTAATGCATCTCCATGCACATCATGACCGGGTCACCACTTCTACAGTAACAATCGCCGCTTATGAACTTTGATGATGAATGGATGGAAACATACTCTGCCCAGGCTGCCAGATTGACTCCAGTGTAGAGTCTTCTCTTTTTTATCGAGGTCACAGGATGCAAGTCTTCAGGGCTCGCCCTCTCCGATCACTCCTACAGATCTTTCTCTTTCTTTGCCTCTCTCTCGTCCGTTACAGCCCTCCCCGAGATGTTTTTCTTTCATTTAGCTGGCCTTCTCCTATAAAAATGCAAGCCAATTTTCCAGCACATTAACCCAGGAGATCTTTAATACACAAGAGTTTCGGCGCAAAGGGGACAACAAGGCCTAGAGGGAAAGATGGATGGGCCTGTCGACTAAGTGTGGGCAGCTTTCCCACTGCCCTGGACCCGGCCTGGGACAAAGGCCTCATTGAGTAAGATGCTTGACATCAGCATCATAAACTAGTCACAGCTACAAAGGCCCTGACACTTTAAAGCACCAGCTACTGCCCCTTTCTTTTTTGCTGTCCCCCTGCACAGGGTTACTAGGTCTGCTCCAATCACAGACAGTTGCCTCCTTTAGTTATTTTTTTCCCTCTCTTCCGGGGATATTAAGACAAAAGGTTATATGTTAAATAGCGTCAACAACAATACCTCATCCGACTCTGCTTTTCTCCGTTCCTAAACATAACATTTCCTCCTGGGGTTTCAGCCGTCAGGGAAACAAGAACCCGTCTTGTGTTTTTGCTCCTCCCCGCTTCCTTTATGCAGTTCTCCCTTCAGATGGAGGAAGATATGGAGGATTTCACAAGTCCTGGGACTTTTCCTTTTGTTGCAGTTGAGGAAAGTATTGCCACTGATGGAAAAGTCACTGGACACGGAAGCGTTGGAATATTACAATACTTGTGAATAGTGAATGTGTGTCTAGTACATATTGTTTGTGTATTTATATTGTGAATATTTATTTTTTGGGTTATTTATTGTACATTCCCAGCTTTTTGTATATCTTCACATTGTTGTGTATCTGCAGTCTGTAATCTTTATAATGTGCTGCTGACCTGTGTTGCACCATGGGGCCTGAAAATATTTTTTTTCCAATGTATACAAGCTGAATAACAGTAAAGACCACTTGACTCTGAGCAGAACTTCTCCATCATAACATGGCTGGCCTCAAGCTCAGAAGCTCAGTAAATCCTGGATTGGTCAATCAGCTTTTAATTCTATAAAGTCTATTAATGAATTTCCATTCCAAAAATCCATGATCCATATGTAACAGGTGCAAATATCCAGATGACTATCTGTCTCTGCCCTCTTTTGCAGCACCGCCTCATTCCAGAATGCAAAACCATCCAGTCCTCAAACTGAAGTGCTCTAAGGTGACCCCATGGCCGACAAAATCCTGCAGACTTGTTTGTTATGAATACCTCCCTGGCTATAACCTGTGCTGTTACGGGAGGTCCTTCATTAGCTGTCATTACTGGGAGCAGATGTTTAGACAGCTCTCGCTGCCCCTGTCAACAGATAGAGCTTCCTTCATCGCTTCTTTTCACCCAGACGATCTCTGTGATTGGAGGAGAAGCTGTGTTGCCATGACCCCCAAGCTGGAATATTATTGAAAGAGGCAGAGATGGAGGTGATGGCTGAATAAAGGGGTGATCCCCACACTGAGATGTCAACACAGAGTCCGTCCCAGTCTCTCAATGTCAGGCCGAGAGAGGGAGAAAGAGTGCACTTGAGTGGATTAAACCAAGAGTGCTTGGTGGAGAGGGAGCACTGATGGATGAAGTAATATCTTACACAGTTATCCCAGGATTTTCGAGATGACGAGTGCATCCCAAAAGAATGTATCTTTTGGAAAAGGATGGCTCGCATTCGTCAATTATTGCTGCACTGCTTCTCGACTGCAGATGAACAGATGGAGAAAGGTGGGCTGGGCTTAAAAGTCATATATTACATTTTGTACTTGTCAAATTATATGTAAATTTATCCATAAAATGTGTTTGCTTTTTCTTTTTTTAAATTACAGTCGATGTAATAGCTTGTCTTGCGGTGTGACTTAAAAAAGCCCTGGGATTGGAACTTGCAAGAGAACAAAAGCAGCTGCTGTGACTGTTAAGCTTCGGGATTATGCGAACATGGCAAGTGTTAGTTAGTACAGAGCAGACTGAAGGACAGACTATGATGTCAAGGAGAATTTTGCTCACTCTGTCCAATAGCATAACTGGGATTATATGAGGTTTCAAAGTGCAAAAACAAAGATGAAATATAAAATGCCCTTTTATTAGTGATGATTAAAGTAGGATTTAAATTGCTTGTTTATTCAAGTCCCAAAAAAGATGCTGCTCGTAATGTAAAAAAATGGTTGTTACCTATGAGGTATGGGTGTAAAATTGTATAAATATAAAGCATCCAATAAAAACACTAGGAGGCCCCAGTGTGATTGCCCTGCTGGCGCTGCCAGTAGATATGCCACTTTAGATATAATAAACAGAACGATAACTTGACAAGTATTTTTTTTTCCAAACAAAATTCAGCTTAGGCCATGTATTGGAGATACATATAGTGAAGTAATTAAGATTTTTCTCCACCTCTCTCCTCACTGTAAGGGCAGTTGGTGCAATCGCCCACCTGTTATGAATGTCACAGAACTGTGCTGCGGATAAGGTGACCCTTCCTTTGAGGCTGGATTTATACACATCTCAGTCATGAGGCAACACAATCCATCTCAGCCTATACCTAACCTTGCAGCTGCCTCTTCGTAAGTGAAGCTCTTTGCTGGGCTATTGTCACCTATACATAGTCTTAGCCATATGTAATCAATCCCTCTTATAATATAAATATATATATAAAGAGAGTATATTTGTGTATATATACACACACCCAACCACACACATGCACACACACACACACACACACACGCACATGTGGGTTCGGAAAAAGGACTTTCATGGTACACAGATATTAGTGACCCAGGGTCCCAGGGTCCCCATGTCCTGTGATCTGAGGTCTAAATTTAAATACAGTAATATAGGCAGGGACAAGGGGAGAGCAAAGAAATCATTATCCAGGGCAGGCTGAGGGGCAGCTCTGTTCTTACTAACAGTGTCAGAGTCAGAGGTGGTGCAATTACAACTCGCAGGCACCTTGTTTTTCCATCTGGCTCCAAATGTATTCTTAGCTGAGTTACTTTGACTACTGATAATAAATGATGATTAAAACTTTGCTCAGTATTATCAGGTAAAGTGGACTCAAAGTTTTTTGCACAAGTTTTTGTACCCTTGGTGAATTCGGTTTATTTGCTGATTTTAATATATTGGGAGAAAAAAAACATAAAATGTGGCATGTGCAAAAGCTGTTACAACATTTAAGTCATAACATTTAAAAAAGAAACAAAAATTATGCATGAAAATGAGCAGAAAATTGTCGAAATAAATTGGTCACTGTAGAGGATGTGCTAATGAAATCTACATGTCATTTCGTTTTCACAGTTTAGCAAACAACTGTATAAATGGATCAGTGCAATGTCAGTGTGGAGATAGTTTTGAATCTGTTACGCTCTATTAAAATACTATTAATTATAAACTATAAAATAAAAATCTCTGTGTATTCTCATAAATACCAATCCAAATCAAGTATATTGTGTTAATACTTCATCCAGGGTTTTTAAAATTGGTGTAGAACAGCTTTACTTCATTCTCAGAGACTTAAGCCTTCACATTCACATATGAAGGCTTGTTTTGCTACTACAATGTTCCACAATGGCCTGCACACCAGCTTTATGCCCCTAAATTGGCAATTCTAACCATTTTGAAGTTGTTAATGGTTAATTTAGCTTAAATGTTTTAAGTAAGTAGCTGTATATGCCTTCGCAACATGTATTCTCTGAGTCAGTCTGTTGCAACAATTTGACTTACAATTTTAAATATCAAATTACTAAGAACTGAAGTTTTAATGAACCTAAATCTGTTACATCCTCAAACTTCTGACCTATGATTTAAATTTTTTTTTTAAAAATTCAAGGCAACAGATTATCTTCTGTTAACTACGTAAGTTGATAGTGCATACATATTGTTCAATTCTGACAGCATTATGTTCTAAAATATGAACTGTATTTCACTACAGTATAAGGTGACCTGATAGAGGTGTACTTTATTTGCATCTATCAACACATTCAGGTATATGTATATTGTCAAAAAAGTTGCCCCCATAAGGAATAGTAATGAACATTGGGGGGGCGGAGTAGGATTGACATCGTGAAACATGCGAATGATTCAAATTTCAAGCTTGGTCATGCATGTTATGTAACAAGGACAGGCCTTATTGCTGTACCTGACTATATACGGTCAACTCGTTGCATATGCTTTTCATTATGACTCGTGCTGTTGTGTTGGTTGCATCCTTTGCAAGTAAAGTATGCCTCAGTGAAGGGTTCAAAAGGAATTTGAGCAGCTGGAAGAGTTTGAGAGGGATAGTGTCTTAGAGCTCAAGGAAGCTGGATAATCTTATCAATGCTTTACACTCAAGAGCCTGCCTTGAAAATGAGTGGGATGCTACGGGATGCACCATCAACACTCCAATCTGAAGGAACTGTGTGAAAATGTTCAAGCTGCATGGGATGGATTATCGCAGGACACCATTAGGGACCTCTATAACTTTATGCCGAGACATCTGGCATGTTGCATATTCAAATATGGCGGCCTGATGCCATAGTGAGAGACACTACTTCTGTATGTGTATATCCATAAATATTGCCCATATCATTCTAAATGTATCATGATTTACTGTTCCTGATAACCTTTATCTTTCTTCCCATTAGCACTGCAATGACACTTCCCTTTGGGTGCAACTATTTTTTTCATGGCGAGTGTCTATACAACATACTCAACACACCCAAATAATTGAATTCCAGGTGTTCCAATCACTCCCATTGTCCGAGGTGTATAAAACCAAGCACCTAGACATGCAGACTGCTTTTACATACATTAGTAAAAGAATGGGTTGCTCTCAGGAGCTCAATGAATTTCAGCACGGTACCGTGATAGGATGCCACCTGTGCAGGTCCAGTCGTGAAATTTTTCTTGCTACTAAATATTCCACAGTCAACTGTCAATCATATTATAAAAAGGTTAAAGCGACTAGGAACAGATATCAACTCAGCCACAAAGTGGTAGGCCATGTCAAATGGCATAGCGGGGTCATGAATGCTGAGGCGCATAATGCACAGAGGTCCCCAACTTTCTGCAGAGTCCAAACTTCATGTGGCCTTCAGATTAGCTTGAGAACAGTATGTAGAGAGCTTCATGGAATGGGTTTCCATGGCTGAGCAGCTGCATGCAAACCTAATATCACCAAGCCCAATGCAAAGCGCCGAATGTTGTGGTGTAAAGCAAACCGCCACAGTGGAGACGTGTTCTCTGGAGGGATGAATCATGCTTCTTCATCTGGCAATCTCATGGATGAGTCTGGGTTTGGCGGTTGCCAGGAGAACGGTACTTGTCTGACTGCATTGTGCCAAGTGTATAGTTTGGTGGATTATGGTGTGGGGTTGTTTTTCAGGAGTTGGGCTTGGCGTTCCAGTGAAAAGGATTTCTAATGCTTCAGCATACCAAGAGATTTTGGACAATTTCATGTTCCCAACTTTGTGGGAACAGTTTGGGGATGGCTCCTTCCTGTTCCAACATGACTGTGCACCGGTGCACAAAGCAAGATCCATAAAGACATGAATAAGCAAGTTTAGTGTGGAAGAACTTGACTGGCTTGCACAGAGTCTTGACCTTAACCTGGGAGAACACCTCTGGGATGAATTAAAGTGAAGACTGCAGGCCAGGCCTTCTCATCTGACATCAGTGTCTGACCTCACGAATGTGCTTCTGGAAGAATGGTCAAAAATTCCCATAAGCAAATTCCTAAACCTTGTGGAAAGCCTTGCCAAGGTGGGCTGACGTCATATTAAACCCTATGGATTAAGAATGGGATTTCACTCGAATTCATATGCACATGAAGGCAGACGAGCAAATACTTTTGGCAATATAGTGTATACGGTCATGTTTATTGAAAGTTGCTAAAAATTAATGATTAACAATGGGTAAAAATGAATCAACCTTTTATCATTAGAAGTATAACATTTGCATATTTTAATAATTATCTCTTATATTAGTAAAATAAGTTCTACACTTACTTTGGCTTAGATCAATAAAAGTTCTCAAAACGTTTTCCATGCCTGGACCAATCGGTTACCTGAGTTAGGTAACATTTTAAAAACCTTCTAATAAATTAAGCCCTAACAATCTTGACTCTTGACTCTTGACTAATATATTTATAAGCAGAACAAAACAGCCATTAGAAAATGCATGAAGCCCATCCCCTGCCCACTGTATTCTTATAAGATGCACGCATGTCTCTAAGTTTGATGACAGTGGTTTCCATTGATGATGGTTGTAAGAGACCAAGCTATGGTAAAACAAGAACATTCAAACAACTGATTTACAAAGTCTGATTTGTGTAATTATTAGGATTTCCATGTTGTATCGCAAAGGCACACTTTGCGATCATGATCATGGCATTGCGTGAATCACTGACAAACATTTGGAGGCAGCAGTATATTTGGTTGAAGGAGTCCATTAAAGTAGGTGTAGTACAGTAGCGGTGCTACAGAAAGTAACAGGATACTGTGGAGATGCTGAATCAATAAAATTACACCTGACCCAGACAGAAGTACAGACAACTTTGAAGCTTTCAAAACTTCAGGTAACACTCCAGAAGAGGTGGTGTGGGGTAGTGTGACCTAGCAAGGCCAAACGCATTCTGTAGCTGGATCACTGCATCACTGTGTTGTAAGCACAAAGCAGGGCAGTCATCACTACAACGTCCCAGCGCACATCAGAAAGAGAATGCTGTACAGGCATGCTGTAGTTTGTGCTGCCTCCGTGACCGCACATCAGCAAGTGGACATCACCAATCACAGCTGTTTATTATATTCCTTCAGACATTTGCTTACTTAGTCTTTACTTTCAAACAGCATGTTTTAGTAAAGAAGCTCAAGCTTTCAGTTTTACTGTCACACTGCCAGGCTGGTTAAAATTGCCATTTCATACTCATCTTCCTGGCTCTGTAATAAGCAACATTCACATTCTATGTCAAAACTGTTCGAGGCTGCAATTTTTTATATTTTTTCATTAGTTTAAAATATCTCCTCTTTACAGGTTTAACAGACAGTTTCATTGCTTGTGTCAAGGACCTACAACTGCATTAAATGTTTAACATCAACTTAGAGTAAACATTGCAGCTACTGGAATCTCCAAAAAGGAACTCGAAAGCAAAAAACATTAACTTCAGTGTGTCACTGTACCCATTTCTACTGGGCAATACATCATGAAATTATGACACAGTGCAAACTACAGCTGGCATTTTTCATATATGCATAAATAAATAAATAAATAAATAAATAAATAAATAAAGGAGAGAAACTGAGATTCTGTTCTGAGAGCACTGTCTTTTATTTTCCTTATGAATATGCTGTGCCACCACTTGACATAAAACCTACAACACTCTAAAATGGTTTAAATGAGGAATAAAAACTGTTGGTTGATTTTGAAATTCATGATGTGCTCTAAAATGCCATATCCTTATAGGTAGAACTAAAGGATGAGAGTGGGGTGTCCATGTACATGTACAAGATTTTTTCAGGTCAGCATAGCCCTCTTGTATCCAGCAACCAAAATGACCAGGAATAGGAAAATTAAAGTGTAACAGCTGTTGAATCCCACCATACACACTGAGGAAGACCACAAGCCTACTGAACCCAGCCCAACTAAAGGCCAACACTGGGAATAGCTCTCAACATTACTAAATTACTGCTGCTGAGTATAGTGCGGGCAGAAACTGAGAAAGGATGGGTGCCCTCAAGCAGAAACCTGTTTTTCTTCACATAGCCAGAAGAAAAAGGGTCTGTACGCCTTATGTTTGAACCTGGTGGGAGAAGCCAGCCTGCTGAAGAAGGGCCTCGTAATGGTGCTTTAAGCTTATCCACAGCTTGAATAGATTGTGGTACCATGGTAGGACCGGTACTCTAAATCAAAATTTGTCAGGTTACCACCAGGCTAGTGTGGCAATGAGAAGCAGGAAGTTAGTGTAATTATTTAGGTAATATATCATATTAAACATTATAATGCCATTTTTTTTTAATGATGGAATTAAAATGTTCCATAAATTAAACGATCAATTTACTTATGTCTCTGTATGGCTGCTGCTACTAGGTGCTTCCAGTTAAAAGACATGTATATTAAGAGTTAAAAAAAGCTTAGTTTATTCAGCTAAAAACAATTTATGGCCACTGGGGATGCAATTGCATCAGAAACACAGTGTATGGTATGCAGAGAGAACTTTGCTAAAAAGGCAATGAAGTCATTCAATTACTTTGCCATTTGGAGAACATTACTCAACAATATCAAAACACAGGCTAATAGTGTGCCTCTTAGGATCATCCCCCATTCCCCCTTTAAGCTCAGTTTGTTTTGGCCATCTTCTAGCCCTTCGTCAGTGGGCAGTTTATTTAACCAACTGATATTATTGGTTCGCAAATTATTATCAACCTAATAATGACAGTCAGGTGTTTATAAGCTCCAGCATCCCTAGTGCTCCAGCAATGCTGCATGAAAATAGTGCATCACACTAATAATCCCCAGCAGTTTAGTGTTTTCCTATTCCATTGGTGGACTAGATGACAAATTTTGCGAGGTATGGGCTACTATATGTTAAATTACTGTAGGTGTCACTGATAAAATGTCTAATAAGTTTTAGATACAATAATTATCATTGTCAGGTCAGTTCACTTTGTGACAATCTCAGTTAGTAGTGCTTTAACAAAAACATCCTTAAAAAAAATGGTTTGATGGCAAATCCGTGTACGTTTATTTATTTACATTACTGGTTATAGGAACAAGAGGTCATGATTTACTGTCCAGTGAAACTACATGTGTCTCTATGCACCCACTGGCCACCTCATAAGGTTCACCTCCTTGTATCTACACTCATTGCCCATTTTAATAGCTCTACGCACCATAAGGGTATTATAAGGTATTATACCATTAAAACTATTGTAGAACAATGTCTTAGGCATCCGGTAGTGCATTTCAATCTATTAAGCAGAATAACTTTCTATGGTGGAGCTTTTAAACCCCTGAGATATCTGGTTCATAATGCCAATCCTGTGAACAGTTTTGCTAGCACGGAACATTTCATATCCACTCGGGTTATTCAGAGTGATTTCATTATGCAAACATTTAGAAAATCTGTATAATTCCCCTTTAAGATCTAGTCAGTTCTTTTTTACACTCTTGACAAAACCCTCATGGTCAGGTCATGCCACCACTTCAGTCGTGGACTACATTAAGCTCTTTTTTCCCAAGGATTTGCCACAACATTTTTAGACTTATCTGACTTTTCAAGAAAGAATTCTTTGGAAGGACATCATGCCAACATGTCAGAGCAGCAGCTGTATAACTTCCTTAAAGAAGCTCAGGCTCAGATGTTTTGCAGATGCTACAACGCTAACAAGGCGTTTAAACAAGTAGTACACATTCATTTATTAGGGAAGCTATCTTTTACAAACGCATATCTTTGTTGCCAGGAACATCCTGAGCAAGTGATTTTTAACAGTCTCAAAGAATTTAATGTGGCTATATGGTTCAGTGATCAGATCTGAGAGATCAGTCAGAGGAGTATCAAATTTCATAACCTCAGGAACCTGGTGAGAAAATCATGCATGTTAAGCTGGACTTACTGTGTTTTTATGGAGCTTATGATCATGGCTTCGAAAATGATATGAAAGCCTTGGCTCCGTTTACTCCTAAAAGCATGTTCTTGTGAGCTTATCTAAGTTTTTCAGTTCTGTTCTTACCATTTCCTACTTTTACTCTGGACTTGTGTTCACTAAAGGCTCATTTATGCTCTTTTCATCTACGAAAATAAATGCATGTTTCTAACAATGTAACCGCCACTGCCCACATCTTCACGTCTTCTTGACATTAATGTTAAGCAATTAATAAATTGCTAGCTGACATCTTAGCAAGTTTTGCATTGCTCAGCCATTCTGCAGTTTCCTCAGGACATTGACTTTTCTCCTGTATTTGGTTGTCGGCCAAAAAATGTAGCAACATGAACATTTAGCAGCATACAGAGAAACTTTTTTCAAATTTTAATATTCAAAAATATCTGATGGGAGTTAGAAGGTAGCCTGTGGTGTCAGAGCATACTATACTAGCTCTGCCCTCTGAGCCACAAAATAACATGTCCTTGACAGGGTTCCAGTTGGTGTAAGTGATAGTAGTAAAGTGTAATATACAATATATGTATAATACAAGGTTGTAGTGTCCACTATATCTATGACAGAGCTGCGGGTACACAGGAAAAGTGGCCATGCGCTGAGCATCCTATAAAAATGACAGACCCTATGTGGGAGAGACCAGATTGTGGTAACAGATCGCATATGTATATGTATGTATATATATGTGCTGTGGGGCTAATTAGTGTGGTAGTGGTGTAGTATTGGCGCTGACCGTCAGGGACAGTATGTGTGGCTATTGATGACCTACCTGCTATTCCTGTTATTCAGTAGTGGTGAGTGGTGTGTTGTCACTGCTGCCATGTTCAATAAAGCGCACTTGTTTAAAGCATGTTTGCTGTGTTTTCTTCTTTGCCAAGATATCACAGTATAATATAATATAATATATTTGTATATAGTAATTACTGAGAGGTTACATCCGTTAAAACAACATTAGTGTTTCTCTCACCTAGTTTGCCTATAGCACTGCAACATATTTTAATAAAACAATGAGTCATCCTCGACAGCCATGATCAGCAGGCAGTTTGGCTATTTAATTGACTGGACTATTTGGCTATACTGTATAAGGTCTGATTCAAGGTGTATCTGTGAGGTCAAATCTATTTGATGACCCTGCTTAAGCTGCAAGCATGCATGTGAAGCTTTTGTCCATTTGCTAAGTTCCTTGGTATTTTCAAGATAAAGTAAAAAGAGTCTGTTTGCTTCCAGTGTGGCAGAATTTTAGCAGTAGATGATAGGGTATGCACGTCACTGAGTCGACCAAACAGCTCTAGCTCTATTTCAGTCACCTTACCAGCTCAGTGAGCTGGAATAAGTAGGATGGCCTCTGATGTGTCTGAAACACTTACATTCCAGGTCAGCAATGAACTGTTAACTACTTGATCACCACTAACCTGTTCTAATTTGATGTTAAGCAGTTCATTATTCTGGAGTTACTCTCTTCCCTACAGCTTCACAAGGAGCTGGTTAGTTATTATGACAACAGTAAAAATAGGCTGACGTTTCACTCTGAACAGAGTGCCTTTAAACCTGCAAAAGGTAGACTTATTCCCTCCCCCTGCCCTTCTTTATCTCTCTCCCTCTCTCTCTCTGTCTCCCTCTCTGTCTCTCTCTCAGACACACACTGAAAAGGATACTGTGGCTTGTTAGTGAACATGAGGAGGAAGTGTAGCCGAGTCCAAAGCTCTGGTGCTGTCTCTAGTGTCTTGGCACAGTTCTACTCCGTCTCATTTGATAGCCCCGTGGAAAAAGGCCAAGAGGAGTCTCCAACCAACCTGCCTGAAACAGAGGGGACGTGTTGTGACTGGTATATGCGGTCGGGACACAAGGGGAGCAACATGTCTGCCCAGCTGAAGGATCTTATCTAATAGCCATGAGTAATCAGTGGCTTATTTTAGCATGTGAATATGTCACACGTCAGATTAAAAGTGTGATTCACTGGAGAGCTAGTCCTATCAAATGCAGTTCACAGAGCCAAGTGAATTAACACTAACATTGTGGAATCGACATTAAGTGATTACAATAAATGCGGTCGACATAGCAAGATACAACACACTAAATGGAGTCATTCTTTGAAGCATGATATAGGTAATTAAACTTTTTGGCTTTTTTGACATATTTGAATGGGTAGAATATGGAAAGCCAAACAGAGAATCACAAAATGCATAAAATTCCACAATGAAACCATGTTTGCTTAACAAATTGCCACCCTGAATTCAATGTTAGTCTCCCTTAGTACCGCTATGTGGTTTCAGGTTCTGTTTTTGCACCACCTAACTAACATGAATTTCTCTTTTCCTACATTATGGCAAAACATAGGTTCAAAAGGCTCTCTACTCCCTACATAGCGCACTACACAGAGAAAGTAATACAGCGGATAAAGGCACACATGTAAGATTCATTATTGCACAGACAGAGTGCTATTTTAGTGTAGAAGCAAGACTTTTAACAAATGCACTACAAAGAAACAATGGAGAGGTTTAGCCTGGGCTGAATGATAATTAAGGCAGATCTGACAAAAACACAGACATCTGAACTATGTAAGACATTTATGAAAGATATTCAGTTTTGTAGTATTACAGTGAATCATACAGTGCATAAGGAAATATCTATTAGCCCAATATTGGTAAAGAAAAATTTTTTTTTTTTTTTTTTTATTCTAGTGGTGCTATCTAGTGTACTGACAAAACATCCACATGACAACATTTGCTGTTGGTTAACTTATGGGAGAAGCAGGCCTGAGGAGGAACGGTTGGTAAGCCTGTCTAGCTGTAACTAGGTCTCTGAAGAAGACTTAAGTCTGTTGGCATTTAGACCTCTGAAGAAGCTACAATGTGACAGCTGCTGTTCTGTAATTATCTGGACAGATTTACTATAATGTAATACATTTAAAGCAGACAGTAGGTCTATTTACAAAGCATTGACTGGACGGCCACTGGATAACATCCACTTGCTGTTGGGTGAGCTGCTGCTTGAGAGCACCAAATGCCTTTAAATCTTAAACCAGAAATTTTGCGAATTTCATTTGTTAAATTAAATGTATGTTTTATATTTTGAGAGAAATAAAGTAGTGGGCCAATCCTGTTAAAGATGTCAGCAGGCAATGCCACAATTTCATTTTAAATAGATGGATGAGTTTATTTGTTTAAACATCATTTTTTATTTGGAAGTGAAATAACACAGAAATGAGGCTGTCAGAGCTTGATTTAAACAGGAACACATGTGTGCTGACTGTGTCATTACTATCCATATGGTAACTAATGTCACTAATTTAAACAGGTCTTGTTAAAATTCTTCATTATACACAGCGACTCTTATCGGTTTTTCAAAGCTCAAAATACGGACTTGTCGCTCTACTGCCTTTGACTTTGTTATAGTGGTTCAGATTTTTACATAATTCTATTCAGATTATCCATTCCACCTTAAATATCATTGTTTTCATTTCACACTTTAAGGTGAGTAAAAGCTGAATCAAATTGCAGTGCTATTGGGAAGGAAGATAAAGGTCACCAGGAACAATCAATTATTATATATTTAAACTGATATGGCTAATATTTATTGAGCTACACATACAGAAATTGTCTGTCAGTATGTGTCGGGCCACCATGCATAACATGCCACTCATGGAGGGCATCACTGTTTGCTGAATGTCCACAACCGCTGTTGTTGGGTTAGTCATGTACTGCAATAAGGCCCACTCTGCTCACATCACATGCATGGGCAAAGTGAGAAACTTGAATCATTGCACCAATACAAATTTTGTAATTTTCCATCTGCAATGGACAGTCTTGTGGCCAGCGGCTAGCCTGTGATATATGACAGACAAGTAAAGTGCATGTAAGATACACTGCAGGTTAAGGAAAGTTTGAAGCTGTTTTTAACACTATGTAACAAATAGCTTTGCTTTCTGTTAGGTCATTTAAATGTAGCAGTGAGGTATTTCTTTTTCAATATACATGCTTCTATCACAATTCTATTCTAATAAATATTTGCTTTCAGAACTCAATAAAAAGTTTATTGGGGTGTCTCAGAATGGGTCAAGGCCACTGTCACACATGAAAATTTCTTTTTGTAAAAAATTCTCTTTTTAGGTAACAATAGTTTTGAAGGCTGTCAGGCACACAAAGGCTACAAAAAGTGAAAGCAAATGTCCTATTGTGAATTCACGCATCCCTGGAAGCCCTGACATAAGAGGAGAGAAACAATGTATTCAATTTTTGTTCTTATTAAATATTTATTCATTTACAATACTTTACATCTTACAGCACTGCAGCCCTTTACAAAATCTTAATCACATGCAAATTTGGTACAAGCTCTCCCCTCACTGTTTCTGAACTGAAAGATACAAGATTAAAACAAGGCTAGTAATGATAGCAGAGCTGCCGTTTCTTGGTCTTCAAGCTATATGTTTATGATCTTTATCACAGTAATGGTATGCTGTGTACACTGTGTACCCTAAAGAAACTGAACAGAATTTTGTACATGTACCAGTGACGTAAATGAAAAACTGTATATATGATTTTTTTTGGCTGAATTGTCAAATGTAACCGAACTTCTAAAAAAACATTGAGGAATATATTTACCGGAAATATATATAAATATATATATATATAGTTAAATATATATATATTTAACTGGAAAAAGACCTAGTTCAGGGCTATTACTTCATCAAAATCACCCATAAAATACAAAGATTCCAATGTGGCTATATAAGACAGTTCTTATTGTAATGTAGACACTACATAAGTCACTGGTGGAACAAATGACATCCATTTACAAATTTTGACTGTGTTCTCATTGAATGCTCACTCACAATCATGTCCGGTTGTAGTTCTAAAGTAAGTTGTTTGAAAAGAATGGAAAGCGCAATAAACGAGGGACACAATAAGACTGAAAAAGCTGAAACTGTATTTAGTTGTTGAGGCTTGTTTCTTCAAACAATAAAAATTAAAATTGAAAAAATGAGAAATAGTGGCCAAAGAAAACATTACATATAAAACTCAGGGAACGTGTTTCAACTCACTGATTGTGTTAGAAAGTGAATAAAAATGCTACATTTGCATTGCAAATATTATTATACCTGGTTCTTATCACCATCACTGAAAAGAAAATCTGACTTTTTTCTGTTTCTCTGCAATGCACCATATCCCATCATACCATTCTGAATAACTGTAAACATTCTATCACACAGGTACACCTACCTTCATTAGATACGCCTACCTCAACACGTACCTTAATTTATTGCCCGTTTTCCTAGCTTCACTCACCATATAGGAGCACTTTGTAGTTCTAAAATGGTAGACTGTAGTCTACCTCTGTATATAGCTAGCTATTTCCACCCTGTTTTTCAGTAGTCAGAACCTTAGAAGACCACCACAGAGCAGATTTTATTTGAGTGGTGTGTCACATTCTCTCATACCAGCATTCTTAGCACTGCAGTGACACTGATGTAGTGGTGTGTTGTGCTGGTATGAACGGATCAGGAACACCACCCAAACAATAGCTGCTCTGGGGTGGTCTTGTAGAGGTCTTGGTCACTGATGAACAGAGTAGAAGTTGGGATATGAAATTATGTAAGATACTACAAAGTGCATCTATATTGTAAGTGGAACTAATGAAAAAGGACAAAACATGTAATTGCAAGGTAGGTGTTAAGATAGTGAGATAGTGCTAAGTGAGTGTATATTGTGAATGAATACACCACACTGTTATTATGTGCAAATATTTTGACCATTTTGTGCTGTTTTCTGTGCTGGGCCATAATACAGCCAACCAGTTACAACTGCAAACTTGTCTCACACTGCAGAGCCTCAAGTGAAGTTTCCCTTTTCTGTGAAAAGGCCATGACAGGCATGTTCTGTTAATACTTATCTGTTCATGAGTCCTTGACCTCCTCAAATTGTAAACATTTTTTTCCCCCTTTTACACCGGCACTCCAAGACTGGGAGAGTTTTGTTGACAGTGGGGCCCAGAGATAAGCACAGAATGAACCTGTTCTAGCCTGTAATGTCCTCTGCCGTTGTCTGCTTCCTCCTTCAGTCCCCTCCTCTTTCCCCTCACGGCCCCTCACTGGTACAGTTAAAATATCCATGGACCCCCTTGGCCAGGCTCTGGACGCAGACATGCCAGATTCCAGCCCAACCTTCAGTACAACTTTTAAAGGTACATGCAGCAATTTCACAGCAACAAAGCACTACACTGGCTTTGTTAAATAATTTCTTTTAAAATTCACTAAACACAAGTACAGTCAGTGTTTTGGACACAAGAGCTTTTAAAAAGTTTTAAAACACACTGTCTCTGTCATTATTAACCCTTTAAGACCAAATGCTGTCTATAAACTTCATTAATAAATGCTGTCTTAAATACCTTACAAGCATCTCACAGCATGCTCCAAATGAAACATTGAAACACAGACATAGTGTTTTCTGTATATGCCCACCAGATCACAGCAGTATATCAATAATCAGTTTGCTTGTTTGTTGGTTTGTTTTATCAATACTAAACAATACAGTTCACGTCACATGACTGCTAAAATAAGTTGCACATGATCTACAGAGAACACACTTCTACAGATTCCATGCACATTTACTGTGTTTTAGCTGAATTTAACACATTCAATATGGCAAATAAAAGCAATAGAGAAATTGAAGTTCTTCATTAAAATGAAAATTTTTACTTAGACACTCAACAAAACGTGATTTGATGCACATAAGTAAGAAACTATCCTTCCATTCATTTCCAGTCAAACTGGCCATTAAGTACAGGCTATTCATTGTTCATTTGATTTATACAGAAATGTATACAGATGCTTCAACAACTAAACACAGTGTTAGCTTTTCTGATCTTCAGCGTTTCCACCCTTTATTGGACCTTTTTTTCCAACAATTTACTTTCAAACTACACTACAAGTTGTAGAGAACCGCAGACCTTTTTGGTGGAAATTCATGTAATTTCATCCAGCTTGACGCGCAGCACCTATTCAAAGACTAAGATTATACAAGGAGAAGTCAAAACTTGGTGTGCAACTTCAGGTAAAATCTTTGGGTTATTGAAGTGTATTATTGCTATTGTCTTCATATGTCAATACCATACCTCATGTTAAAACTTCTCTGGCTATTAAATGACCTGCTCTGACTTCATTTCAGTATGCTTTTCTTCCTCAGGACTGCTACTTACATCTATTTTACATATGCTATTACTTACATGCTACAGCTTTAGGTTTTCCAAAGAAATCCCCAAGACTATTTTTCCACACTTCTTTTAAACATCTCCAAAGTTCAACGCTCAGTTGCTCTTTCTGCTTGTTACAATTCAAGTAATCCCAAACACATTAAATGATGTTAATAATGTCAGTAATGTACTTCCCTGCATTGCATTATTTTGTGTCCAGTCTACATCCATATATATCTATGTACTCTATAAGAAAAATGACTGTACATGTTCTTAATGACTGTTTTGACTATTTAAATAATAAATGAAAGGTGGTCTCCCGCTGAGGTTAATGCTGAGGCATCTCCTCTCCCTATATGCTTACAACAATGAGCTTCCCAGTATGAGCAAGGCAAAGGGGTAAAAAGTGCATATACACGGTTTCAATGTGAGGAAGTGTGACACTGAAGCACTGTGTGGCAAACAAACATTTGCAGCCGCCCGTCTACATCCCTTCTTTTTAAGTGCCTTCCCCAATATTTCAGCTTTGAAAAAGTATCCACATCCTCCTTTCCTGCTTTAGCAGTTACGAGTTGAAAAGGCTGATAATGGCCTTGTGATGTTGCTCTGCTGAGGAACGTTAAGGAGGCGGACTGTGCAACCACAACAACCGTTCCTAAGACACTTTGTTTAAAAGGAAGCCCCTGAATGAAAATCGCAAGACTATTTGCTTTCAGTAAGCATGTTCATTGTTATCAAGATTCAGCTGCACAGCTTCAAAAGCTTTAAATCCTAGGCTGGAGCTACATCCTAACCTAAGCTTCAGTTAACGTGGCTGTCATTAGTCAATGAAGGCTGTGAAATAAGCAACACCATTGAGCTTGCTTAAATTGTTGTATGACTCTTACCTGGAAATATAATCATATATCGATTATTGTAGGATTGAAAACTAAGATTTCAATTTTTGATAGGCCAGAGTCTTAAAAAGTCGTCCAGGAAACAGCACCAGCCCAGCTGTGTTCTTGGAGACTGGGGAAAAAGATCCAAAGGCTTCATGTTATCAAATCAAATAAATCCAGATACATCTGTTACATTATATCCTATAATACAGCTCACAAATCAACTTTAGAGCAAAATCCTTATTTCTTCCTGACTTCGCCGCTATAAGTCACACAAACCCAGATTTCAAAGATAGTGCGTGTTTCTTCTAGTTTATAAGGTCAGATCATTCAACGTCAGGGCAGCGAAAGCAGTTTTACAAGTTCCCCATGCAGCCCTATTCATTCCAGGCTATAAATTACAGGCTATGTTTAAATACACGTCTCACAGATACGTTCATTGCATGTGACAGGGCATTGCAGGCTCAGATAGCTAAGGGAGGGAATGGTGACACTTCTACATGTATTAGATACAAAAGGAAATAGGGAAAGGGGCTCCGCTGGGACAGGGGGCCGCTCATAGGCCTCCAGTGCTCTTTGATCCTCGCTGTGTGGTGAGGCAAGAACCCAATCATTCTTAATCACATAAAGTTAACAGAGCATGGCCTGGTATTTAGCTTTATGTTTCTTTTTTTTCAGGCTTTACTAGCGCCAGCTAGCCGAGCGAGCCTCAGTTGAGGTGGGGTCAGATGGGCAGGTGCCAAATCACTGCCTTTAAAACCATATCCACTTAGGCACCCAAAGAGCGAAACTGCGCTTTTAACAAAGGTGAGCCAAACTCCAGGTGGAGGAAAGCTCCATCAAAAGAGAGACAGAGAGAGAGAGGGAGAGAAAAAGAAACTAGAGAAAAGATACAGACCTCATTTATCTATGGTCCACTCAATGCCTTACATTGTATACAAGTCTTTTGGTCAATAATGAAGGCTAAATACCACTTACGGCAGCGAATGAAGCATAATCAGCATAGTGAGGTTTCAGAAGGGGGCCTTTGATCTTAAGAGCAGAGCATGGTTTTCTGGGCACTGATAGCATCTGGGGGCCTGCAGTGAAGGACAGATAAAGTAATGTGAGCAGAGTGGTGTTTTTTGAGCTTCTTCAGGCCTGGCAGGGTCTGGCATCCATGACACCGAAGCCCTGTGATTAACCACTGAATAAGTACAAGTGGACAAATGTCTCCATTATTACACTGAGGTAGACTTTGATCATGGTCATGCTGGTCCAGATGGGTCTACTACAAATGCTCATTTTAGCTATCACCTGGCTGCATCAGGAGGGAGGTCAAACTGGGATATCTATGGTGCTCCCAACATGGTTTAAAATTATTTTATGTATAGAGGAGACAAAAGATCACACATTGGAGCACAAACAGATACACATTCTGTCAGTGGATCCTAGGTAGAGCCTTAGAGCAGCAGAAGTCTTAAAAGCTAATATCAGAAATGAAACATCAATCCTAAAAGGTACAGGTAGTCAGTGCAGTACTTAAAGCATGTTGCCACATAGCATGTTGTAATTGTTTGGAAGTGCAGGACCTGCTACATAATGCTGACATAACGTTCCCATTCAGAATGTTTCGATCTGGGTTGTATGAGGGTAATTTGGAGAACTTGTACAGAACCTTTATCCTGGACAAACTAGCCAGTGAATTCACACACAAATTACATTCCCGGATGGCCTTTGGCAAAACTAACCCAACCTAAATAGGGCTTAAGTCAATATAGTTTGTGCCAGGTACAAGAAGACAGTTGGCTTTCCTGTTACAGTAATGTAATTATGGATATATATATATATACTCAACAATACTCAATCGGGAAGAAAGAGAAAGGTTACAAGGAACAATAAATAATAATAAATTTAGACTGATATGGTTAATATTTATTGAACTACACATACAAAAGTAGTGTCTCTGAGTATGTCGTGGGGCTGCCAAGTTTGCCAACACAACATGCCAGGTGTCTCAGCATGGAGTTGTAGGGGTTCCCAAAAGTGTCCTGAGATAATCCAACCTATGCAGCTTGAAAATTCTCACACAGTCTCGGCAGATTTCGCGGTAGGGGTGGAGGTAAAATGACGCTAGGCCCTCTGAATGTGTGACGTGTGACAACAAACTGTTCAATACACACAGATTACTTGGTCATCGCATAACAAACGCTATTCTAAGTCACTCCATGACAGTCTAGCAGAACAATATGGAAATCTGTGGTGACATTGACGTGATGTTAAGGGCAGCTGTTATAACAATCTGTGTGCATGTAGTCCTGTGTCATGTAGTCGTCTACCAATGGCAGTGGCACTAACAAGATGACTTATGGAGGGCATCACTGCTAACTGAATGCCCGCAATTGTGGCTGTTGGGTCAGTCATATATTGTAGTAAGGTCTGCCCTTGTCTACGTCACATAAGTGGCCAAGGGTGAAACTTGAATCATTTGCATATCCCACAATGTCAAACCCAGCCACCAAGTTTCATTACTGTCGGATGACTCTTTCTGGGTGAAATATTTTTTTGTGAGTATATGTATTGGTTATCCAGACTATCTGCACCATGTGAGCAGCGCTGCATAAGGAAAGCACTGCAAATTCAGCCAACAATCTGATGAAGCATCTAATCCTGCTAATGTGAACCTGATGGATAGAGATCACTGAGCTGGTGAAGAGACACCAAACAAAACAGACCATATTTGCTTACCATGTAGAAATAACACTAAAAGCTTATTAACCTTATTCAGACAGATTATTTATTAGATTATTTATTTTGAGGCAGCTTCAAAAAAGCAGAAACCTCATTTCAGTGTTTAAGTGGCTGTTACTTTGTTTCATCCATAAGAATCTTCGATCATTGACTTTAAAACTTTATTCAAATAACATGCTCAGTTCTCAACAGCAACACAGACCCATATTTCCCAAGCATCTTTGAATATGAGCATCAATCTGGAATCAGGAATCCCTGCCCACATAAACATATCCATTAGGGTGTGAAAGCCAAACAACCAAACCAAACAACTTAGGCTTATTCTAAGAAGTGTGATACATTTAGGCCATGAACCCCATAATCTATGCAGGTGAAGCTGTGCAGCAATCCCTCATTGTCTTAAAGAGCAATAAACTACAATGCCTGTGCAAGAGTCTTCACTAGGCACCTTGGTTACAGCCTACATTCTGCTGTGCCCGCCAGTGCCATGTGTAGCACTTCCCCATGAATATGCAAAGGGCCAGATATGCTACAGTCTGCCCCATTAATAATCTTGTCATCAGATTTGAACACTCACACTTCCTTTTTCCACCCTCCTCATTCTTCTCTTATTCTTGTAAATAAAGATTCCTTACAGGTTTTTAGACTTGGAATGTAACGTTCTAGAAAATTGCTATGGAACTTTTTTCATTATGTGGAGATTCATTAAGTTTATTCACATTCATTTTTAATCTCATTTGCACACAAAATGTTATATAATATGCGTAACCAAACCAGGGAACCAAAAGTGGTTTCTCTATGGCACTGCTCTAAAGATTCCTCACAGGAATCACAGTTGCCTTTAAACCATTCATGCTAGGGTTAGATTAGAGGGGTCTTTCAATACAAGTCCTAGCAGTGGTTAACCCTGGCCAAAATGAGAAAAACAGGAAAGTGAAACAGGGTAATGATCAGAGGCCTCACCTTCTTCTTCCCTTTTCATTAGGATTTAACAGCTATGAAATGCAGCAGGATTCTGTTCACAAACCAAAGGCTTAGCAACAAGGAGCCTAGCAAGATGCCAATACATTTGGGTGCTGGCCTATGCAGACTGACCTTGAATAGGCGGGAAACTATCAGCGACGGGGGTGTGGGGGGGTTCGGCTGGACGGCTGACGCAAGGTAGCATTTGCAATCGGGGGGTTTGGGTTTCGGGCCCTCCAGTCATCAATCATGCGGGCCCTATTCTGTTCTTTGACAGCTCACTACAAGGCCTGACATTTAACACTCAGGACCCTGGACCAGTCTCAGCCCCAAAGCCCACAGATTTCAGGCCCTGCAGAAAATTGAAAAGAATGACACTTTTCTCCCCCTCACTCCTTCTTTCCTTTTCTTCGTCTAAGTGGTCCAGCTGAAGCAAAACAGATACAAATTAATAATTCCCATCTGTAATAGTTCAATTTTGGCCAAATGGTTCCCTTTATCTACCACTCTTCCCCCCTCGCCTCACCCTTGCCCGTACACACATACGCACGCACACGCACACACACACACACACACACACACACACACACACACACACACACACACACACACAAACACAAACAATAGAGCCAAGGGAAGAAGTCAAGAGGCCTAAAGGCCTATGAAAATACATGAAAGTGTGTTGGCTTGGGGTGTGTGCATGGGTGGGTGGTAGACTGGACCGCTTCAGCGATCCTGAAGAAAGAAGGAACCTGACATCTAAAAAAAGAGATTATTCAAGAATTTCTTTATTTCCCTGACAACTGCTATCTTAATAATATTTCCCCAAGTGTCAATTCCTGGATTTCTGGATGTTCAGGCATAAACCCGGTGAGACCTAATCATCGCTCATGGCCAAATGAGCAGGACTGAAAGCATGGGAAAGTGCTCGCTTCCCCCAGCCTGTGTGATCTAATTTGTTCATCTGGGCAGCTTCTGTAGGTGACCATGCGGCAGAGTCTTGCTGTATCCCTTGGCGATAATGTGCTGGACAAATATAGTCAGTATTTACAGTGATATTGTGGGAGCTCGGTGGAATGCTTTGAAAGAGGCTCGTCAGAATGTCACTGCAAAGTTTACTCATCTAATATAGCAAAAGCCTTCATTCAAATCAGCCTTGCCAACTAAATCCACATCTGTTGAACAAAGTGAAATATAACATTCAGCTTGAATATTTCCCAGAGTAGAATGAAACACATAATACATAATTTTTTTTATTTATGACTTTTGATGTAGTAATTTAGCAGCACAGAAAAAAATATATAATTTTAATAGTATATATATATATACTATTAAAATTATATATGGATAGATAGGTCGATTTGGTATACAACATGTGTATTATATTTTTATTTTATTTTATTTTGTACTTAATTGTGATTACAGACTTAAGCTGGTTTTCATCCTGCTCAGCAGTAAATGAGCTTATGGCCCCAGGCCCTGCAGTTGGCTCTGGCGTTTTATAGGTCACTGGGTCACTCCAAATAGATTAATATCCTAAAAAGACAGAAACAGACAGACAGAGGCAGAGGCAGACAGTATGATGCGCTCAGAGGACAGGTGTCACACACACACACACACACACTCTAGCGCTTAGCACTCCATTGGTCTAAGGCCATTTTGGATGACGGAAATGTCACCCCTTATCTACTGAGCTAATTGCATTAAACTGTCCCCAATCATGGCATATGCCCTGTGGCCCACACAATAAGTGTGCATTTGTGTTTGCGTATGTGTTTGAAGGGGGCAGGGAGGGGTATATGTGTGTATGTTAAGCCCCTCCCCTCCGCTGCTTCAAAAACTAGGTCAGAGACACATGACCTATGGTTACAATGTCACCAAAGTGGACAGAGCACAGGCTGTCTGCTGCTGTTATTGCGTGCGTGCACACACATACACACACAGGTTCACATGGGAATATGTGTGTCTGGATCACATGGACGAAGCCTGTGGCGTATAAATTCTTCCCCGCCTGCCCTCTGTTTGGTTATCTGCGGGGAATTTGCTTGTGGACGCTGATAGCATCTCGCCGCTGCCAGCGCGGTTCATTCATACTCGTATGTTCGATGGTTGATGGCTTCTTTTGGACTCCTTCGGCCTCTGAGATAGACGTTTCCTCTTTTATCTCTCCATGCTCCACCAGTCGAATACTAAACATGCCTCAAGACAAACCAAACGTCTTAACCGCACAGTTGGTCGGCATTGTTCGCCTTGGCCATTGTGCGTGCTCTTCAAGATGCTGACGGCAACCTCACGGCAGCTAAAACACTGGCTGACCATACAGGCCTAGGTATTCGTATCTAATCTGTCTTAGGGGCCTTAGCGGCTAACTGAAAGATTTGTTCTTGGTTTGTCAGCAATTAGTTTTACAGAGGCACAGCTGCTTTGTGCATTTCTTCACCCTCTGCTTTTGTTCCATACAGTATAATAATACTACAGTTCTATAGAACTATACTCTTATATGAAGCGAATATTAAATACCATAAAATATTAAAGTGATTTACTTATTTAATGATGATATTGATAAGAAAAAAAAATAAATAAATCAGGAAAAATTTTGCCTGGTCCCCTAGGTGGTGCCACAGAGAGATATCAATGAATCTTCTCTGCCCTGAGGGCATATAAAGCTGCACACCGCACACACACAGAGCTTGGCCTGTTTCAGCTGGGAAGTAAACTCCCCCTTCCTTTTTTTCTCAGAGTGCTTCATCAGATCAAGCTTGTCCCCGAGTCCAGAGTGTACAAGCACCACCATATGGCTGCGTCTTAAAGCCTCTGTGTGAAGGCTTTACTGACGGGACAAACAGAGCCAGCAATCTGAGAAACTGGATTGGACGAGCAAATAAGGGGAAGGAGAGTGAAAAAAACTCTTTCAGTCCATATTTCGTCATCGGGTCAGTGTCCGAGTGGAATGAGATTTCACAGAAGGAGATTCCTTTGCTGGGATGGAGCAGGTGTCAGTGGCTTCCTGTAAAAAACGTTAATGCAGTCACCAGTGGTTTAGGTTCATAATGAAGACAGCAGCCGCGTGCAATATTCTGAATGCTCTTGTTCCAGTGACAATTTTTTGAGTGAAAATGAGCAGTAATCAAATACAGGCAGCTCAAAAATGGCATCACTGTGTTTCAAATGTGAGACATTCTAGATGAAGGTATTACTACTTCATTCTTAATGTTAGACAACTTTCTCAGTCATTAAGGTATCATATAGTGCCCTGCTCATCATGCTTGGTCCCTTTTCTTTGTTATATTTTCCTAATTTGCATCTGTGAAGCTGTTGAGTAGCAGCATTACAGTAGAATCATTTTAGATCTTGTTCAGTATTTTAGAAACTAATAAGTTTTTGTTGAAATAGTTATTATAATTTTTTTTCAGAGCACTACAACCAATTAAGCAGGGCTTGATCTGCTCCTCTTTTTATCAAGCAGCATTTGTTAGGGATATGGAGCTACTAACAATATCTAAAATATCAAGGTTTCATTTGAGAGAGGATTCAATATAATGGCATGCCTCCAGTCAAACACCAAAATAAATACACAAACAAGCACCTCCCATTCTGCAACCCCGCCTCCATCCTCTTTGGTTAATGTCTGTAATGCCATAATATCATATATATTAAAAAAAAAAAGTTTATGTATATAAAACATCTACTACTGAATTAGTCCATATTTGAAATTTACATTGAAATCTAAGCC
This sequence comes from Prochilodus magdalenae, assembly GCA_024036415.1. Lineage (NCBI taxonomy): Eukaryota > Metazoa > Chordata > Actinopteri > Characiformes > Prochilodontidae > Prochilodus > Prochilodus magdalenae. Next base: position 81,596 of record JAMWET010001850.1, read on the forward strand.
TTAAAATGCACAAAACACAATACAAAGTCATTGTAAAATTCTCACACGCTGCTATAATTATAGTCATCTGCAACTAATATCACAATACACGTTCTAATACAACAACTTTAACAGCATCTGGTTATTGTAATTCAACATTTCAATAGATATCAATAGTTTGTATTACTCTTACGTTTGTATTACCATTCGTTTTAATTGTGAAATCTATTTACTTTAACGTTTTTGTTTTTTGTTTTAATTTTGTAAATTCTTAGGAGGTGACAACAGTATGCTACTTGATAAATAAAAATCAAAGGTCAGTGGCTGTGTTGTATATATAATATACAACTCAAACATGCTATATTGGGAAATTGTATATGTTTTAATACTAAGTTGTAAAATGCTGAAAACTACAATATATACCCTGAAAGGTAAACCTTAAAATAGAAACATTACAGTACATTCATATTCAAAAATGGTGTTAATGAGAATCTAGTAAGTAAAAAAAATGCCACTAACATTCAACTTACAGTCAATCAAATGAGTTTATTTTTGTTTATTCAGGCAGGTGTCTGAATATTACCCTTTTTGTCGTTTCCATTTTTTTAAAAACTTATCTTATACTAGAGAAAGCAAGGCAGTCTGGTCACTGAGTATAATGACTGATAATTAAATTTACTTTTTTCCTGCAATAAAACAGTAAATTAGGAAGACTTCACAATGCCACTTGATTTGTTTTACAGTTCATCCAGTGCATGCTGAGAAAATCATATCATAGCATGATTTATTGTGAGAAGAGGATCATTTCATCATATCGACTCAACACAAAAAACACGCATGTGCAGAAAAAGACACATCAGGTTGTGTCTGATGTCGTACACAGCGTTTCTAAGCAGGGTGGGAAGCGAAGACACACACCTCTGAAAGATGTTCATCTAGGACCCATTCCCCTCTGCAAATATACACAGCTGCGTGTGGAGAATCCTGGGCTGTGTCTACACAGTCGGGCCTGCGACCTAATGAATGTTTACACAGGCTGATTCCAAAGCGAATGACATCCTCCTGGTTTTGAGTCTCCGGTAGGCCATCAGATGAGCCTTAAACAGCGCTGCGCCAGTAGTTAACAACTACCCTCTGATATGACCTTTCAATCCCTAACAACTTGATCTGGTTACTGCTGTAGATGAATATGACGAACTCATACGTGCTAATATGCTAGCACGTACATGTGGCAACCAAAAAAAATGACAATATATGATGCCATTTATGTAGAGATTAGCCCTAAATTATCCAATCACACAAAAGATCAAAAATTCTGCCCACCACAGTGTCATACTAGTCCACAAGTACAGGCACACAGTGCATGAATTTGATTTAATTATAACACAAAACATAAATTGTTGTACTTTTAGTGTTAAATGTATTACATACAACATGAAATACACCATATGTGCCATAACTTTTGCACTGACCTAACTTTATGTTTTGCTTTTTCTTATTAATACATTAACCCAGGCAAATAAACAGTATATGTCCATAAAATGCACAGCAGTGTGTTTCATCGAATTAGGAAATGAGGTGAGGCCAATCATTCCCCGAGTTTAGGCCCACTTTTTGCTATTTGTGCACACAGAGGAATTTGTCTTCTGCATTTAACCCATCCCTGAAGTGAAACACCCACATACACACACTAGTCTGGGAGTAGGCTCCGCCCTTGTCGTCTATATTTAGCAGGATCTGTGAGGGTCCGAACGCTTTGACAGGGCCTACACCAAAGACTTCTTAGTTGCTTGAAAATGGTTGTCCTTCAACTTGTACACCTTATAGAAGATCAAATATCGTTTTTCCATCACCTTTGCTTTTGTGTCTTTCTGGCAGAAATTACACCCATTTGCATATGGTGTTCTTGAGAGCCTTTAGAACGACTCTTTAGTCTTTAGCTGCCATGTTAGCCTAGTTGGTCAAAGCAAACTTATCCAATAGCTTATAGTGCTAAGTAATTTTCCAGGTATCAGAGTTAACCATGTATGTTATGTCTGAGGCTCTTAAGTGTTGCAGCCGTCATTGTTGACACTGTTAGTCGGAGACTGAGAGTCTGAAAGCCGGTGACCCTGCAGTCATGAGTGGCTGGGAGTCCAAGAAAGCATGATGCTAGCGTAATGCTAGCTGACGTAGGCACCTGTATGCATCAGCTAATGTATTAGTGTTGCTGTTCTGCAGGCATGGTGAGCTGTCCATTGACATTGTGTTAGCCTGGAGGAAGCACATGCTAGCCTTCACCTTTCACCCTACCCAGAATGAAAAATGCTATGTTTACTTATTATGCCTACATAGACCTGCCATATAGCAGTAGCAGATCACTGAAATATTAAATGTAATTATTCAGATATAACTAAATGTATTATAAAAAGAAGCTGTTTCTATAAAATATCACATGGGCCGCTGCTCTATATGCCAGAAGTAAAGGGGTTGAGAGCTGTGGGGGATAGCTAGTCCATCTCTCAGCTGCTGTAAGACTGTACTCTGCCCTGGTGGCTGGGCAGGTAGAGATGTGGGGACATGGGGCAGGCAGAGGGCCAGAGAGCCGGGTCTATGATTGATGGAGTGGGGCTTGGTCCATAAAGGCTTGCCGAGAGTGCAGGGAGATAATCAAAGGAAGGGCGTCTGCAGGCTAATCCACCCCCTCAGTATACACTCACACACACACACAAACACACACGCACACCTACACACACACACACAGAGATGAGCTGGCTGCTGCATCTGAATCATGATGCGCTTGATGATGAAATTCTGAAGGTTGGCTGTAACAGGAGGCAACCTTACAGGGGTCGTAACCTCTGCTGTAGCGTGTGTTTTGTTTCCACCCTACCGCTACTGCTACCCCTGAATTCACCTCCACGCATTTTCTTTTCAGTAGGTGGAGCATGTGTGTGTGAGTGCGGGGGTTTGCGTTACGCCACTGTTTATCTGCTCCTGACCTCTAGCCGGCAATTCTGCACTTGATAAGAGAGGGGCTGGTCTCATGATGTGCGCAGCGACTGATATCAGCGCCGTATCCTTGTGAAATTGATTACCCAGCCCAGGGAAGTGTGCGGAATATAATAAATAGAGATGCCGCGAAAGGCACACACGGTGGCGGCGGCTGATGGGCGACACCGCCTCGCCAATTACCTGCTGCCCACTTAAAGCAGGGGTCACAGAGGGCAGCAGAGGGAGGAAGGAGTTATGGTTATTCCTTATTCGCTCCTGAGGGGCGAGGGCAGATTGGGTCTGGATACCTGCTGGGCTGCATGTGTGTTTGTACATGTACAGACAAACATATGCTGAGAGAAGGCGTGAAGCCTCATATGTCTTAGCTCTGCTGTGATGCTGGTGCTGCTAGTCAGGAGGGGGCAGTGGGAAATGTATAGGTGTCTGGCTGCCATGTCTGTGCAACAACAGACGTCCTCATGATTACACAGAGTACATAACTCCTACTCACATTTTTCTCTAGCTGACTGCCAATAGCTTAAATAGGTGGCTCAATTATGGTGGCCAGATTATGTACGGGATTACTGTCCTATTGTTTAAAAAAAAGAATCATCATCGAAACAACACAATGATTTGAGGTTCTGCCGATGTTCCTGGTGAAAATGTGGTTTTGCAAGCAACGTGAGAGAGAATATTGGATGTGCTTAGAGTATTCAAAGAAATTGGGTTGGGGAGAAAGTGTGTTTGGTGGATGTATTTGAATGCTTTTCTACTGTCACTATCAGCTGTCTGAGGCTCTACATATGACAATAATACACTGAGACATATTACATCTGATAACTCCTAAGAAATCAGGTAAAACTCATTTTACATGCATGCACACCAGGTGCTTTCTTCTCCTGCTACTGCTTTCAAATATTATTTTCAACATATTTTCAAATTTGACAAAATTGCTGAGATTCTACTTTAATAGTTCATGTCCCAGGTCATATTCAGTAAAAGTCATTATATACTATATAAAAATGATTATTTTCCTCCAATCTGCTAATTCAATTAATCAAATCCTCTAATCCCTCTAATCAAAAACATCATCACCGTGTCAAATAAAGCATCATCATGCACCAGCAGGCAGGGAAAAAACATATTAGCCAATAATATTATGTTTTCTCCTTTCCTCCTTCCTCTATTCTGTGTGTGCCACTTGTCATCAAGTGGAAATGCTCAATTAGCTATGGAACGCGGCTTGATTTCATGTTTCACTTGGAAATGTTCCAGCGTATCTAGCCATATATATATATATATAAATATATATATATTTTATAATAACTATAATCTCATATAGTATACATAGTTGTTTCATAATAAAGAAATTGTTTTTGCAATTATATTATTTTACATTAAATGAAATATAAAACAAACAAATTAAGTCTTGGCTACACAATTGCAATTGCTCATTATTACAGTATATGCAGCTTTCTGCATTACAGTTTAGGCAGTCTTACATACATAAGCAGCACCAGAACAACTAAGTCTTTAATAAACATGTTCTCAAAGACTCACTCCGTCAACAGAGGGCCTGTTCTTTCGGAATACAGGCTTTAACGGGCATGTTTCATGGTAGTAAATGAAACTTTTTTCTTTTTTTTTCTTCATTTTTAAGGAACCTCAAAACAGTCGGCAGCCATTTACTGGATGTGTAACACAGAACTGACCAGTAGTGACTTAGGTGACTGCTAATTAGGTGGGCAGCTTTCCAGAACTTACAGGAGATTATGTGTGCAGCACTTGCACTTGAAGTGCTTAGTGGTATCCAGTTTTGACCTTTAAGCTTAGCCACCCAAAGAGATAACTTACTGCAGATAGACATAGCTACCAACTGGACCATGACCTTACACCTGTAATTATGGTCTGTGCACTTTTAGATTTATTAAAGAACACAACAAGTGTAGAACGCGATACGCTATGGTCGCATATGAGTTGTGGCTAAATCAACAAACCACAAAACTAGAAAAGGAAAAGCAGAGACCCAGTTCCACCTAAAAGGACACATAGTGAAGAGCTATGACAGGAAGAAGCTACAACAGCAGACGAGTTATATTACACTGTACTGGCATGTGGCCACTTTTATCTTTCGAAGTTAAACTATTAGATATAACAAGTTTTTTAAACTTATGTACCTATAAAACTTGTGATTATTCACATTAGTTTATGCAATTATTCATAATGACGGGGTAAACTGAGATGTAAGCAATTCACAGTGAGAGTAGCAATTAAAATACATTTATTTTGGAACGTCTATCTATGTGCTTCTCTTGTCCAAATATGCTGTGTAAACATATTTGGAAATCTAAAAACCTGAAAACATATCTGCTGCATTGTTTAAACTGCCTATATTTAGTGGTTATTTTACTATTCTATGAATCATAATGTATTTTCCTTCATGTCACATACAACACTATAACCAGACCCAGTGGCTCCTCGTAACAACTGAAAATATCAGGGTGATCTTAAACATAGTCTTTCCAAATTATCCTGTGGTGTGGGGTGGCTCCGTCCATGGCTTCGTAAAGCACACATCAGCAACTGCATCTGCCATGTTTGTTTAAATCTAAAGATACATTAGTTTGGGACTTAGCTCAAGTGTACCATCTGAAAGACATTAGGTGTTTCAGTCAGTGCAGATCGTGTAGTGTGTGGGGACTTAAATGACTAAATGAAGTGATCAGCGACAAAAAAACGGATGTAAATTGTCCTTATCACTAAGTTTAATGTGGTTTCAACACCAGATAGGAATTTTCAAATACTGTTGCGTGGGCCAAGACTTTAGGTTCAACGTTTAAGATCTCATTCAATCTACATGTGCAAAGTTTCTTATTTTGAGATTATTGTCAAGAATATTAATATTCTTGTTTCATATCATTCCATTGGCAGATAATTATTTTTAAAACAATATATATTGTTTGCAATGTACATAAAGTTATGTACAAAAAGAATATTATGATGAAAGTTGAGATTTCATGATGTACAGAATTGCTTACTTAAGAATTGCAATGAAATCAAAGCAAGGTTAGAGGTTTAGACCTCGATTAGTCACTGCATACAATGCTTTAAGATTAATAGCTTAATAATAGGCCTGCAGTTTAAGGGGTTAAGGGAAAGGAATTTTGGCCTAATTCCGTAATAATGCAGTGCAAGATGTCAGAGTGAAAGCTGCCTGCGGAGCTCTCTGAGGCTGATTTCTGGAGACATTTAGTAATTGAGACGATGTCCCCTCTTGAACTGGCAGCAGGGTCGAGTCTGCGGCCCACCTCTTGGCTGACCTCAGCATGTCGCCCCGCAGCCCAGGCGAGCATGTTTACAGTGTGCACAGCCCCAACCCATCTCCCTCTCTCCCCCTCTCTCTCCCGCTGCCAGGAAACAGCCCCTCACTCGCCCCAGCTCATTAATAGCCAATGAGGAGTCAGAGTGGAACACAGGAGAGCACTAAACATTAATCTGTGTCACCTTTGCATTGGTCATTAAAAACATTTTTATTATAATTCACTTCCTTTACCCATTTAGCTGACTGACTACAGAGCACTGAGAGAGATGCAGTTTTACTAGTGTTTGAATTATTATGCATTTGAAACTTAAAAGTTCAAAAGGTCAAGTCACATTTACATTGGTCACTTAAAACATATTTAAAGTGATTCGCTCTTTGACTTGTGAACAATATTCATTCAGTACAGCAGTTTTACTAGTGTTCAAAATTAAAGCACCATTGCTTAATCTGTTGTAAACATACCTACTCACCTCCTACGGTAGTGCAACAACTGTGTCTAGAGGGAGATTATCCAGTTTAAAGACTCCCCCTATGATGATATATCTTGAAGGCAGAAGGAACTTTTTAAAAAGACATCTGAGGACAGCAAGGTATCAAGTTTCTAACAGCTAATATTACTGCTAGGAAGCTAAAGATGTATTTATTATCCTCTACATCAGTGAACAAATTTAAAACTTCACTTCAAACTGACGAGGCTGAAGGACGTACGCTGCACTACCAAACTTCACATAACATGGCAAAACCTACATCAAATGCTAGCTCTTGGCTGGTACGTCACAGAGGGTGATTAAAATAGTCAGTAAAAAGTATTTGAAGTATTTTTTAAGTAACTTCCAAAAATAAATGTACTCTCTACACTGCACTCTATAACTTCATTAGCATTTGCAACCATCCATACAGTATTTACAAACTATATTCAATTACCAGAGTGCAAAACTTTACTAGCATTTGGGGTAAAATGAGGTGATACTTTATATTCAGTCAACTAACATAAAGTAATACATTAACAATGGCTACACGGCTTAACTAATGTTAGGTAAACATGTAACAACTACGTTACAACATGCTAAGTAAGCATGTAACAGCTGTTACATGTTTTCTTAACATTAGTTAACCATTGTTTACATAGTACTGAACTAAAGGCAGCACTGTGGCCATTGAGGTTGTTCAAATGGTTATATGACGCATGTGTTCCAGTGCATGCTGGGATTTGTAGTGAGAGAATGTTGAAGGGTTCTCTGCAAGATCACAGATTCTGTTACACCAATGAGGCTGTGCTATGCGTTACATGACAAATAACGCATAACATGCTAGTTTTAGGCTGTAATACCTTTTTTGTAGGTGAAATGGTCATATCTGTTCACACTTTGCTTCTTACTTTTTCTGGTAGGCAACATCTGAATGATATCTCTTCACTACAGTGAATTGAACAGTTGTAGCAGCATTTGTGGCTATAAGCACTTCAGGTTTAAAGGTCATAAGGTCAACCACATGCCAGTTTCACACTTTTACAACATTTTAATGGGGATTCACGTCCTTTTACCCGTACAGCTGACTGATTTCTGGGGGTAACAGTATTCTTCGGCCACAGCGCACTGAGAGAAACTTAACGCTGCATGATAGTTTAAGCTGGACATCCTTGCTAATTAGCTATTCTCGCATTCTGGGTATAAGCTGTCTTTGCGCAGTGGTTCCTATAGTTAAGAGAACGTCAGGCAAGGCTCTCCTGCAGGGGTAATGTCGGTGCAGAGAGTACCTTGGAGATTTGGAGCTGGCAGTTCCAATGAAGAAATCTGTATTGCTGTTGGCTGGCAGGCAAAGCTTTGTATCCATTTGTTCCACTCGTCTGCCTCTCAATGAGTTTAATCAGCTGAGAAAAAATTGTGAAAGGGGTGTTGCCCAACCCACCCATACCTAAGAACCCTTACGGAGGCAGCGCACTCACACACACACACAGACATACACACAGACACAGACACAGACACACACACACATACACACAGACACAGACAAACACACATCTACATTCCCTGTGCATCAGTGTGAGAGTTGAGGGTCTCCCTCTCCCCCGTTGCCTCTCGGATTATCAAGTACACTTCAATTACGGCGGATCGATACACTCCTGCCTGCGAAAGGGGAGGGCGAGGGAAATTAGACAGACTTTGGGTATGGCTGTGACTACAAAGCAATGGATTAACGCTGATATGCATCTCTTCATTTACATCAGGAATGGGCCCCCATTCGCTCCCCCTTCAGTCTCCCCTTTAGCGGACGCACACTCGCTCCAGCCCATGCACATGCGCCTAATTGAAAGGCGACTTTTTGAGAGATTGCTTCTTTAAGTGCTTGGCAAGGTGAGGGCAGCCCTGTCATATACTGTAGGGGGGATTAAAGCTGACCGTGGGCCTCCATAGCTAAAGTGTTGAGGTTTAACTGCGCTCTAGCCGAGCAGGACGAGTGCTCATTGTAGAATGGATGTCTTTTAAAAGCGGCTGACCAACACCAGTTAATGATTATGTAAACATGCTACTTTGCACAAATAAATTGATTCTAATGCAAAAGAACTGTGTGTTGCCTTCACAAGGGAGACATGAAGATAATAAATAGAACGGGCACAGGCTTAAATAGAAATGGCGCAAGCTACTTTTCTGATACTGATTGTGCATATGGACTATCAAGCTGCGATCTATTTATTCCTGAAATGAGTGCAGACTGATTATGCACTCTACAACTTTACAGAAAGAACTACATAACAAACATCGAAGCTACTTTAAATGGCAGCTTGTTTAGTTTAGTTAGTTTTGTTAAACTTTATCAAAAGAAAAAAATTATATTACTGTGCCAGGAGACTGGCCCTCGGCCACCCACGATAGCCAGAAGAGACTACAGGAAGGCAGTACCTGAACCTTGTATGCCAATATGCCAGTAGCCTTGAGTGACAGTGGGAGGAGGACGTGAGCCTCAGGAGACAGCGGAAGACTACGACAGGCACGAGAGGCATAAGGATCGCACAAACCCTGCCTCCTGTGCCCCATCTCCTGTTCTGCAGCAATGCAATGTATTATGAATGATGTTCGATCTCAGTAGCTAAGCTGAGGACAGCTGAACTGTAGGCGGGGTTAGGGACAAAGTACAGGACTCAGGGGTTGTCCTTCCAGGTCGCATTGTTCCTCTGGCATCTCTAGTCCACCATCTCTCCCTCTCCCATCCCTCTCTCATGGGCTGTCGTCTGTGCCAGGGGGTCGGTCAGGCAATAATCATTTACAGGCTTCTAAGTCACTTTAAGCACGGTTGAAAAATAAGAATTTTTGTAATAGTATTAGTGTTGCCACATCAGCCCTGTAAAATTTGTTTACACCTAATAAGAAGTTAGATACTATAAGTTATATACTAAGATATAGCAAGATATGTTAGCTAATCCTATCAGTTCCATAACAAAACCCACAATAAGGTTTATAACATCACTTGGTTTAAACAGTAAAAGGTCGATATTTTATCAAAGATTACTTTTTAATTCCTGTCATGACTCTTAATACTGTGGATATAGATGTCATGCCCTAACCTATTTAAAAAGTAACCCATTGACTGGCTTTTTAACAGCAGTGACTTATGCCTTTAAGACACTTAAAAGCTTCTCAATGCTTTGGAAATAATTTAGCAAAATTAACCAATACCCTGTACCCTGTACTGGGGTCAAACAAATGTATGAATGTATGTTGTGCTAAAATAGGTTTTCGTTTCTTAAACAGGATTTTTAGGTTTTTTTTTTGCTTAGATCCTTATTCACAATTTTATGACATACCAATATCTATTCATTTACATTACATTAGAAAACTTGAAACATGTATAATAGCACACCAGAGATGAATATAAGCAGTTCAGTTACATTAAATAAACACAACTGCTAGACCTGGGCTCTGTACTGTAAGAACAACATGAAGAAGAAGAGAAGCCTATAGGCCTGTAGGTCCCAGTGTCTCATGAAAATACGCACATACAACTTGTGTCCTAAAGCTGCACTACGTAAGATCTGGGGATTTGGTGGAAACGTGTAATTGATTGCAATGTGAAGATGTGCAATGTGTGTCTTAGTTTGCATTCCCATATTTTGCATTGTGATTTTAATAGAGTTTTGCACAAATCTAGTTACAAGCAACTCTGTGTTGGACTGACTGTATCCTCTTTGTCCTGACTGACATGCAAAATAGTGTTTCCTTCTGGTATCGGCCCAACGTCAATACCGGGTATCATGTCTTTCTGTGGCATCTCAGAGATGGCCTGAACTCAGACACCATCAGAGTGAAAAATGTGCTTCTCTTGTGAGATTGCTGGAGAATGAAGAGAAGGAAAGAAGAAAGAAGAGTGAAAGTGAAGGAAGAGATAAGCAGAGACTGAACGAGTCCCCCGGTAAAGTGTGAAGGTCTCTGGTGCCTGGCCCAAGGTCATGTGTTTTCTGCCCACCCTCTCTCTCTCTCTCTCTCCCTCCCTCTCCTCTTTTCCTCCTTCCCTCCATCCCAACACCCTTCCTCCCCACAGAGGCCACGAAAACAGAGCAGCACCTGGGTCTCTCCCTGTCTGCACATCCGGGTTTCCACGGCCCACAGATGTACTCTGTTTATTATCCACATGCACACGGACACACACACACACACACACACACACACACAGTATCCATGTACACATACATATATACACACGCACATACAAAGATTTTGGAAATGCAGCTTCTGATGTGTAAAACAAACACATTGTTGCTGTTTTAACAAAAACATAAACTATTTTTTCACAGAATGTAAAAATGTCTACTGCACTTTACATCCTGCAGGAATTTTGGAATAAATTAAGAAACTGTAATCCTCTAAATTTACTTAAAGGAAATTGTTACATTAAGTTGTAGTGCAAGTTAAACATGCCTTTTCTTTACTATTGTGAAGCGAAGAGGTCCTGAAGCATTAATACCACAGCCCTGAGGCATCCACACCACAGTCATGAAACATTAATACCACAGTCCTGAAGCATCCATGCCACAGTCCTGAAACATTAATACCACAGTCCTGAAGGATCCACGCCACAGTCCTGAAGCATTCACGCCACAGTCCTGAAACATCCACGCCACAGTCCTGAAACATTAATACCACAGTCCTGAAGGATCCACGCCACAGTCCTGAAGCATTCACGCCACAGTCCTGAAACATCCACGCCACAGTCCTGAAACATTAATACCACAGTCCTGAAGCATTCACGCCACAGTCCTGAAGCATTAATACCACAGTCCTGAAGGATCCACGCCACAGTCCTGAAACATTAATATCACAGTCCTGAAGCATTTACGCCACAGCCCTGAAGCATTCACGCCACAGTCCTGAAGCATTTACGCCACAGTCCTGAAACATTAAAACCACAGTCCTGAAGCATTCAAGCCACAGTCCTGAAGCATTCACGCCACAGTCCTGAAACATTAAAACCACAGTCCTGAAGCATTCAAGCCACAGTCCTGAAGCATTCACGCCACAGTTCTGAAGCATTAATACCACAGTCCTGAAGCATTCACGCCACAGTCCTGAAGCATTAATACCACAGTCCTGAAGCATTCACGCCACAGTCCTGAAGCATTAATACCACAGTCCTGAAGCATTCACGCCACAGTCCTGAAGCATTAATACCACAGCCCTGAAGCATTAATACCACAGTCCTGAAGCTTTCACGCCACAGTCCTGAAGCATTAATACCACAGTCCTGAAGCTTTCACGCCACAGTCCTGAAGCATTCACGCCACAGTCCTGAAGCATTCACGCCATAGTCCTGAAGCTTTCACGCCACAGTCCTGAAGCATTCACGCCACAGTCCTGAAGCATTCACGCCATAGTCCTGAAGCTTTCACGCCACAGTCCTGAAGCATTCACGCCACAGTCCTGAAGCATTAATACCACAGTCCTGAAGCTTTCACGCCACAGTCCTGAAGCATTCACGCCACAGTCCTGAAGCATTAATACCACAGTCCTGAAGCTTTCACGCCACAGTCCTGAAGCATTCACGCCACAGTCCTGAAGCATTAATACCACAGTCCTGAAGCTTTCACGCCACAGTCCTGAAGCATTAATACCACAGTCCTGAAGCTTTCACGCCACAGTCCTGAAGCATTCACGCCACAGTCCTGAAGCATTAATACCACAGTCTATTATTGGATTATGGTCTTTCTTAATCCTTTTAAACCAACTTAACTTTACTGCACTCTTAACTACTGTATTTTACTGCTTAATTGCTAGTACACTAATTAAGGCTTATTGCAGTCAGATTATTATGTGTTTTGTTTTTTAAAAACTTTATCAAGCCACAGTAAAATTGTGCTTTGTCCCTATGCCATGTGTCTGAACCTGTGCATCACTGAGGGGTTTGAGAACCTTGCACAGACCTGTTCTGCCTATAAATCATCATGTAAGGCTGTTGCCAATACCAAGTTATCATGCAGGGTAATGATTACATAGACATGTTATTTTTATTTGTTTATACTGGATCATGCATTAGTATTCTAGACAGGCATAAGGACGGGAACAGTGTCCTATTCTGTCAAATGTGTGAATTCTGAACTACAAGTGGGAAAAATATTTGATTCTTAAATGTAAATTTCTGAATGAAAGTCTTCATAATAAGTTTTTATACAGGCTCTCTCTACATTTCCCCCAATACAAATAAACTGCAACTCAATCCTGGAGAAAAAACTGGATACTCTGGTACAGCCCAGATTGGGAGCAATTTTACTGCTGCTTGTCAACACTTGCTTGTCAATAAATTCTGTCCCTGAATGCTTGCATATCAGAAATTTTGCTTTGTGACATTGGTCATACATATCAGTATCCACCTCACTGGTAATAAGTGTATGACAGAGTTATGATAAAACAAATATATTGGATTATATAAATAAAGGTAAAAATATCACAGTCACTTTCCATTGTGCCAGCAGAACGGCCACTAGGGGTCTGTAGAAAGAGAGAAAGAGCAAAGGGGGAAAAGTTGTATTTGATGCAACAACCAAAAAGATCAAATTAAAATGTAGTTATGAGATAAAATAAGACTCAGTTCATTTAAAGTTGAGACTACCTTCAAATTCTACTAAGCGAACTACACCTGTAAAGGACAAAAACAAGAGAGAATCCTTATGTAGACCACAGGTTGCCAAGCTTGGTCCTGGAATACTCCCTGTCATGCACATTTGAGTTTTTTCTCTGATCTAGGACATCCACTTAGGAAGACCCAACTTAGGAAGGGTTCATTAATGAGCTGAATTAGTTGAATTAGTTGTGCTGGGAGCCGGAAAAACACCAAAACATGGAAGGCTAGGGGCTAAAGATTCCCACCCCTACTCTAACCTGCCACATCTGATGAACTGTTATTGTGCAGCCTTGTTTTGCAGGCAGAAGACTCTTTAAATGTTTGCCCTGCTTTTGTCTTTTCTAGACAAACAGAAAAAAGTCTGAACTGCAGACGCAGACCTGTTGATACAGAACGAAACTCAGCACAGTTCATGGCTTAACTTTCTATGGAAGTGAGGTACTTGACCAAGCCAAATAAATTCAGGTTAGTCTGAATGAAGACATCATGCAATCACTGATTTGTCCTTTTCAAATTGAACAAAGTGAGAAAAAAAGTGAAGCAAAGCTGCTCAAAAAGGCCAGGCGGGCGAGTTAATCCTGGGCAGTTTGTTGTGATCGCTTTAATTTAGTTGTCTGGCCAGTTAGAGGCCTCAGGTTGCAGGGGCCTGCTGAACCGTATCCCCTCTGTCCTGTGCAGGTCAGAGTCGTGTAACGCAGAAGAGTGAGAGAGAGAGGGAGGGAGAAAGGATGGGGGTGAGAGAGAGAGAAAGCGAGAGAGATAGAGAGAGAGGGAGATAGAGACGCCTTGGAGCCTCACACAAATGTCCCTCTGCCTTTTCGAAAATAGAAATGCCTCTTTGCTGAAAGCCTTTCTCTAGACACTCACTCTCCCCCACCCAACCCACCAGCTCCCCCCTCCCTTTCCTGCTGCAATCTGTCCTGCCAGCTCCCACGGTTCGTCTTTGGAAGTGATCCGTCCCCGAGCGTTCGGCAGAGCCACTCCATGTTCACATCCCCCGAGGGGCCTTCCCAGCCTGCCCACTACCCCGCGCCTTCCTTTGTCAGCCAAATGGATACCAATTAAATCAACTGTTCTCCAATTAGGATTTGGAGAGAATCTATCTTGTTCAGTGTTTTGAAAAAAAAAAAAATCCCAGAGCCTGGCTCCCCCTATCTTTTTTTGCCCCCCTCCCCACTCACTCCTCTTCTTCCTCCATTCTCTGACTAGCCCTTTTCCTGGAATCAGTTACTGAGAAAGGGAGAGTGCTTATTTCCTGCAACTCGACACTCCCTTTTTTGCATCTTTTGGCCTCTGGCTGCTTGTATAATATGTTAATAGAGCATTTTGCCAGACATTAGCGCAATTGTATGCTCATTTTATACTTTGTGGCACACTGATAAAGGTAAACGGTGAGCAACAACTGTCAAATAATCCATTAAAGTTATCTACGGATAAAAAATATATAAAAATTCTAAGAAAACCTTTTGATCATTATAGGATCTTTACGTGTGAATGTTCTTAAAACAATTCTTCATGAGCATACATTCATTGGAAGGTTTTAAAGGAAATCACAAGTGATTCGTCTAGAGCATCACTCCAAGAATAACCCTTTTCGGCACCTTTATTTAAGCATGGACATGAGAAATATTTGCTATATGATTCCAAAACACTCATTTTCTCGCTGAGCAATAACAGTAAAGGTCAAACAATGCGCACTGGATAATAAAAATAGGGCGTTCAGGGACCCACCAATGACTCTACAGAAAATTAACTCCTGTTATGCACCCATAAATTCTCCCACAACTGCAAAGCGAGACCCTCTGTGATTAATAAAAGGAGGAGTGTGTGTGTGTGTGTGTGAATTCGGGGGTATCTTAATCTGGAACCAGGGCCGTGGAGGTGCTTGGATGCCAGCCATGTCATTATTGCCTATTAGTCGTGTTGAGAAAGTATGCCCCATTGTGTTCCTTATGACTGGGCAACACCCCCTCCTGCCACTCGAAATCACATCCAGCTAAACAAACCACCCAGTGCAGCTTCCTGCCGTGATCTGATTCAGACTCTAGGCCCTGCTCTCTCGCCCCCTCTCTCTCTCTCTCTCTCTCTCTCTCTTTCTCTCTCTCTCTCTCTCTCTGATTCATGGGCACCGCCATCCACTCACATTTGGGGGTCTCAGCCCGCCAACCCACCCCATCTCCAGATTGATGAAGATTTGGCTATTATTTTGTAAACGAGCCAAAAGAGAGCACGAGCTTACTGCCTGGCCTTTCCTGGTTTACATTAGCCGGTTGGCCCTCGCTCTCCTCACCCTGTCCGCTTGCCCAGTTAACGGCAGTATCAGTAAAGCAGAATAGGCCCGCCACACGTTGACTATTTGCGGCTTTGCTACTGTGCAGTATTGCGCAACATCTTTCTGTCTTGTATTATATTCCTTGCAAAACATCAGTGAAATTGTATGTTGCCATACTGTTTCACTAGATGAAATCTGACCCTTATTAAATGTTAAAACCCCTTAAACTCTAAAGGCTCATAGCTTGTATGGACATAAGTAGGCATATGAACATAATGGACATAAGTAGGCCTATCACATATTACTGTTCGCAAATTCAGACAGGTCCTTCATTAGTTACTGCAGCTATGCCTGTCCTTCAGCCTCAGTAATGAAATAAAAACACTGTTGAGTTATATGTGCATTCATCATCAGCTGAAATTGCATGGTTATAATGGGCCTATATATAAGAAAGGGTTGTTGTAACAGTCCGAAACACAAAGCAGTCAAGGTCAAGCAATTTGCAAAACACTTCTACTGCACAAAAAGCTCTGGGCACTGTACATGCAACAAACTACAAGCTTACACAGTCCAAACTTAGAACTAAATTTTTACGGCTCAAATTCAGAACTTCTTTAATAATGCCACTCAGCTAAGAAGAATCCGAAAGTCATATAGAAAATGTACTATGGCATCAAAAACTTGCTCATAACTCAATAACGCTGTGATTTAAGGAGGACCATATCCATTGTTTGGCTCCAGTAATTTGGTTGTATCGCATCTTGACCTTCTCAGCTTGCAATCTGCACCCAGACATTAAAGGAAAATTAAGAAAGGGCAGAATAAAAGGTTGCTGCGCAATACGAAAATCAATAGCATTATTTCTGAACTGTCATCTGAAAAGTATGATTTTGAATCAGATTAGGTATCCTTGTGTGGCATCACGTCCACGTGGCCGTTCTAGCGTCGTAGGCCGTTCAAACACAGAGTGATCGGATCCTCAAATGAAGTCATTAACACCCCACGGTATGGATTCATCTCATCTTGGCAAAGGTGGCCTCTCTTCGCCTGGCCTTCTGGGAGATAGAGATGTGCACAATAGCAGTCTCAATCCCGCGCCGTTCACGAGCTGATCTGACAGCTGAAAATCGGCAGCCAGTCCGTCTCATTCATGCTCAGGGACAATGTGTTAATACAGTTGCTTAGATGCTGATCTTCCCTCAGCGTTCCTGATGGCCCCCTACCTTTGATGTGTCATGCGCCTTTATTATGAGAAAGGAGCTTGATTGTGTGGCCGCAATAAAAAGCCCTTTTAAGTCCACTACAGAACAAAGATGGTAAGTGACATTATGCAACAAGAGATTGACCTCTGCTGATCCCTTCTAGGGTTTTGGGCTGCAGCGACTGTGTGTAGGGGTGTGTGAGAGAGGGGAAAAAAGAGAGTGTGTATGTGGAGCCTCACTGAGTGTCTATCTTTCTTCTGGGAACATGGGAAGGCTCTTTAGTCCTCTGCCTGCAACAGCTGCTACCTCTCGCTCAGCCTTTTCTTTCTTCCTCTGTTTCTCGTGGAACGTTCTCCTACAGAAAGCATAAAGTTATTACATGACGTATGACTGACTAAAAAAATGGATGTTTATCTTGAAGGGATTTCTATGTTTAAGGTGTACATGATGCCTTGTAATGTTCCTATTAACCCTGCTAATGAGGGTTACGCTGAAAACAAAGGTCAAAATCAATGGATGAAATAATCTGGATACATGATGTCTGGTTATGTTACCCACTCTGCCTCATTATAAAAGTCACTGAACTGCTGCCCCCTCCTCCAATTCCATCCATCCACCCTGTACATAAATCAATCAGTAGACTTCAGCTCATGGGCTCTTTCAGTACTGTAAACTGGGAAGGATGTCTGGGATATAATCATTACAGATCAGGAGCCTCTGGGGCCAACAAAAATAACATCTGTCTCCAGACATCCATGAACTTCCAGAGGCCTCTACCTCACAGCTGAACTCCGAAACACTCCACAGTCAGGAAACCATCTGATTGTGCATTTAATGAACCCAAAAGTACAGCCGGTGTTATTCCAGCTGTATTTGGAGGCAGGTTCTAAAGTGTATAAACACAAGGGGTAAATACTCGCCAGGGCTGTAAATGCAAGACTGATTGATCCATCGTGCAGTAACCAGCACGTGTTTGAACGAGAACTGTACTTTTAGAGATAATTATGCTACCAGATAAATCCAAGCGCTGCCAAAAGCCGAACGTCCTCTCGACTGGAGAAAAAAAAAGATGCAGCAAGATATGATGCGAACAATGGATAGCGACATAAACTTCATCCTGTTTCTTTCACTGGGCTACAGAGCTTCTCAATTTCAACCTTTGCCACCCACAGCTTCGGCCCATGATTTCATGGAAGATAAATAAATGAACAATCAGTGCATTTTTCCACTGACTAATTCCAGGAGGGAGAGAAGAGGAGGGGGGAGAAAAAAAAGAGAAAAAACAATTAAAAAGCCCTTCTTCTTCCCATCCAGACGATTTCCCACGCATTTCTTGGCAGAGGATCTCCTGACGATCTCCAGAGGCCTTGCTTCTTTTCCAGTCCGCGAGGAACTTGTCAGGAAAAGATCTACATTTCCCAGAGAGGAGTGTGGGCGAAAGTGAGAGGAACACAACGAGAAGGAGCAGCGAGCGAGGGGGGGTGTTTGGTGCGAGGGACCATGGGAGGGATGGGAAAAAAAGAGAGAGACCAAACGAGGAAGAAAGAAAGAAAGAAAGAAAGCGAGGGGAGCGCCTTGTCGGAGCAAGGGAGATGCAGAGAGTGTCGGAGGAGGAGGAGGAATCTGCAGATACTCTGACTATCCAGCAGGGAGCAATAGCCACAGGAAGTGGGAGATGAGAGGAAGAAAGAGAGAAAGAAAAAGAGAGGAAGGGTAGGGCTGGAGAAGAAGGAGAACATTCATTGAGAAACTCCGTCAAGGCGGCCATCAGCTGACTTGTGCGCTCTTGAGAGCGAGAGAAAAAGTAAGCGAGGAAAGAAAGAGAGGACCCTTATTAAAGCCAGTGAAAGAGATCCGGAATGCTATAATCAAACTATTGTTCTTGCGAGCCTGACCCAGGGGTGCACAAGTGCATGGCTAATCAGTTTAACCTTCCGATACCCGACTTGACTTTTTGGCACTTTCACATGATCCGCGGATGACAGCCAGTGCCAGGCCCAGCCCCTCTCTCAGGGTAGAGCACCATAGCCTCATAGCCTGCGGTACAGCAGGGCCAAAAAGCCCCGACCCCCAGAGCCACCCTGACCTGGCAGGGCACACACCTCTGCCCGAGGGCCTGCCACAAACCCCCTCACACAAAAGCCATCTCTCAGACAGCTGCTCCCAACCTCTCAAACTGGCACTTCTCTTTTTTCGAAAGACGTCATTATCCTTATTCTAATGAGGGGGTTTCACGGCTTTTGTTTTTCGGATCGAACAAGAGTGGTTGCTGTTTGACCCTGCTAGGATGGCCCAGGTCAGCGGCACGCTCTACAGGGTCAGGGAACGTGACAGAAGTGTCAAAACTGATTTGAAGTGACGGGTGAGCCAACAGGTTGGCCCATATTTTTCGCTCCCATATTTTCTTTAACAAGACAGGCTTTTGGGACTGTTTGATGCCTGATGACAGCTATCTGAAAAGTGTACTGATTGATTGACATGAAAAAGGAGCAGCAACTTTTTTTAGAAAGTTTAGACCAACTGCGATTCAGTGTTTTGCTTTTCTTTTTCCTTTTTTCCCCTTTTTTCTTGTAGATGACATTAGTTCTGTGGGAATGTGGCACAATGACTACTGGAGTGCAAAAGCGTTTCCCTTTTTTCATGTGTCACAAATCTCACAACAAAATGATAAGAAAAGGTAAATTTAAAGTGTGTGAAACATCTGCCATAATACAAGCTATGAAAGCTCAGCATTTCCATGTACCATAACATTTCCTGATCATTAATATATATATATATATATATATATATATATATATATATAAATCCTTATATACTCCTTCTGATATATAATCAGAAGAAGACTTTATCCATTTTTGACATTTTCTGACATTCAAAAACACCTACTTATCCCTTACATTATAATTTCCATGATGAATGAGCTGACAGAAACGGCTTAAAATTGTTTGGAATAAAGACATCTTTCCCTGAAAAGTGTTTAAGAGCCTTTAAGAGCCACAACCCAATTACCCCCCATGAACACCTAGCCAACGCTTCAAACCCTGCCAGGCCTTTGTCTCACATCTCCGGCGGCATGGTCTCCAGTCACCAGTGGACCAGCACACTTCAGTTTGTCTTTATTAAGCAACAAGCAGGTTTAATCAACGTTGGGGGAGAGCCGTGCGCTTTCCTGCCTCTAATGTGCCATTAGGCTCCATTCGCAGAGACTGGAGCGCTTGTCACCCAGAGTGGAGAAGCCTGAAGTAATCAATGGTAGTTAAGAACAGTAATTTATCACCATGCCACAGGCAGGGCTGAGGGGAAGCAGGGACTGGCGCAAGCCGGGGAAGACTGGAATGGGACGTGCGAGTGACGTGACGGCCGCGCCGTCGGACGGGTCAGCGCACAATTACTCTTCATCTGTCTCTCGCCTTGACCGCTGCCAAAGGCCCGGTTCAACAGCACTATTATCGGGCTTTATCAATAGCATGGAATTAAAAGTCATTGATTTCTGCATAGGTGTTTTTCCCTTTTTTGTCTCTGTAGGTCTTTGTTACAAACTAACAAAAGTAAAGTAGGTTCTCTTTCAACTCAGGCCTTTCAGGATGGATAGTCATGGAATTGCAGCAAAATGGTGGAGTGGAGGAGCCTTTTTTATGCACTGTGTGCTGCAAATATTCTTTAATGTAAAATGTGAAACCTTCCAATTCTAAGACTGTTTGAGTAGGACGGTCCTGTTTGCAGTCCAGGTTGTTTCAAACCCCGGTTTAAACTGATATCCAGGGAGGAGAAGAGTAAGGGTACTCTTTCACTGTCAAACAGCGGCAACTGTGGCAGTAAAACATGGGAATATGGGAGTGCAGTGGGTTAGCCATAGCCTAGTTAGTAATTACGTGCATGAAGTCAAAAATACTGAATACCAATTGAGTAATGCCTTGCTACCATAGACAGAGAGTGTAGAGTTAGAGTTAGAGTGTAGAGGAATATTACACTTTACAGGCAGTGCTCACAGGACAGCAAGCTCGTCATTGGAAGCAGCCTGACAGAAAGCAAGCATTGACTCATCAAAACTCCCTCAAAGAACCTATAGGGGCTTTAGAGCTAAATGACAGGCATTCAGGAGGCTGTGAGCTAGAGAATGGAACACAGCCGTGGTCCAAACCCTTTGTGGACAGAACAAGCCTGCTCAAGAGAAATAAAAGTAAATAGACCTCTTTAGACAATTTCCATGACAACACCCAATCAAGACTTAAATTCTTTAGGGAAAAAAAACTGGGTTATCTCACATCGAGATCCAAAAAGGAAAACTACAGTCAGGGTTATATCACATTTCAGAAATCAGATCAGTGTCCTTTTTATTCTTTAATTTCTATTTTTATTTATAACGTCTTTCTATAATTCCTCCAATTTTGCCAGAGGGTTTGAGAACAGAATGACAGGAATATGATACGATTGCGATTTACAGCAGCTCAATAAATCACATAGGCTGTTTTCTTTAAACCCTTGTCCCGAAGACTGATAAAGTGCAAAGATAAAGAACAGGAAAAAAAGACGAAGCATATTTGTACCAGATGCAATGTGTCATAAAGGGCTGGGCTGGTCCAGCCAAAGGCCTCTCAGAATGGTCAGGACAGTTTTAGGCATGCGGAGGAGAGGCCGGAGATTGCGACAATGTACAGCAGCATTATCGGTTATAATAAGAACTAAGTGATTTGTTGCCCCTAAAGTCTGGACGCACAAACAAGAGGACAGAGGTGACCCCTCTGTCTATATAGTGTGCACTGGCTGTTGGTGTGTAAATTGCGCAAAGAAAAGAGGGTCACTTTTTCGAGCACATCGGTTAATGGACTTAATTTTAGCCTCATTGCATCCTTCCCTGCCACGGATGCTGTTTGCTTCGCTTAATTCAGATTGTAAAGCAAGTCGAGCACGATTAATGCATGGAGGTATTGTCTGAAAATGCCCTGTGTGGACTCCGGCGCAAAGAAAGAAGAGTGAACTCTGGAAAACAAATGATGTCCAGCAATTACCCACAAATCACAGTGCACATGAATGGTCAGAGGCAGAGGTGGAAGAGCAATGAAGGAAAGAAAGAGGGAAAAAAAGAAGAAGTTGAAGGGGGCCCAAAAAAGGAATAAGAAAAATTTCAATTTCACGAGCATTATTATTTTCATTAATCATAAGGCCTGCCATCAGGCCCTATCCTTATGCCTTAGCTGGAGATCTATTATACGCTCCATTTAGTCCCGGCCATATTACCTCATATGTTTTCCCGGCCGACCAAATAAGACTTAAGAGATAAAACAATTTACTGTTCATTATGAGCCATGTCATAGGAATCAATCTATTAACCTGCGTTAACTAGACCGGGGGGTGGGGGGTGGGTGGGCTGCCGAGAGGCCTCCGCATACTTAATGGGAGCGAGAAATGGATATTTATCTATTGAACGTCCATGATCATAAAGAGATGTGGGCATTTAATAGCCCACGCCCCACCCCACCACCGCTCACACACACTCACCTCTGTCCCTCCACCAAACCCGTTCTCATCCCGAACTCCCCACCTCGGTGGATGGCTTTATTTTCCCAGTGGCCAATGCGCCCTCCTCCTGCCTCCACGCAGCCCCTGACCTGTGAAAGATTCTAACAAATTAGCTTCTATTGTGGAGCCAAAGGTGCCATCAATGAGGGGACGCTCGGCTGAGCCTAAAGTATGATGGGAGAGCGCAGGCGGCAGAGCAAAGACCCCTGACGTGATTGAATTAACCCTTTGTAGGGAACGGGCCAGTATAAAAAGGAGAAAGGCTTTTTTTGCTTTTTTAGATTGTTTAGAACAGGTGCCTAGGCCTAGGAGCTTTTGGTGGAGCTCTGTTCACGAGAAATCAAGAAATAATGCTGACAATTTTACCTGTGGATTTTGCTTGGTGGAACTAATACAATGTAAGATCACAATAATTGGCCTGTTTTGTTCGATAACTGCTGCACATTTTTTTGCGCAGCTTTCCGATTGGCTGTCCGTAGTGATTTCAAATGTGTAATGTACGCGGTTATCGATTTGCAGCATTTTGATTCCTGCGCCTGCTTCTGTATGGATTTCTTTGAATGTATCTTGGACTCTGCAGGATATTTTAAATTCCTCAATAAGTGCTTTCCACTCGGCACAGTCTTTAAAATGTTGCTGAAACTCCATAACTCTGGCATAACCCACACATTTGGCAAAGAGGACGATTTTATTCAATTATTTTATCTTTTTTTTTTTTTTTTTTCCCCAAGCCAATCAGTTGCTATGGTCCTCTAGGCTTGAACTTATTGACATATCCATGTATTGATGGGCTTGAAAGAAGCTTGATATTTGTATGATAATGAATGTTTGAACTGCAGATATAAAGGGTCAGCCATCACCTGATACCCTCCTAAGTGTCTCAGCGAGCACTCTGCTTTTAAAAAAGGGCGAAGGGTGATTGTGTTTGTCTGTTGCGTGTTAACCTTATGTGCTAATGTGTTTGCATTATTCATATTGGCCTACATGCCCGTTTTCACTGCCGCCTCCTTTCCTGTGCCTCCATCGGACATTCGTACCAATACCTGCTTTACCTCGAAATAAGAAAGTCAATTGAAATGTTATGTGCTACAGCAATACTAGCAAGTGGCAAAGTGGCACAGATGCACAAATACAGCGTGTGATTAGATCATGAAGGTAGGATTAGCACTCTTAAATCAAGGGTGGAGAGAAGGCACAAGAGGCAAAGGAAAGGGCATCGTGACGAGGAACCAATGCTTCTTTTTGCAACCCTGTGATTAGTGTTAGAAATAACATCAAACTGGGATTCATTAAAATAATTCTGAAATTGTGCTAAACGAGCTGTGTCAGTGAGCCGGCCTCAGGGCATGTCAGTACAACTCCAATCTGCGAGCCAACCTCACCTCCCACACACACACACACACACACACACACACATACAAGCACACATCTGCATGGATCTCAGGAAAACAGGCGCATCAAGCATCAGACAGAGGTGCCTCAGGTGCCACGATGATTGTCAGGAGAGCAGAAACATATCCTCATAAAGATCAATAAGCGCTCATATTGTGGTGCTGATGCTGCTCTTGTCCACTCACTTTAGGCAAAAATGCCATCTTTGATTAGGATTTTGTTTTTTTAGTGTTTCTTTCATTGTTTTATGTTCTATGGTTCTATGGTTCTATGTATAGTTCTATGGTAAATTGGTTACAATGTACAGTTCTGTTGGCCACCTTTCATTTGACTGTCCTTCTCAACCTTTTATCCTTTATCATAGTATTTATGTGACTGCTGGGAACATGCATTCTGACCAGTTTTTGTGTATGAACAAAAATGAATGAACAGACATCCGGTTAACTGCAGCGAGGACTAAAAAAGGATGCTTCTGCCAAAATGATTGTAGGGCTAAAGTTTTTTACAGTTCATATAGTTTTATATTATTAAAAATTTGAAAACTGGATGAGTAACAGTGTCTGTGTCTTTAAATCTGAGCTAAAAGCTAATTGGTGCAACACTGGCTGCTGATGGGAACTCCACAATGTGCCTACAAGTTGGTTTGCTAAAACAATAGATTTCCACTGTTTCTGTACTAACCTAGCATCAGCTAGAGTAGTTAGACTAGTTAGCAATAAGTTCTCCTATTCTCTTCCTTTTCTAATCATGCACTTTCCCTGTCAATGTATTTGGGCTGAGGTTCTTACGTTCCACTGTGCCCTAGTGTGCTTAGAGGTATATCAATATATGTTCAAATAAAATATAAGGTGATACAATATGGATTGTATCCATATGATCTGATGTGGCTTTAAAATACAGGTCCCATTTATTCTGTAAAATTGTGCCAGTACATATGCCCTGATTCAGTCGCCTCCTCCTTCTCCTGTAGGAAGATGCAGCGCAAGTCATGCTTCTGACGTTCTACGTGTTGAAGGAAACCCTGACTTTGTATTTTATTTGTATCACAGTTTGTTCTAATAAAAGTACTTACAGCATCTACATATGGCTTTGACTTATAACGTATCTTTTAGCCCACTAGTAAATTCCAGTATACTGTATCTTGTGTACAACTCTTCCTAAATATCCTGAAATATGATTTGTGGTCCATATTGTCCAGCCCTAAGTATACTATGCATTCTTGCTCACATACATGCAAAACCATCACATTTTACAATTCTCTTAAAAGATTTTTTCACCTGTACATCTGTTTCAGTAGGGGCAGTTCTTGTTTTTCACACATTTACTTTAAAACAATGAGATCAAACAGCTCACCATGTGGCCATGAGGGATTGAGATGTAGCCTCACTCCCTGCTTTAAAATGCAGGGCTTTTAGCGGCTAAAATAAGGCCCTGCTTTCCTAAGAAATCCAAAAACTCTTTCAAAATTTGAAATTTAGGGGTTACAGTTTGGGAGAGCCACCTCGAAGAGAAAGCAGCCTGTAAACCATGGTCCCAACCAACCCCTGGAGGACCCCATGCCCGGCCAAAACACACACACTTTAACTCAAGAAGGGCTTGTTAATCAGCTGTGGGGTTGGATCAGGTGTGTTAGGAACAGGCAAACACTAAAATGTGCAAGGCAGGGTTGGTAACCACTGCTATAAACAATGATTTTGTATATTTAAAGCTTTATTACTATCTAAATGATGGCTTTTGGGTTTTAGATAGAAACATTTTAAATATCTAAAGTCAGGAAACTTATTGATTTATGTATGTATGTACGTATGTATGTATGTATGTATGTATGTATGTATGTATGTAGGGTAAGTATATCCATTAAGCCCAGTTATATATTTAAGTATGGGACCACAGTTGGAACTAATTCAGTAGAACAGTCCATGTAGTCCACATTTTTACAGGACAACAAGTAATTAGACAATTGGCCGCTCAGCTGTTTCTTGGCCAGCTGTGAATCATTGCATTGTTAATGTTGGCTTAAGAGAGCTAAGAAAAGGTCTAGATGTGGCATTTGCATCTAGAGTCTGTTTCTGTTGTCTTGCAGCATAAGGACTAAAGAAGTGTGAAAGCATTATGTGCCTGGCAAAAACGGACTAGTGTGTAGCAAATGCAAACAGCCTGGCAGACCGTGGAACATTGTGATAGTAGGTGACTGGAATATGCATTCCTTTTTATAGCCAGAGATATATCTAAAATATCCATAAAGAAAAACAAAATTACCAACAGACCTTAGAGGATGACCCTAAAGCGTTTACTACTCCAGCACAATAGATATACTGTACAATATGGTCTTAGGAGCTTTAAGAGTTTAAGAGTGTAGTTGAGACCTGACATTCACCTTTGACAATTTGCCCCAATCACGACTGAGTTTCTAGCTCGTTAAAATCAACATCACAAATCTACCACACAATGACCATATGGGTGTTGAATTGGTCAAGTTAATCCCCTTGTCCTGACAATGCACTTCACTTACTCAATATAAGTTTAAAGGCAAAAAATTACTGAACACAGCTGCATTAACAGGCCTGGTAGACCTGTTCTGACATCTGATAATGTAAGTCAAGACTTCAGGCAGTCATTGATGATGAAGGGTTTGTAACTACATACAGAACACAGCAATAAAATATATTCCAGTTATATTCAGTGCCTGAAATGGTACACATAAAATAGTCTGATTTCCAGATAAATAACCCAACACAGATGCAAAACCTGCTGTACAGATCAACTGTGCTGGAGAACAGAGCCAAAACAATCGTGTTCATGTCCATTTACTTAGAGACTGACCTGTAGCCTAATATGACTGTTAATAAGGTAGTCATTTCAGAGCAATTTGTTTTACACTATAAATTAGCAACAGTGCATGTGTTACTTCAGCATTTATGAAATTACACAAATTGTCAGCAAATCAAGAAAGGAAAGGCTGTCATTATTGTAACAGTCTTTTGATTATTCAGTTGGTTAAAGTTATGGACTTTTAATGAGCAGTTTATTATGCATACAAATTTCCATTAAATGTAATTAATTCCACACTGAGTTCAGTGTATGTGGCGATAATGAAAGGGGATTTTTCAGCGATGACTCATTAGGTCATTGCTTTCTACATAAACACAGGCTGAGCTGTATTTGCATATAGCGTTGACCGGCAAGACCACCATAAAGAAGTGAATACAACTTCCACTCGGGGCGAAAGACATGCGCTCATTTCCCAATTAGCTTTTCGACAGGGTAAAACACTGCCCAGCGTGGGAACACTACACAGGCCTTCATTTATTTTTCATCTCCTCTTCACCAAGAGATAAAACCGGGAGAAGCCAGTTGAAATAAATAATCTTGTTTACTCAAAAAGGTTAAATAAGCAGCCAAGCGCTAATCCAGTTTGCATGGTGGAATGTTGAAAGAAAATAGCAATATTTCTGATGTGAGTTCCCACAGCCGAAGGACAGTGCGGCGGACATTTATTTTTGCACAACTGGGGAAGGTCACCCCTTGTGATATTCTTATTTATTAATTTAATGCTGCAATAAATTTGTTTCTCCGGGTGCCTCGTTCAACTTGGGAGGTGAAAATATGATCCACAACAGGATAGGAATGACTTTTTTTTTTTTTTGGGAGAGCAATTCTATTTTCTTAACCTTGAGATAGAGAACTTGGACAGTCCAGCTTTTGGATGTGCTCCAGTTGGTTTGCATTGTATCACACAACTCAAGCTTCACCTATGAGTCTATTTAAAGTCGCCGAGTACGCTAATGCAACTAGGCCAAATTTATTTGCGAGTCACATCATTTGGGGTTTGTGTTTAGGTCTATATGTGAGATTTTATGGTGGATTACAGTGCATCATCTTTCATTATTCTACCAGGAAGTTCACCGGGCTAAGTGTACCAGGTTTTTGATATAGGCATGAGAAGCCGGGAGGTGAAACATCTCACTGATTCCAGCGTTACTGACTGAAAATAACTGCTATTGGCGAATTCTCACCCCTTGTTTGTGCGCGTGTGCTTGAGCTATGGAGTGCAGATGCTCAAGAGGGCCAAAACCAAATGCAAAGTCGCGCCATCAAACGGATTCAAAGGCTCGAGTGAAGTCAGGGCGACATGAAACGGCTTTTGACGCAGCACTTTCAAGGTGCCGATAAGGCCCTTCTGCCGTCCGTCAAATGTATTCAAACCCATGCATCCTTGCTTTCTTCCGGCAGAGAGCGACCAGAGCCGGGCGGAAATGAGTATGAAATGACCTTTTTGTGTGCCTGCGAATGTGTGCATAGGTTTGAAGATGAGACAAGGTGCTTTCCTAATCCCAAGCTGCTGCTTCTTTTTCTTTCTTTTTTTTTTCTTTTTTTACGATTGCTGTTGCAAATGTCTCTGGCTGGGCTAATCTTCCCCCCTTCTCTCATGCCTCGTGACATTTCCAGAAAATTAGCCTTTCAAGTGACCTAAGTGGCTCTCTGTGCATTTAGAGATAGATAGATCTCCTTGTTTGTTTATTCAAGCTGCTCCAGGACAGCTTGGCTGCCATTATAAGAATGCTCTCTATGGATTCAGGTAGAGGCCACCCACATGCTCCTCCATATATGGCTAAGAAGTGTTCACACCATGTCAAGCCCACTAACGTTTTGCAAGCTTCAGATAATATTTTGGTGTTAATTGAATGCTATTTTAAGATGTGAGCTACAGGTGCCTTAGTACACTACCTTAATATTGGTGAGAATCTGGGTGGATCTGGATGGATCAACTGATTTAACATCATGTTTCTTACACAATGTGACAGAAAACAATAAACCTCATTCTTCATAGATCTACTTTAGGCTAATCCAGAAGGAGAGGATTTTAGTTTAATTTGTTTGGATTAGTCATTTACATCTATGATATTGCACTGCACAACTAGAGAATGAGATGTAAAGCCTGAATGCTTTGTAACATAATGATAACACTAACATTAGAATAAGTACAATTAAACAATATGTTGTGATTTTGCATGTCAGTGTGTTAAAACTTCCAAAAGTATTCCAAGTCTTGATTTTACAGTTTCAAGAGTGATTCACTTCAATGTCTTGTCTGTTTCAGAGTGACCGCAGACCTCAGAAGCTTGTAAAAACATTACATGTTTTATGTAAAGCATGCACCAGAGCTGTAAACATGCATTTGAACTGTATGAGTTTTACAGTGGCTCTTTCAATAAAGAAAAACACAGATTAGGCTACTACTGGCCCTGGCAGGATATTAAAATGTGATTGGTTGGTTACACTGTCACTTATCCTTATGTAGGTGGATATTCTTATGTTTAAGATGCATTTGTCAAAAAATAAAAAATAAACCTTGTGTGTTATAGGTGTTTTAATAGGAAATTAAGTAAAAGCTGGGTGCAAAATACCCCCTGGTCCCATGTTGGCTAGATACTTACTCATAGCGCCACTGAAGCTGACTTTAGTGCCAACAAAAAGTCTGTTTCTGGAATCCAATCCAATTTGGTAATGCGCTTCTCTACACATTAATTAAAATCTTACACATCTCCTTATTTTTCTTTGTTTGAGAAACAAGTTACAGTTTACTCTTTAATCTTTGGGATTATTCACAGTATTACAGGCATAGTTACAGTTGCTGGGCTATGACCGACAAACAGGATAAACCACTCTGGTAAATCACCACCATGAGACTGACCAGTGCTGCACCTATAGTTAGTTAAGATGAAGAAAGACTTGTGGGTGAAGAATAACCCTGAATTTGTATATGAATATGTCTATTTTTCAATTTCAGAGGTCTTCATAATTCCAGAGTTTAGATTTTTGGGTATTCTGGGAATCCAGTGGTCTGGAGGTCCCAGATGCTCCCCTGACATCACCCACCACTCACCCCCAAACTGTACTTTGCACCTTGAGTAAAAGAGTGGTCTCTGACACATTACTCATCACATTACATTAAATACAGAAAATACACAGAGTAAAAAGACAGTAATGTATTTACATTCAGATGCTGCAGAGCGTATATTAGATAGAAAACTGGTCATAATGCCAACATTATGTTCAAATAGGACCAGTAGCTTTGCTTCTTGCCCAGTGTGAAGTACTGGTGTTATCTTTATCTCATAGAAGGTCACAAAACCAAAATAAAGATTATGGTAGGGCCTATTATAAACTTGATTGTTTGGAATGGACATTTATTGACATAACACAAAAGAATGTCTAAGTTAACAATCACTCCGAAGAAAAAGAGCAGAACAGATGACACCAGGAAAAGAGAGGCAGACATCTTCGCCTTCTGACATTATTCTATACACTGCAGACACTTATCAACATGGAGCTGGGGCGGGGGGGCTAGCAGCACATGGAAATGGGTTTGGATAGAAAATTAAGTTCAAAGGTCACGCGGCCCGGTCTGAAGGGTAACAGCAGATGAAATGTGGCTATTTGTTTTAAGCCAAGACTGATTTCATCTGGGCTGGAAAAGGTCAATGTGACATGAAAAAGGGATTCGTCTCCACTGAAGCAGGCGCTGCTGCTTAGCTCTCCAGGCGCCTGTGTTTACTTGCGTATTTACACACGGGCTTACTAACCGCGTCATTATTCACTCCGTAACAGCTTCTTCTTCGGCCTGCAAGCTACAACCACATGAGTAAACAAGTTGGGTTTTTGTTTTGTTTTGCTTTTTTTCTGAAGCCTAAGCTCATTCGTCATTGGCTATCTGACAGGATTAATGTTTGCACTGCTCGTTTCTTTTTTTCCCTAAGATAATGGAATTAAAAAGCAAAAGACAAAAAAACCTGCAGCGTGACTACTACAGACTCAGACCACCATAAAGTACCACAGCGGGATTGAATCTCAAACTCCAGCGCTATTCCGTCTGATATTCAGCTATTATTGCTGGCAAACACTATTTAAAATGAAAATGGTATTGGAGCCAGGCCCTAAGCACAGGTTTAGTTTACCCAAGGAAATGTATGTACCTTCTGCTCTTAGCTGCAGTCACACAAAGGGAAAAATAAATAAGGTTTAGAAAGGATCCCGCACCACAGCCTAGCCTTTAGGGGACTGGGAGTGCAGAGAGGACATTGCGGTCAGAGCAACTTGATTTGTATCTGAAGTCCTGTGGGAAGGGGAATACACCAGGCCAACGCTAGAGAGCTGCCCTTTAGCTAGTCCTGCCGCACCCCAACAATAAGCCAGCAGACTGCTGGATCAGTGAGATCCTTGTTCAGCCCTCAGCTATAACCAAGGATTTGGGGGGCACACTTTGCAGGACTGTTCTTTTGAACACACACTGCTTTGAAATCAAATTTGTGACTTTGGAGAGAATTCTTTTGAGCAGTTTTAAGTCTATTAAAGTCAATTTATAAAAAATGTTTCCCCAAAATTCAAATATGTTGATACAGTGATTAACATCATTTCATTTTTCCACCATACTGTTTCAGTGCATTATGTAGAGGAGTGAAAAGGGGGGGCAGTTTTGCCTGATGATAGGTTTGGATGCATGTAATGTAATTAAAAAGCAAAAGACTTTTTTTTAGGTGGGCAAAAGTTATTAAACCTCGATATACTTTGTTTAAAAGATGTCCAATGATCAGGGACAAGGTGATTAGTTTCAGGTTGACTTTAAATAGACCCAAGTGCCTGTCAAATAGGTACTAATTTCCAAATCACATCATTGGTAATAAGACTTAAGAAATGACGGTTAAATACATTACTTCTTTAGTTCTCCTGCACCAGTCATTGCTGACATTTTAACATTTTTTTCAATATTGTGTAGTATTTCAATAATGTTAATTCAAAATAGGTATTAGTTTCAGTCAAGACATTTCATTGTGCTGCATGTAATCAAGACAATGAAAACAAAGCCCTGTACACAAGAACTACAAACTGAACAAAAGAGAGTATTATAGATATGGGAATGATGAAAGGTCGGGGAAAGTTATGGCAGTAACGGAACTAGGCCAGGCTAAAGGAAGAGTGATTTGGCGCATTAGACTCCTGGTGGGCCTGTCCTCTCTGAAATATGCGGCTCCACACCCTACCCTTTCCTGGACCGGGCGGACATTAGCAAGTACAGTAATCAAAGACTGTTTAGCATGTTCTAAACCATCCCCCTACCCTAGCAACAACCCTCCCCAACACACGCACACACATTACTCTAACGTGATGGCGATAAATTTATTGGACACCCATGTTGTGAAACACGGGGAGTAATTAACAGCACAGACAGGCAACTTGGTGGAATCACCTTGCAGAGCTCAGGTGTCTTGAGTACGGGGTCCCTTTCATTTTAATTAAAAGAACACCACAAGAACACTTTCTCCTAAAGGAACAAAGAAAGGTCAACATCTTCTGGCATCCGAACACACCAACGTCCACCTACTGTGATCAAACTCACCCAGTCGCTATGCTACTTCTGTAATAAATAACAGGCCATAACAAGTGGACAACCAGTTAGCCATAAAGACTTCTTTGCTCATTACTAGCAATGGTGTGGCATCATCTGCCATGAATGGCCAAAACAATTAGAGAAAATAGGGAATTGCACTTTAATGACTGCCACTTTAACTGCATGCTCTCAGAGAGAAAGGTATTGTGCAGGTACATTTTTGATTCATCCAAATACGAAAACATGAAAGTATCTACAAAGGTACCACAATGGTTTTATGGGCATGAACCTTAAATAATTTGTTTCCAGGGTACGAGTATATATTTGTACCTTCTTATGCTCAAATGTTTTAAAACAGAACAGCAAAATAAAAGACGGAGTGTATACAACATTAAAATATATAATTACAGTAAAACTATGCTCCCTTATTAAAGAGACCCTTGACTTGTCCTTAAGGATACCATGCCAGTTCCAAGAGAACTTCCGGCCCAGTGACAGTTTAGTACTCTTTATTCCTGAAAGTGTACGCTGTCCTAACAATACAGTATACTGTAAATAGTATCATTACAGGAGAAGATGAAAACATTTTTATTTATAATTTGTATATAAATATTAAGTATATAAAATGTCAATAAATGTATTGAGATTTGATTGCATTTATTTTCCATCTATTCCTAGCACTTTGTTTATCAATGAAAGCAGCTGGAGCAGCTGGAGTTTTCAAACAAACAACAAATCCATGGAAAAGTTACACAGGTAGGTCCATCGTCCAGCTTCTCTGGGTCAGTCAAAAACACTGGCTGAAAAACGGGTGACCGGACAGAGCTCCACTTTAACAATGTTCATAAACTGCGGTGAATTTAGAGGTGATGTCCGTGCACATCATATTCCCTCACCTTAGTCTTTGAACAAGGTCACCACAATCCCAATATAATAGCTGCAGAGGTAATCAGAGAGTGTTGATGAAGGAGGCCACAATAATGATATTTTATGTTACTCTTTGCTTTAGCGTTCGAGTCATTAGCTTCATGTTGACATCATTCCATCAGGACCTATTGAAGGCCGGCTGGAAAATCAATAGGAATAAGATTAGCTAGTTCGGATGAGGTTAGGAGGTTAGTGGGCAATGTGCAAGGTTCACAGAGCAACACCTTATGTTTTTTTTCCCCCAATATGAACACAAGGGGGAAAAGACAGAACATTGTAAACAATGATGAGTGGTTGTCGTACATGGTGGATTACACAGGGGAGGTGGACAGAGATACGGCTGCTAATGTTACAGTGTGACTGGTGTAATGCTGACCATATATTATAACCCCTATAGCTGGTCTTAAAGAGACACAGGCAGAGGTAGAGATATTATTTAAATGTGTTTGTTTCTGTAACATTGTGTGTTGTGTCATGTAAACATTAAGTACGGATATATGAAGAACAGAGTTGGGGGCAATGATTGTAGGCTAGTGACACAGATGGCAGTGTATACTGAATAAGCCACGCTACGGTACTAAATAGGTACTAGTATTGAACAGTATAATAGTGTTTAAGGTTTTGGTATAATAGAAGTTCACAGAGTAGCAGAAGTTACATTCGGCACATAATACTGAATGTAGCTGATGTCAAAATTGTTATTTAAATGCTGTAAACATCGGTGTCCACCCTTAAAGGACCCTCCTGCTAAATGAAAAAAATGTAAACATTGCTACATCTATTGTAAACATGCCTACTAACATTCTACAGAAGCGAAGCAGCAGCCTTTAAAGTGAAATTTACCAGTTTAAAGACTGCTTTGCAGAAGGCAGGGAGACAATTAAGGTACTACTGGAAAGCCAAAGGTAACATTGTATTTCTTAGTCTCTATGATAGTGGCTGTGTTAGCAGCCAAAATTTCTGAACTGCTATGGTGGATGATTCCTGATGGTTGTGTTACATATTTGCATAATGCAAGCCGCGTACTGTGATGAAAAAACAATGGTTAACATAAAACGCACAAAAAGACGTCAAAGTATTAATACTGCCACACCAGTGAGGGTAGAGGACACAATTCTGCAGCACCCAATATTGCATAACAAGACAATCAACATATCAAATGCTAGCTTGCCTTTTAAAGTCAATCAAATACAAACACATACACAAACAATCGCATCAACACAGACACACGCACACACATATATAGAGACCCATCCCCCAACATACACGCAACCGCCCCCCACCACCACACTGGATAAAATAATCGATTTCAGGGAGGAGATGTGCTTATTTCCCATCTCATGAAGTGGCACTCCAAGTTTGCGTTGGGTATAACTGCATTAGGGGTCCAAGGAGGGATGGCTAATGGTGACCTCCTCATCACTTCATTCCATAGCCAAGAGTCTTTTCATTAAGTGTTTTTGGTGGTTAGTAATGACTTTAGAGCTGCAAATGAAATTACTCTGTGAAGTGGCAGATCTTTCCCATGTTTCCTCTCGTGTTTGTTTGGATTAGAGTAAATGGATCTTTTCCATCAGATGAAATAAAAGTTAAAAGACCCTGTAGGAGATGTCAGTGCTTCACTACTGTGGTACCAGTTTCTGCAATGTACAAACCTTCACTAAGTATTTGGCAATGAGTCTTTTCCTAAGTAAAACTTCAGAAGTAAACATATGTACTATTACCTTCCATGATATACAACCTATATCTCTGCCTTTTAGCTCGTGGAATTAAGCAAGTAAATACACATTTCCTGTCTAGGTTCAGTTCTCTGATTCTGCTCAGTTAGAACACTGCTCTTCATCTTCTTTTGTGCTATGAAAAGGTCAAAACAAACAGTATTTTTGTACAGAAATAAACAATGCGTTTGCCCCATCAAGTCAAAGATGGAATTGTTGGGTTCAAAACAAAAGCTGGGATTACCTATTTTTGTGTTTAATTGGCCATATTGTCTCTGGAGTTAATTGGTTTCTCTGAGTCCAGGTAGTTACTAAATGTTTTGGCAGCATTAGAACCTCAGCACTTTTCCATTAATGGCGCGTGAAATGAAATGTTTGATACTGCAAATAAAATCAGTGATATTCAAGGATGTTATGGTAGGTAATGCGTCGAAACAGCCATTTAATGGGTCCTGGAAGATTGGGGTAGTGTCAGCCGGAACCGCCCGGGCCCTCTCCTGACATTGCCGCTCGCCTCTTCATTCCCTTAACGACTGTCGGCGCTGATTACACAGCCATCGGCAGGCTTAAAAACTACAGAGACATGCTCTATTAGTAGTCCAATTAGAGTCATTAGCATATTCAGCCTCCATTCTGCCCCGATGATTGGGTGACATGAAAATGTAAGAGATTGGTGAGCGACCACAGGCAGATGCCTGCAGTAATGGCGGGCTTAAAAGACCGTGGTCACTCCATTATCAAATGCTTGTTTTTATGTGGTGGAGTTTCGGGGTGAGAGGTTAATGTATTAATCCGCTTAGTCATTGTCATGATGCGCGCTGGTCCTGAATCTGTACACCTGTCTGAGGTTTTGCATGACTGCCAGTCCATACACACACGCTAAGCTTCTGTATAGCTTGTGAGGAAGAAGTTAAATAGACTTTATGTCTATGATACTACCTGGAAGAGAAATACCTACCATCACAGGTATATATGCACACATGGTAAATGCATGCAGCCCGCCTTTTGTTTTGTGCTAAAATGTGCATTGAGTAATTGTCTGTTTCCCTCATGTGTTAAAGTTTAGTTCATATTAGCTTTTGACAGTTTTGACGTTGATAAATTGCATTCAGAGGTGCTGGCCCATGTGTGTGTGAGTAAGTGTGTATGCGTGTGTGTGTGCGCGAGAGGGGGGTGACTGACAGCTTTTAATGAGAGCAGCTGCGTGACAGTGTCAGGTGCTGATGGAAATGGGGCCTCGTTCTACCTTCGCAAAGGTTACGTCCCTTTTTCTTAACAACACAGTTAACTGTTGATGAGAGAAGCTGGCCTGACAATCATATCTGTCTAATAGATTTTCTCACTTTCAAATGCGTTTTGATTTAGACGTCACATATTTACCTTTTGTGCCGTGTTTGAGCAGGTTGATTTGGAAAGCGCAGTCTTTTCTATTCCCGGTGCTAACAATGGAGATACAGCAATGCAGGAAATACGGTTAAGCTGTTGATATGTATACATAATAAAGGCAGAATGTGTCATCACAGCACAAAAAGGCTAAGCTAAGGCTCTAATACGTCGCTTTCTTCTTCTTTTCACGATAATTCAGTTGTGACTGGGCATAACTATTCACCTTTTCTCCAATGATAATCTAATTGTATTAAAAACAGCCACTCAATCAAATGACTGTGTTCTGTGTCTACATAAAGCAGCAACATTAATGCAATTTGTGAGAAGCCCGGATGACTAAAGCGCTATGTATTAACAATACCTAATGGGGCTCCCGTAGGTAAATGAATATGCTAACAAGCGGAGAGGTCGCCACTAAATCTAATATCTGTGAGTCGTTTAATTCCAAACCATACCTTATAAATCAATTGCCTGTGATAGCTGATGCATCCGTCAATTATTAATGAGCAGGATAAATATTTCAGCTGAAGTCATAGGAAATGCCCATGCAAGTCGTATAAGATCCTTACACTTCACGACCAGCCTTAAACAAGACTCAGTATGCATGTCTATTAATGTAGCACTGGGTGATTACAGTACGTACCAGGTAAAGAAAACAATACATTTTCCCATTTGGCCACTTCAATATGATTTAGCAGCATAAAATAATGCTTATACATAACTTAGACACAATTACCAGATCATGTCTATTGATATTAATGGAGATCTCCAAGGATGCATGCATCTCCTACAAAAGCAAGCAGCAATCTTGTACGTTTTTTCAGAGTTAAGTTATGCTTTTAAGCAAACGCATATTTCACCCTATCAGGCCCCTCCATGAGGGGTACGAACCTGTGAACTCGAAACATAAACGATAGTGCAAATTATTATAAAGGGCTAATATCAAAGAACAGCCCGGTGGGCCAAGGTTATCCCCCCGTATTGCAACAATGGATCACAAGGAAGATGCTCTCTCAGGCTGACGTGATGGCCTGATGAAGGCATAGAATAATACAATATGTCAGGTGAGTTGAAGTATGCAATGCTTTGAAATTGAATGTCCGGACATGTTCTGCAGCTTCCCTCATGTTTCATCCTCAGACCTGCAGTATAAAAAGCACTGTATTTGTCTTTACTGGAAGAGGCAAGGAAGAAAAAAGATGCTGGCTTTGCAGAAACTTTCCTCCTAAATTGGTCATAGAGGTCCATTTGGAAGTCAAGCTCACGCCGAACCTCAAGGGCAAGCCCTGCGCCTGTGACACATTATCATTCTCTCTTGTTTTATGTGCCTGTATGTCTTCACAGGTGCTTCATTTGCTATGTTCCACAGTTTATAATAGCCCAAAGCAAAACAGCAGAATGCCAGCAATGAATGGCATGAATTGACATATGCTTACATCTAATAACCTCAGATCTCAGAATCTTCAAACTGACGAATGGTTTGTCCTAAAACTCCCAGCATATGCTTGAATGCTGAGATGTTAACCCTTAGATGCGGCCTGCTCTTTGTCACTTTGGTGTTCTGCAATATTATAAAGCAATCACACATATGCCATGTGATATGGATAGTATGTCAGTATTGGTTGAAGAAAAAGACATGTCATTTAACCTATGGCATATTCCCCACTATTGCCCTGCCATCCAAAGCCTATATGGAGCTTTCATATTAAAGGTATAGCGAGGTCCAACATTAATTTGGTTTATGTTTGACAAGAGGTGCCTATCGTACCTTTGAGGGCACACTTAGAGACCTTTTCATTTTCCTGAACACGTCAGTCATTTAGGATTAAGCTGCCTCCGTGACTGGACAGAAAAAAAAAACCCAAAACATATTTATATTATTTACATAGTCTGCGCACTGCTCGTCACCACGGACAAGTTAGACATGTTATATAGTGAGCATATTTTTCAATCTCTGTTAATATAGCAATCTATTTTTTTCTATTCAGGCAAGATTTGAGGGTATAATAATGGTTATACATATTTATTATTTATAGCTGACCTTTAGTACAAAAAAACATTCCTTGCAAAATGCTAATCAGAAACACTATCAAATGCACACTTGGGTATTCTGAGGCTGGATTGAATTTGAAACCAACTCTATGAATGACAATTGAGACGACATTCCATATTATCTTTCCTCTAGCCATGTAGTCTATGTGATCACATTCATGCATTAATGTACAGTATATAATATTGTACTGAAGATCCACCAAGATGAAGGGATATTGTGTCTTGTCAACTATTTATGCTGTATCTGCTTGGACGTCTAGCATTCATGTGTTTTATGACAGCCTTAGAAAGGGAGGGATGCCTTTGATTGTATTTAGGATGGTTTAATAATGTGTCTATATAGAGATTCTCATTCCAATATGATATCTGATCTTTAGATACAGATCGTGTCTGATACTGGCTCTATCGAAAATAAATAAACTAGTCCTAATTTCTATATCACAAATAAAACAGACTGACTCAATGGCATTTGCCTGTTGGCTTATACAGTGCATATTGGAAAAAAATATATTCTTGTTGGTATTAGTAACCATATTTACCAATTCATAATAAAATTAAACATATATAATATAAAAAATAATATAGACCTGAACAATATTCACACAAACCTGTGATTCATGCAAGCACCCAGCAGCTTCTCTAGATGTCCTGAACATTGTTTCATTTCACATTTGATTTTGTCACATACATGCTTAACTGTAAGCAAGACTCTACTGTTTAGTAACATAACTGACCAGCAGAGGCTTACCACACATGAGGCTAGCAGCCTGCTATGCTAAGCCAAAGTTAAAAGCTGTCATTACACTGACAGTACTACACAGCAGCAGATAAGTGATCAATGAAAGAAGCTTGGTTTAGTACTTTAGGTATAGGGCTCCTGTTTGCATGTTTCTCTACAAAAATCTGTTGCTACAGATTTTGCTAAATAATTTCTACTGCTGGTGTCTGCATCCCTAAGCTCAGGACATAAGAAAAGAAAAGAAAAGAAAAGAAAAGAAAAGAAAAGAAAAGAAAAGAAAAGAAAAGAAAAAAAGATAGTAAATGCTGTTTTCACAGGCAACCTAAGGCTTAAACGAACAGCACTGTGATTCTATTTGTCACCACCATCAGTTTAGCATGTAGTATGCTAAGCGTGGTCATTTACAGCTTAGTTATAGTACAGTATAGTACAAAACCTCTGGGCGGAACTACTTTTTTAACAGAACTCAAGAGACATTTTTCCTCACACTGTTCCACATCACAGTCGGATAGCTAGTTTAGCAACCAAATATACACCACAATGTACACACCACATACAAAACTTTAAATATGCGTTATTGCTGTGCATCTTATAATACATTTCATATAATGTGAACAACCTGTAAGGCAGCAAAATGTAACAGATCATGGCTGTTGTGGCTTAATCACTGAATATTGTAATGTTTTGATTTCCACTATGTTTCTATAATAGCACTGTTTTTAATGCTTAATTCTATCACACTGTTGTGTTTTTGCTTAGTGTAATTTACTGTTATCTTATGACTCTGTGGGTCACTGTACCTTAAAAGCTGGAAAGTCTGCAGGTCATACACACTCGTATTATTATCGCACTAGTAAACATGCAGGCAGCAAAGCCACAATGAGTCTGTTCTTTGTGATAAATATTCACTCACTGATGACTGGCCTTGATAACCAATGTGTCTTCAGAGGTTATCTGCTGGGCTGTCGCATTTGGATACTTTTATCGCAGTTTATCTTTAATCAGTTTGGCTAGTGGCTACACATAGAAATCACAGCAAGAGCAAAGATTGTTTCTCTCTTGTCATAAAAAAGGGTTAAGCTCCAGTTAAGAGAATCGATGCAACGTGCCATAACCTTTCTGTATCTCAGTTAAGGTGAAATGACCATGCGTTGCTCTTCCTTAAGTCATATATTTGGTAAATGTTAATAGTGAATTTTGAGAGCAATGCAAATCTAGACAAAAGCTCTCCATCTAGGCTTGTCTAGTATGGTTTTGTTGTATTAAGAAAATGTCAATGGTACCCAGTTAAGATTCCTTGATAATGTCAATATTCACCTATATATAGTCTAATACTGTTTACCAAACATGGTGAGGTCGCATTGTTTGTACTTTCCATGGAGTTTTCCGAAAACAACCATCCACATATCTAAGAATACTAATAAGTAAGTTCCTCCCGGGCGGAAAAGTCTGCCTGCATTGATTATGCTTGTCAAAAATAAATGGATGAAGGCACATCTAGAAATAAAATAAAAAGGTCTTTGTCATCACCAACACTGGGGTTACACAGCGACGCCCCTAATTAACGAAACCCTCTGTCTGAATTTAGAGTGTGTCGTCCGATGGCTTTGCAGGCAACGCTGCAGATTTATTCCACCCCCCCCCCCACATCCCTCTTCGGCAATTAGACCTGTGAAGGTGGCACCCCCTTTGAAAGAGGCTTTTAGATTAATCATATTATCTGTAGCTTCTGAAACACGAAGCCTTCTTGACCTCCCCCTTCCATAAGAATCCATTATCTTAAACTATCACAGTAATCCTGGCTTTGGGAGGGGGAGAGAGGGGAGGCAGAATCAAGCCTAATAGATGGCAAATAAGATTAATCTATGATCTAAGTGCCGATTACACTTGGACCTGCCCTTGAACACTCAGGTGTAACCTTGAGATCTGCATCCACTCTGGGCCAGCAATTGGATTGAAAGCCCCTGGAGGGCCTGCGGATGGAGCAGAGACCCTTTGCCAAGACCTTACCCCAGAGAGATCAAAGGCCAAGCAGCTTAACCCTCACCAAACCCCGAAAGGTGTTAAATATCTCCAGCTAATGGCAAAACACATAGCTGTCTAAACGCAAGTTCAAAGACCTCCCTCTAATGTCTTTTCTGACAAATATATCATATCATTATCAGCGCTGGAGACGGCCTTGCGCATTTCCTGCTTTGTTTGCTGCATAATTTTCTGACTGCGTATAGATCTTACTGTAAATCCAACTCTTGCAATCCAAGAGGTAACAGGGATACAGTATGGAGGATCAGGTATATGTCTTGTCGATCAGATTTGCATGTACACATGAGAGACATGGCTATACAACACTTACATTCTTTGACCTTACTGGCACCTCGCTCATTTCAACCTTCCACACAACTTCTTTGCCTAACTAACTCAGTGTGTCTGTCTCAAAATTCGGAGTCCTGATCTGACACTAAATAATTGCCCTGAAATGGTGGGTGCGTTTAACATATTACAATCGATAGTTAGTGGGTGTCTCTCACTCAAAGTTCACGTTCACCCCCTCCTCCCCAACGCTCCAGATCACCAGAGGCACCCAGACCGGCGGATCGATGCTCTCTCCGGTTTGACTCTGAGGCTGAGTATTTGATTAATCTGCTCGGGCAGTGGGCAAGGAAGCCCTCCGCACAACAGCAGACAGCTTCATGCCATTAGGATGGCTAGAGTAATGAAATTTCATTTAATTTGTCAGGAAGAAAGTGCTAATGTTAAAAAGCTTTTGGATAATAAAAAAGGGAGGAAAAAAATCAGGGGAGATCTGAGGGAAAGCTTTAAGTAATTACTCCGAGTGTCTCAGGTCCAGGCGCTAGAATATTTACATTACTGTCATGGAGGTCTTAGGAGTAATTAAATTAGCGTGGCACTTAAGTTCTTTATTTCAGAGGGTTTTCTCCCCTGCCTTGAATGTATATTAACTGTGCTCACTTTGGACAAAGAGGCTAACAGACAGAGACAAAGGCGTTGTCCCCTGTGATAAATTTAGTGCAGTGGCACGGCCGCAGCATGCTGTTTTAATGGAGGCGCTGTTCTGTGGCCATGTCGACCATTCATCTCTTACAACCAAAAATTTGCTAATAGTTTGTGTACTTTAGCGAAGTTCTGAATTAATATGATCTAGTGTCATATTAACATTCATTACTGTTATATAACACATTTGAATGCCCTATTAATAGAATGTCAAAGGGCCCACAAACTACACTTTTCTCATATTTTGTTTCATCCTTTGTGGTCCTTTTAAGGTCCCTTAAAAGTAAACAGACCATTGTGTTACTGTACCTTTAAATCAAATAGCAAATATAAGATAAGCAGGCTCTGTTCGGATTGTCTGCTCTGAATTGTGCATCAATCAAAAAGCTCTCAGAGGTTAAACGCTCCTCAGACTTTTTTCAGCATGAATGAGTGAAGCTAAACTGCTATAAATAGGGGATTGAATGGCAGTGTTTAAGTGACATCAGAAAGACAGCGATTTCAAAATGAACTTAGTTTGCATATTCGTGGGTTAATATGGTAAAAACTCTAATTAAAAAAATGGGAAATTCAGCTTTCTTTGACAATAGCCCCTTAAAGCATTGCTTATTTAATGGTTTATGTTAAGTATGGCATAGATATATGTCATTTAGCTTATAATCCGCCCCATAAACAGAGCATCCAGGCCGTAAAAATCACAAGCATCACCTTTTGATTGTGATCAAACATTCCGAAAGGCAGTGTGGCTGAGGCTTCCACAGCACTTTTGGTTTATGTTTCAAGTGAGGACCCGCTGGCGCTGTTAAAAAAAGGTCTTAAGAACAAAATAACGATAAATCCGAAGGTGGCTGTGTAAAAGCTGACATCTCTATCAGGGAATATCAGCATCCTTCCCCACTCCACACAGGCCCTCGCTAAGATAGATGAGTGAAATGGCCTGGAAATGTATCTGACCGCTGGCTTACTCTAATGAATAACCTCCACTTTGGGTCCTGCAATGTAAGCAGAAAGTCCAGCTCTCAGTCGCTCCGAGGCCCTGTCATGAATCTAACCCGACAGCCGACATAATATCGGGGCGACAACACTTGTATGACTTCCATTTTCTTTGCTTTCTATTGATTTTCACTTAATAACTAGGGGGGGAAATACTAAACGTCTGTGCTGAGTACCTAATAAATCCTGTCTGAGCTTTTTTATTGAGGAGAATTTAATAAAAGCAACGGGCCGGGCATGGGGATTTGTCTCTGGCTTGAGAGGACAAAAAAAAGGGGAGAGGTATAGAGAAAGTGAGAGAGAGAGAGAGAGAGAGAGAGAGAGAGAGAGAGAGAGAGAAATGTGCAGAAAAGCGTGAGTCCACATCCTCATTAACTCTGCTGATATC
Organism: Prochilodus magdalenae; assembly: GCA_024036415.1. Lineage (NCBI taxonomy): Eukaryota > Metazoa > Chordata > Actinopteri > Characiformes > Prochilodontidae > Prochilodus > Prochilodus magdalenae. The sequence continues at coordinate 124,970 of JAMWET010001850.1, forward strand.
GCTAAAGGATCTGAAGAAGAGTATGGTGCAATTTGCCCAAAGGTTAAACCACATCTTGTGTGGCAAGTGTTTGATGTTATCTAAATGATGTACACATGCTTACGGAGCCAGTGGTAAATATTGGGCTAACCTTTCAGAGAAACTGTAAAATAACGCTTACACGGGTTGTAATTATCTGATACTCCTTTTTTTCCAGAAGGAAAGATAGATAATAATGGGCGCTTTTGATGACTCAAGCTTAACTTCAGACGTTTTTGGCTTCTCTGCAAGTGCGCCATAACATTTCTGCAAACATGTCCCGAATTATTTTGGGGTTTCACAATCTTGGAGCTCCACCAATTAAAAACACTAACCGCCCTTTATGTTACGTGTAAACTTCCAAGACTAATAGAGATGGTCCAAAACTGCCTGTGACTGGGGTGGGTTGTGCAATTCTAGGGCTCTAGGCTATATAAATAAAAAAAAAAATAAATAAATAAATAAATAAATAAATAAATATATATATATATATATATATATATATATATATATATATATATACAGTGAGGAAAATAAGGATTTGAACACCCTGCGACTTTGCATGTTCTCCCACTTTTCTTCCACAATTTTTCATCTTAGGTACATGTCCACTGTGAGAGACATAATCTTAAAAAAAACTGTAAATCACTATGCATGATTTTTTAATAATTTTTTGTATTTTACTGCTGCAAATAAGTATTTGAACACCTGACAATCAGCAAAAATTCTGGTCAATGACCTGAAGAGAGCTGGCACCACTGTTTCCAAGGTTACTGTGGGTAATACACTAAGACGTCATATTTTAAAGTCATGCATGTCACGGAAGGTTCCCCTGCTTAAATCAGCACACGTCCAGGCCTGTCTTAAGTTTGCCCATGACCATTTGGATGATCCAGAAGAGTCATGGGAGAAAGTTCTGTGGTCAGATGAGACCAAAATAGAACCTTTTGGTCTTAATTCCACTTGCCGTGTTTGGAGGACGAAGAATGATGAGTAAAAACCCAAAACACCATCCCAAAAACACCATCCCTACTGTGAAGCATGGGGGTAATAGCATCATGCCTTGGAGGTTTTTCTGCACATGGGACAGGACGACTGCACTGTATTAAGGAGAGGATGACCGGGGCCATGTATTATGAGATTTTGGGGAACGACCTCCTTTCCTCAGTTAGAGCATTGAAGATGGGTCGTGGCTGGGTCTTCCAACATGACAATGACCCAAAGCACACAGCCAGGATAACCAAGGAGTGGCTCCGTAAGAAGCATATCAAGGTTCTGGAGTGGCCTAGTCAGTCTCCAGACCTAAACCCTATAGAAAATCTTTGGAGGGAGCTCAAACTCTGTGTTTCTCAGCGACAGCCCAGAAACCTGGCTGATCTGGAGAAGATCTGCGTGGAGGAATGGGCCAAAACCCCTGCTGCAGTGTGTGGTGAAAAACCACGGGAAACGTTTGACCTCTGTTGTTGCTACTGTACCAAATATTAACACTGATTCTCACAGGTGTTCAAATACTTATTTGCAGAAGTAACACAAATAAATTATTAAAAAATCATACAGTGTGATTTCCGGATTTTTTTTTAGATTATGTCTCTCACAGTGGACATGTACCTAAGATAAAAATTTCAGACCCCTCTATGAGTTCTAAGTGGGAGAACTTGCAAAGTCACAGGGTGTTCAAATACTTATTTTCTTTATTTATATTTATATATATATATATATAGATATAGATATAACATTTTCCTTCTCCTACAATTTATTATAATGACACAATGTCTACCTAAAAAGCAGCAAATGAATCTGAGTTCAAGCATTCCTTCTGCTGCATGCACAATGTGCAACTGGCAGGCTTTCAATTGAGGGGAAGAAGTCTAAAATAAAAAGTCAAGACTTCCAAAAATAAATCATATTTCTTCAGGCTACTATCAGCATACATATATTCTATCTCCTTCCGTCTGCTTTGCAAACCATCAAAACACTCAATTTAATTCAAAAATGAAAATAAATAAATAAATAAAAAATAAAAAACACGTATGGACTGTGGAAATATAATGAGATGTCCGCCTCTGTAACGTCACGATTATAAATCAGTGGCATGCATTCATTTACAATATAGAGCGAACCTTCATTAGTGGTGAATTTACCCCCAGGTATTCTCTAAACCATGAATTCCGGGACAAAAAAAGCCTAAATTTCTTCGTGAATATGTAAAAAGTTTTAACGCACAGACATAAATGTACATTAGCCCAGAGCAGATAGTGTTTGTAGCGAAGGTCCAGTCCTGGGCTAATTGGATGCCCTCTGGTTAGAGACTGAGCTCACAATGCTCTGCCTTAATGTCAATACTCTAATAGTCCAGAACACCGGGATTATTGTTTGCTTGCCATATTATATTGCGCTAAGTAAAAAAAACAAAAAAAAAACATGCCAGTGTGCCTGGAAGTAAGTTCACATCATGCTCTTCACTTAGACACATGACCTCATTCCACCGTATGTACAGCATTCACATTCTTCTGTGTTTCATCAAAAATACCTCCTTAGCATTCTGTCTGCAAGAAACCTATCTACGTTCCAACTTATTTCTGGTCCTGATGACCCACAACATAGCAGTAAAACCCGACAGAGAGGATTAGTGCTTCCTTTGCTTCCTGTTAAGCAGTTACACAAAATCCATGGACCAATCTGGCTTGCTAGTCTGCCAGCTTATGGATGCAGCTACCAGGCTAGCTGCTCATTTTGGTGACTGGTTGTCAAAAACAGCTCAAAAAGAAGTGAAGACTCGGTTGTTTGGTCAACAATTTAATTTAATCTGGGTAGTGAGATATGCGATTAACGTTTATATTTATAACTACAAGCTTTTATCTAAATGCTTGATACCAGCAAAAGCTTCCTTTGCAATTTGGAACAGTTCTGTACTTTTAAGGACTGTAAAAGTTTGTTTATCAGTTCAGATCATATTTTTCTCATCATTACAATAGCAATACACCACACCTTGCAGTGCAATGTTGCCCAAATAGTTTCCTCATAAAAGGGCCTTTTTAAACTCTGAAATGTACATTATTTTTCATTTTTCGGTTTATTGCTTCCTCTGCCAATTTAATTCTTACTTTTGTACCATATCAGATTATTAACTAAACATGAACTGTTGAACCTGAACTGTTTCCAGAGTTTTCAAAAAAAAAAACAAAAAAAAAAAAACACTGAAAGAATTGGAAAAATGGGTGTTTTAAAACTCCTACGTCTAATCGAACATAAATTGACATGAATTGCTGGAGGGTTTTCAGAAGAAAGTACTGGACACATCTCCTATAAGGTATTTTATGGTGTGTATTAAAAAAAAAAAAACAATTCTGGTCCTAAAATCTTATTGGTCATTGCCTAAGTTCTTGTAATACTCTCAGGCAGACATAGAGCCAGGCTGAATCTCTATCGCTTCCTGTTTCCTATAGAGTGCACTAGTGAAGTTTTGGAAATCTGGTTCTTTACCCAGACTATTCCTTGTTTGTCCAGTAAGAAAATGTGCATATGTAGTTAGACTCCAAACAATATACACTGCTCAAAAAAATAAAGGGAACACTTAAACAACACAATATAACTCCACGTAAATCAAACTTCTGTGAAATCAAACTGTCCACTTAGGAAGTAACACTGATTGACAATCAACTTCACATGCTGTTGTGCAAATGGAATAGACAACAGGTGGAAATCACTGGCAATTAGCAAGACACACTCAATAAAGGAGTGGTTCTGCAGGTGGGGACCACAGAGCACTTCTCAGTACCTATGCTTTCTGGCTGATGTTTTGGTCACTTTTGAATGTTAGTGGTGCTTTCACACTCGTGGTAGCATGAGACAGACTCTACAACCCACACAAGTGGCTCAGGTAGTGCAGCTCATCCAGGATGGCACATCAATGTGAGCTGTGACAAGGTTTGCTGTGTCTGTCAGCGTAGTGTCCAGAGCCTGGAGGCGCTACCAGGAGACAGGCCAGTACACCAGGAGATGTGGAGGAGGCCGTAGGAGGGCAACAACCTCTTTGTGCAAGGAGGAACCGGAGGAGCACTGCCAGAGCCCTGCAAAATGACCTCCAGCAGGCCACAAATGTGCATGTGTCTGCACAAACGGTTAGACATCGACTCCATGAGGATGGTATGAGGGCCTGACGTCCACAGATGGGGGTTGTGCTCATATCCCAACACCGTGCAGGACGCTTGGCATTTGCCAGAGAACACCAGGATTGGCAAATTGGCCACTGGCGCCCTGTGCTCTTCACAGATGAAAGCAGGTTCACACTGAGCACGTCACAGACGTGACAGAGTCTGGAGACGCCGTGGAGAGAGATCTGCTGCCTGCAACATCCTTCAGCATGACCGGTTTGGCAGTGGGTCAGTAATGGTGTGGGGTGGCATTTCTTTGGAGGGCCGCACAGCCCTCCATGTGCTCGCCAGAGGTAGCCTGACTGCCTGGGTTCCTTCTAATGCAGGACAATGCTAGACCTCATGTGGGTGGAGTGTGTCAGCAGTTCCTGCAAGATGAAGGCATTGAAGCTATGGACTGTCCCACCCGTTCCCCAGACCTGAATCCGATTGAGCACATCTGGGACATCATGTCTTGCTCCATCCACCAACGTCACGTTGCACCACAGACTGTCCAGGAGTTGGCGGATGCTTTAGTCCAGGTCTGGGAGGAGATCCCTCAGGAGACCATCCGCCACCTCATCAGGAGCATGCCCAGGCATTGTAGGGAGGTCATACAGGCATGTGGAGGCCACACACAATACTGAGCTTCATTTTGACTTGTTTTAAGGACATTACATCAAAGTTGGATCAGCCTGTAGTGTGTTTCCACTTTAATTTTGTGTGTGACTCCAAATCCAGGCCTCCATTGGTTAATAAATTTGATTTCCATTGATGAGAACAATGAGAGTATTTCATACTTTCAGATCTAGGAAGTGTTATTTGAGTGTTCCCTTTATTTTTTTGAGCAGTGTATATTAGATATGTTATGCATTTTTTGTGGTGGTCAATATTTGAACACTTTGGAGTTGTGTGTTAGCTGTGCTAATGTTATTCCTCTTAATAAACACCCTTCACTTTATTATTCATCACCAGCACTGTAGTATTTTATCTTAACAGTTTATCAACATCAACACAGGAAGATAGTAAAAAAAAAGTGTGGTCTACCACATCCCTAAAAATATGATTTCTGTAGCAACAATAAAACAACAAAACCTGCATTTTATTTTAACCACAGTTTTTTATTAAAAGTGCTTGTGATGTCTCACACAGAGCTTTCACTTACAAATGAAAATTAAGCCCATTTATAGAAAATACAGAGATATATCTCTTGTAGCACCATTCAAAAAAATACCCAGCCCTAGCATTTGCTAACTAACAATGGTGACAATAAAGATAAATACCTTAAAATCTTGTTTATGTCAAAATTTAAAACCAAGAATCAGAAATAAAACATAAAAAAACTGAATTAATTTTCCCTTCATCAAGTAAATAAAAAATATATATATATATCTAAATATAAGCTTGCATTTTAACAGTGCATTCCGTGCTTTGCACATCCTGCTGTCTGTCTACACTCGGTCTAAACTAAATTTTACAATCACATGTCTTTATAGAAATGAAGGAAATGACGTGACCAACTAAACGACTATTAAATGAGTTGCTAGCTAACTTGGTCATGCTATTAATGAATCTACAGAAATAACAGAAAGCACAATACAAAACGCTATTGTTTTTAAAAGTCATTTTTTCTCTGCCTTTCTGAACAACAGACCCTCTGCTGGTTCTGCTGAGCAGGTGTCTATGTTTATTATGCCCCATTCTCAGGATCCAGTCAAATCCGGAAAAATTAAATCATGTTTGTCCTACAATTATTTTGTCATGTTTTCCTCAGGAATATGTCCTGTTAGGGAAGAAGAATGTGATCAGATCTCTGTTTCCCACTGATGCACAGCATTCCTACATTTATACATTTCTTTCTAGCTCTTGTTCAGTGTGAACCATCATTGTAAATAAGTGATCAAACCTCTGCCGTACATAAAATACTTGGTGATCTAGGCTGAAGGCAAAAGACAATTCCGACTATCAATGACTACACATGCTACTAGAAGAGAATACTTTACAATGTCGCCACATAGAAATTATACATGAACAACACTTCTCCTGGTCCTGGATGGCTAACAGACTATGACGACCTTGCGGTGACACAGACATTAATATAGAGGCACATGCTGCTCTTCTCGTCTGTCCAATATTGTGGGAAATGCCTCTGTTTGAAGAGAAAGGTCACCTCTCATATTTTCTACCAGAAACTCCTCCTCCTTAGCATTTCCAGCTATTGTTTGTCAGGCTCTACTCTAACAGAGATCAATAGCAATAATTCGCCTGGCACTTAGCAGCTTGCCTGTTTTAATAGCACATTGTGCGTGCTTAACGGAGAGGCCGCCAGAATAGATTTAGGTACGCTAAATAAAGGTTTCGCATTCTAAGCTCACTGTCCCCTGGTAGCTTTCAACAACAATTTTGGATATATCAATATAGCGTGCTGCTAATATTATTGTCCTGCTCTGACAGTATGAAGCACATCAGTGCTCATTCATATTTTGACTAAGGTGACCACCTCCGTTTAATGGCCATATATCTGAAATGCATTTGGACTGATGAATAGCAATGGAACAGAAATGCCAGGCAATGAAGCTCTGCAGGCTTACTTTCAGGCACACACCTTTTACTCTCCTCTTATAGTCTGATGACAAGAGATGGGATTGACCTATAATCATGGTCAGTAATCCAAGCATCCACTGCTATAGCAAAGGCCTGTGACTCATATCTGTGACATCCCAAAACCTCCAAAACTAATCACTTATATCCACCTACTCTCAAGATAAAAGGATTGTTTCGGTCTGGACTTCTGATAGAATAAGAAAAAATACAGAGCAGGCAATCATAAGATCAGAGATCATTTAACTACATCAGCCTTCAAGGCAGAGTAACACAATCAGCATGTTCCATTCTAAGGATAAAAAAATGGTCTTGCAAAAATGAATAAGGGCTGTTTTTATTACATAAAATCACACAAAGGTTAAAGAAGGGCCAAAAATAAAGTACAAGAAATACAGCAGTGGCTCTTTAATAACACAATGCTGTAATAAACAATTGATTGCATAAACTTGAGTTTGTACTCATAAGCAATTCATCATAAACGCAGCAAGGATGAGTTTACAATTATATATGTAGAGGTCACATTGATCAAACATGAAAATGGTGATTATGCAGACTTAAACACCCAGATAGCAAAGCACAAGCGGACCATCTGTCCAATCCACACCGCTTTGCTCTCATTCTGTAAGCTCTTCAGGCGGGAACAGCAGCTCTTTTGTTTTCAAATTAAACAGTTTCAGGTTTGACACGTGACAGCACAAACACCAGACCTGTTTATTGCAACAAAATCCACACAAAGAAAATTACTCCTGTTGGTTTGATGTAAACTGCTGAGTGATGCCTGTGGCTTACAAAGTGCATTAATACAATACAATACGTACTCTGCAAATACTAGGACAACATAAAATTCACACTACGGTGAGGAAAGGTGTGATCTGACTGGATCTCAATGGAGTTTACACCTCACTAACACAGGTACGTGCGGGGAAAAACACTGGGAGTGTAAAAATGTGGCAAGACGGATAAACTCACAAACTGACAGCTGTAACACATGTCTAGCAGAGCTGGTGTGGACACATTAAAATGGTGGAATACCTCTCTTTCTTCAGACATCTGACTGGAAAATACTTCAGAGGCTCTTCTGGCCTTTACATGTAGAGCAGGGCTCTACCAAGCACTACCAACACAGATGGAATGAGACACCTGCATGTAGCCTCTTACATATTTGCAATTAAACCATAAATCCAGTCTGCAGAGCATTTGTTTTTACCTTTTCCTAATATTTGCATTAGATATTAAAGAAGCTTCTTAGACTGAGACAGAATGCTTTGGGAAAATGTGTAATTGTAATTTTTTAACTGCATTTAAAATCAGTTATTTTCCATAAGGTCCATGCATATCCAATTTTTTGGCTTGAGACTTTACCGCTGAACATAACGTGCCAAACTGCCGGGTAAAACACTAACATAGACACTTCAATCTATTCAGACAGGGGATTTGCGCCTGGTTGCATTCTAAAATGCGACATGACACAGTTTGTAATGCAATACAAGCACAAGCTACATTCTGAGAATTACAGCAAGTAACCCTATAATGACAGCCGAGCCTGGCTGAGCTCTCTTGCACCACCAATATGCTTTCCTAAGTCAACTGTCAGGGAAGAAGTGCAGTGAGATGAGTATAAATAGCTTATATATCATAAATATATACTTGATATATCATCACCTCTTCTAACTGAGCAGATAAAGCAGCTCACATGTCAGTTCTGTACACATGTTTAATTGATGTGGCTGTTAGAATAACAGCAGATTCAGGTCTGATTTGTACTCTGTCATACTTATGTTGCATAACTCCACACTATACTAGATGCTGAAAGATAAAGTAGACGTTCCTGAAATGTCTTTAAACATTCATGTGTAGGTTTTGAAAGGCCACTGATGCAGTCAACCCAAAGTCTCAAATCAATATACTGCTGAACAGTGCAGGTCAAATGGATAAAATGTGGCAGGGACAACATCAAATGTGCAACAACTAGTTTATGAGCTATAAACATAGTAGTTAAACCATAACAGCCTGTTTCTGAGCATTTTTAACCATCCACTGTAACTACTGCCCAACCATTCTCTCTCTTGTGGCTAACATAACTGCTCAATAATGCAGACTTGAAATCTAATTTGGAAAGCGTAGATACTTTGATGCTCGATTCATGGTGTATACATGGTCATACAGACAGTTCTCTATGAAAATATTGTGAGGGCAAAAGTGTGAAAAATGAGAGACTGGCTTGTTTTGGGGGAAAGTGTTTTGGAATCCAAACCCTGTTCTTTATCAGGAAATTACTATGATCACCCATAGAGCAAATATCATGTTTGCATTTGAACATAATCAAAGCAATGTTACAAGGAAAATCTAGATTGTTACCAGCATCACGTGGTGTTTGTGTCTATTAGTGCCACTCCCACTTACACCTCTGTATAAGTACAACTGCTGCTGAAAAAATTGCACATTTTGAAGCAAAATAGCTGAATAGAAGACAGAGATTGTTGACTGTGACAAAATGACAATTTCTGAAATCTGCTAATCACATATTACTAGCTAAAAGCTAACTTATTAGTGAAAGCTAACTTATTAGACCCATCACACCAACTCTACAAGACCTGTGTTATGGCTAACAGTTTGTGAGCAAGGCTGGTTAACCACTGTGTTAGTTATTTACATTAGCTAACTATTTCTTCTGAAGTCTGGTCATTTTTTTAACCTATGCCCATTTTTAATTGCTAGAATGAGGCATAATTATTTTCTTAGAACTAAAATGACTGTCTTAAAAAAAATACTAAAAAGTAAAGTTAATCGATGTCATCACAAGAGGCTCGAGAAAACTATTGTCAATAAACAATGTTTGTTTGTTTGTTTGTATTCATGAATTTAAGCTAGGACTGTACTTTGCATGGCAGAAGTCATATATCAACAACGTTTGGAGACAACATGGAAGTCTTTGGGCTCCATCTCATCTGAAATGGAGTGGATGCATGGTGAAAATTTCTAAATGATCTGATCAATCATTTAAATTGTTTTCAAAGGTGTCCATGCTTCTTTCAACATTACTACACCACACCACATACTGTATCTTACAACAGTTAACTGTTGAATCAGGTACTGAAGGTGCCTGACTGACCTGCCTATGGTCCAGACCTACCTTTGAAATTAAAATGTGTGGCACACCATTAAGCACAAAGCAAGACAACAAATCCTGTATGTTTAGGGGGGCAATTTTTTTTATTTAAATTATAACAAAAAGTCCCTAAGCGATTATAAAGTGTTGTTTATAAATAGTTTATAAAGTGATATTTTGTAACAGCATTAAATATGATACTGTCACAACTTTTTATATATAGACATATAGAAGTTAAAACATCAAACACTGCAGTGTTGTACCTTTATCAATTCAATATACAATATTCTAATCACTGCTTTGTGGTATATTAGCATTTTACCTACTGCCCCAACCTTTGGATTGAGGTTTGTATATTTTTGAACAGATCTAAGTATCTTACATCATATGCAATCAGATAGAAGTCCTCACTGAAAGCCTGGCATATGCTCTGCCCATCAGCCAAATATTATCTTGGTGATTTCTGTTTACACAGTCTTTCTGCACTCCCATAAAATGGCCAGATATTTTATACACATAACTGATACGAAGCGGCTATTCCAAAGGATCTATTCCACGGCCACAGGACAGAGAGGCAGAGGAATAAAATACAGCTTGTTTTTATGAAGCACCACAGGAGGCTCTCCTCTAGCAACATATGCACCAAAAAGGTTTCATGTGACGGTTCTGATGTTTATTCCATGTTTATAAGACAGTAAATCCTTCCTCTATGCTTTCTTGAAGCTAGTTTCACAAACCTGTATTTCACCTTCCCTGGCTTATTAAAAGTGTGTTGTCTGATTGGTTTCCAACAGCAGCACTGAATATGCTGAGATCATCAATCTTCAGCACAGGCTCATTTGCATAAAATATACATTTATTCATTAGGCAGATCAAGTCTCACTCTTCAAAGATGAACAGTGCTTTGCATACATCACTTACAGTGAGATAAAACTAACCCATACATATTACATTTTAGGTGGAGAATTTAGAATTGGATTTCGGAAATATGCATCAAGTAAACAGCGTGATGTAATAATATGCTATGAGTAGAATTTCATTTCCGAGGTGATAACATGTTTTACGATTCACTTTGTCAAGATGCAAAGTGCATACTTTCTGTCTGCTAAACAATTTGTTTGAGACCACTGAATGATACTGTCCCTTTAAGGCTTATTAATATTAATAACGTCTGTTCAGACTGTAGTATTGAAGTGTAGAGAAAACTCTTGTTCAAGTACACAGCAGCAACTGTTTAGTATGATGTGACAAAGCCATAGTCAGTTACTGAATCTAAGAGAGCAGAAGAGAACAAACCAGCTCCAAAATTAAGATTAGCAGGACATTCCAGAGTGATACACTCTCAGTTGTCTTCTCTGCTACCTCACTGACGTGTTAGTTCAAACAGCTGTGAATATGAATATTACTGGTGTAACACTATTTTTGTCCAGTATTGGTCCACCACTCACCACCACTCATCAAGCTAACACTGAATTAGCTAGTGACATTAACATAGCGGGATAGCCGTTAAGCAACACTGCATAGAACTGTATCGTACTACACTCATCACTCAAATGATGCTCATTCTTGTTTAAGCTGCAAACACATTAAGAAATCATTGGCATTAACATGATGCTACTGGTTGTTCTGTAGATTAACACACAGCCTCAAAACTGCAAGGGGTGAGACTGAAAAAGAATTAACTTAGGTTGAAAATTTGAACAGTACAACTTCCCTACCCCACTGCGGCACTCCAACCCCACCTCCAAAGCCCCTCCCCTGCAGGAGAGGCTGCTTTTCATGCTTTGGCTATCAACCATAACACCTGAAAAGGCCTGCACAGACCACACAGCAAAACAAACATGAACTAAACTCCACAGAGCTAAATATAATATGCTTTTCAGTGACTGCCTATAGTTAAGCTAGAAACTAGATCCTCCAGTCTGTTTAGTTAGTGATCTTTAGTCTAACCTCGTAATAAAAGTCTTTTATACAGCAATTAATGAGCTTGTTGTGAACATTTGAACAACTTATGAGAACACCAAACAAATACTCCTGGGCACCTTTCATAAATATACTGCCAGCAACTTAACTACACTAACTAGTAGCCTGGGCATCAAAAACAAGATAGCCTTACCTAGACTGCAACATCACAGTGAGAGTGTTACTGGAACCAGTAGCTCTGTGGTTAATTTATTTTTTGAGAGATCTAATAAAATGTAAATCAATCTGGAGTCAAGCAGAAATGTAATAATCTCGGCCTCAGATCTAAAGCTTTTTAGGCAGGCCCACAACAGTGTCAGTCACTTCTCCTGACTCTAATTGGTTGCTTTAATTCAGGCGTGTTGGATTCTTGCAAATGGCATTACGTGTACAACACAAAGCCAGAGGAGCATGGTTTTGTCTCATGTACTACTATCAGTTTCAGCAAACATGACAAGCAGTTATTTTTCCGTGTCTTACCTACTTTAGTCTTTAATAGTCAATATCAGATAAACTGGCTAATATAGTTTATATACTGACTAATTTAGACTAATACAATTAGAACTTACCTTTTGGAAAAAATATGTTTCAGTAATTCCTCAAAACTGAAAAAGATTACAAATGACTAATTATTCCCCTCAAGGTAGAATGGAATTACATTGCTTACTACAACATGTAAAACATAATCCCAATAGTCATGAATACCACTAAATCTGTACCAGCTAAACAAAGGGAAAACCTGCATTCTTTTCTGTACTTCAGTTCGAAAAAAAAATAAATAAAAATCAGTCAATAGCAGTAAACATCATTTAAGAGACATGGCAGTGTCTCTGCCATTTAACACAGCCAGTTATGTTGCTAACAATAGCGTATGTAATGTTGTTTGGAGCACTACAAACCAGGCAGCAGAAACAGATAAAAAACAGCAGCCCTGTAACGTTTTTATTTATTTGTTTATTTATTTTTTATTTAATATAATTGAAATGAAATAAAAGCTTACAGAGCTGTTTCTGAATGAAAATTAGGTCTGGTCTATTTAGATGAGGTTAGGTCTCACTTCAGCACTTCATCCATCAGTTTCATATTAGCAAGATTAGATTGTTCTCAGAGTTTACAGTGCTTCCCACGCTTGTGCTGCTCATACTCACAATCACTCAGTCGACAAAGGTATACAGTCGACAAAATACATACAAGGACAAGCACAGATAATACAGAGGAAGTTTATTATGTGAATGCCTCACATCCAACACATTTGGGTTGGTCTGAAAGCTGCATTGGTGATGTAATTCCTTAGCCAGTAATGGTAAAATTGATTTGCAAGAATCTTTTACTGGAGAAAAAAACTGAACTGAAAACTGAAAATCTGAAGACTGAAATCTGTCAAACAAATAGTTTAAACTGTTGTTTCTAATACCTGCTTATAGTTTGGGATGCAAGAGGATTTTCTTCTAGCCAGACACTGCACAATACATTTTTCATCACTTCCAACTCCGATATGAACTGGCCTTTATAGCCCTGTACAGTTTTTGCTACTTCTGTGTTCACTGGCTAGACAGGGCCATGGGTTTGTAGGGAGTCATCACAAGACATTTTGTCTGCCTAGTTTTAAAATTTTTACACAGCACATATAACACCAGGCTGAGCAACACTTCACTGGATGGTACTGTTTATAAGGCTACATGACAGCTACATAAGCTAGCCATAAAACATTGATATAACCCTACATAAATGTTTATAAATGCTTATTCCAGTAGGTGTCATCTGTCACAACAACTGCATTAGCTAACTTTGATCAAAATTGGCAAATGTAACTTAACATTTAAAAGATGCGGATAAAAATGAGCATTTATGAGTTAATGTAGGGTTATGTCTATAGCTAATGTAGGTGTCAGGTAGCATTATTAAGAGTAACCTACAGTAAAATATTACCCAAATTTGTTTAATGAATTTTACAATTTGTAAAGACAAGATATCCCATCCATCCACTGTGCTCTTACATTAAGATGTTTGATTGATGAGTTTTTACCGGGAAATCTCAGGTGTTCAGTCTTGTCTATGTCTTGTTGATGGGACAATAATGTGCTGGGGATTAAAGATCTGATAAACTTTGATATCTCTATTTAGATAAAGATTATCTTTTCAAATATTAATGGCTTAGGATTGGTAAAAAAGAGCAATACTTTAATCAAACAAGATTGTCAACTAATCAGCTAATTTACCAGATGAGGTTACCAGTAAATAACACTGCATATCTGCAAATATTTATATGATATGAATTCCCACCAAAAAAATCAAAAACATGTACTATACAAGTCGAGTGGCTTTAGTGCCATTTCTTAATATAAGCTAGGAACTAAATGTTTTTCTCTTCAGACTTCCTGGTGCAACACACCACAGCCGTCCATTATACCAAACTACGCACAGACACAACCATGTGGAACAAGCACAGAATATGCAATAAATTAACCCGACAATACGGAGTTTCTTACAGGGCAGTTCAATTATGTCCATTCTGACCAAAGCAGGAACCTTGGCATCCCTCAGTCAATTATCACGTTAAGCTTTCAGTCATCCTCTAAACTAAATTAACGACTTATCATTCCACCATATACAAAGAGACAGGTGATCCTACAGGAGGAGACGTGAAGAAACTGAAGCATTCACAGAAACAGCAACATATCATTTAGATCAACATAAATGGTAAATCAGTAGGAATGTACTATTTTACTGCAGTACTTCAATTTAAATACATCAGTGAAGTACTATGGAAAGAAACATGCAATCTATGGTCTATCAAAGTAATGTATGTCAATGTACAATGTCTATTTATTTTGCTGAAATTAATATAAAGGGGAAAAAACGTTCAGTCTATAATGGGCCATAACCTTTGCACATAACATTACTTTATACATAACAATATTTTGCACAGTAAAAAACCAGTAATTATGCATTAAAATGTGCAGAAGTTTGTAAATTACTTTCATATAAAAAATAAAACAAAATATGCCATGCTTAAACTTTTGCTATAACTACTATTTCAAAGTCTGGAACACTATACTAACACATACTAACAGTAAGTGTCATTTTATTTAGTAAAAATGACATACTGTAGATTGGAAAAAAAAAATTTGAATAATGTATTGATGGTTTTGGCAACGTCAAGGGGTCCTAAAAAATCTTAAACTATATACTAAAATAATCCATTTATAGTAACTGTCTCCAGATTAGACTACATATGAACTATTCCCAATGTTTATTCTCAATGTCATTATTACAGAATCAGTGACAGAGTTTGAATGAATGACAGTGTAAACAATAAAACAAACATAAAGTGTTGTGGATAGAGTATAAAATATGGATAAAATATGCTTGGCTGTGCACACTAAATGAAAAAAAAAATTAAGAAAGTTACATATATATATATATATATATATATATATATATGTATGTATGTATTTGAAGCGAGAGATGTTCTATCTAGAAGACTTTATTGAAGGTGCTATTACAGCGTGTCTAACAGTACAATGTGGACTGTATCCCAGCAATTAGTGCCGCACAATGCCCTGCGATTGCTTCACCATTTGGTCGGCCCTGAGTTACAATGTTGCCACTGTGTAGTGGCCCTATTTCACATAACAGGCGGTGATACCTGATACTGCGCTGCAAGCCACATTCTGCTGTACAACTGATACAGTGATTATGCTGCTCTCGACACAAAACAAATTCCCCACAGATTTTCTGCTTCATCTTTTTTTCCTCTCTAATTTTTCTCATGTAACATTTGTATGTGAACTTTGCTCCAACAGTTCCAGAACAAAGGACAGGTATGAGACAGCCGGGCCGGTCTAACACATGCGCTCGCATGCACAGCTGAAGTAGACATGTCGTGCCTTTTGCACATTAGTAATGGAGCAGCTCATGGTGATGGTGCAGTTTCCCATCACTGGAACTGGACAGATTTAAACTTGTAGGTCCACAAACAATTCACCTGAGCCGAGGAGCGTCAACCTTCCTTCCTATTAGAATGGCCCCTCTGTGTCCTAACCTCTCTTTTCTTCTTATGAGAATGAGCAGCACTGGGTCAGGCCATTAAAGGCAGCTATATTGTAATGGATACGTTTTCTCACAATTGAAGGCTTGGGTAGGAGATTACCAGACAATTGATTCGCTGCGAGGGGGGAAACTGGGTTTACGAAGACGATAACCCGCACAGGTCAAGAATCAACCTCTGCGTCCATAAACACTATCTACAATTAAACCTCCCAAGTAAAGCCCCGCAAAAACAGAATAAACAGCCAAGTGAACGGGCTGACAGAGAGGCTAAAATTATCCAGCCGGGACCCTCTCATTGTGAAACGTTTGAGATGCTGGAAAGATTAAGCATGAGCCTATCGACTATATTCAAGATACTAAATGACTTTTGGCGGACAAACTACAAGCTGCACTTTTTCATCCCTTTTCCCACGAGTACAACTGGTAACAATGCGAGTGGAGTTATTATTTATTTAGCATTATTTACTGATAGCATCATATCGCTGCTGTCACCAAAACATTCTTTTTTATATATGTATATATTTCCCACATTTGAAAATAACAGCTGCCGTTTACATTGTGGAAACATATGCCAGCTACTGACACTAACAGAACATTTTGCTCCTTCCAATACTCCCTGGAAACTGATGGGTTGTTTTTCCTACCCAAATGCTAAGCCTGTTGGGTCATTTTGCCGGGTAGTTTTTAGATAACGTTTGGGCAAACTGTTCCTGGTCAGGGATAGGAGTTTAGAAGTGCTACTACTTTCAGGTTGTGATGTAAGACTGATTTAACTAGATTAGAAAGCGCAGGTCCACTATAACGTTTGTTCCACTGTACTACTAGACAGTCACTGCTAGCTGTAGTCCATTATATGAAATTTCTTGATATTATCACACTGAACAGTATGTCATTTTAGGTAGATATTAATGTTTACTGTAGAAGATCTTTATTGTTGTTGGCTAATGTTAGCCTATCAGTAGAATTTATGACCTTCCTAATCCCACTTGACTACCCTTGACATTATATTGCATAATAGGAATCATGTTATTGTCAGGAGCATTACTTCGTAAAAGTCGTTTACCACAAAATGTTTATTATGTGTTTTGCTTTGTGACTAAAAGTTGTATTTATTTATTCTTTAAACTTTTACAATTTGGAACTAACATGCCAGAATGTCTGTCAAGAAAATAGTTTTATTTTAATAAAGATGCTGAACAGATAGTTATCTATTAATTAATTTCCTCGAAAGAAAAAATAAATATAAACCAGAAAAAAATTACATGTACAAATATATATATATATACATTTTTATTTTTATTTTTTTAAGATTGTTACTGATGGTCAGCGGTCAATTTAAACTTTAAGGATTTCTTAATGAAAATAATCTTCCCAGTATAAAAAGAAGTGCTATATATCTGTGCTAACATAAGTCTATATAAGAAGCATAAGCAAATTAATATTAGTTGCAGTGTTGCACTAGTTGAGTCCGAACCAAAAGACTTGATTTAAGGGCATAATTAGCTCTTGTGTTGAAAATTGAGTCTCCTGTAATTGAGTCAGGACATTTTAATAATCCCAGTTATAAACATTAAATACATCATCTTACAGGACTCACAAACATATGGTAATTAACTTTTACAACACTGATAAATCAGACTTGCATTAACATATTGCAGGAGAGGAATCATTTGCTTGATTGAAAACAGCTTTTAAAGATTATGCCCAAAGAGAGCATAGAACGCTTACCCCCTACACCTTGTGTTTGTACTCACACACAAGTCTTTCTCTCTCTCTCTCTCCCTCTCTCTCTCTCTACAGGATTGACTGCAGGTTTTTATTTATTTACTTACTTTTTTTGGTGATATTTGTGCAAACAGGGCAGCATAAAGCAGATATCGGTTACACTTACTATGAGGGATGCATGATATGGGCATTATATCGTTACTGAAGATATCAAAATCAAACATGAAATTGCAGATTTTACAATGTATGTTTTTTTTTTCTTCAGTATGTTAAACTCAGCACATTTTCAGATGCTCTATTTAAGTTTACTTCCTGTAGAGGATGTAAAATGGAAGAAAACATTCAGTTAAAGTAGGAAGTGTTCAATCTTTTGCGTTTGACTATGTAGATGTATTTATTATAGTGAAGGGCAGAGTGTTAAGGTGATGCTGGGATACTGTGCTGAAATTCTGTGTTTCATTTTATTATATTTGCTACACTCTATAAATAAGTATGATATTTCTCTGTAATATTAATACATGAGAACTATTGACCAATTCGTACATTATAGATGCATATATATCGGCATCTGTATTAACAAATGTGTTGTAGGTAAACATCAATACCCCTAACTAAATGAACATTATTGTCAGTATATAGGAGTATGTTGCTTTCACTGTTTATATTTCAAAATGAAGCAATCAACGTCTCAAAGTTAAATGATTAACTTGAAACAATTGATCAGGGGCTCTGAAACAGATTATTTACTGAGGAACTGGTGATATTGCCAATGTGTTTGAGATTTCCAACAGAAAATACTGACAATATATAAAAAACATCATGTTATTGTTTACTCTTTTTCACTAAAGTTACTCTTTTTGGACAACATGTTGAATTTTTACTATGTTATATGTACAGCAAATGATACAAATGTGCGCATTTCCAAGCTCCACACAGCCCAATAGCCTCATAAGTAAACAACAGATTAATCTAGTCACCTTTCTTTCAGTTATTATGAACAATATTATGTGTTCCACATGTAGAGCAAAAGGCTCGGAGGGGATAAAAGGAGTATTGTTCTAAGTCTTCGGTACCAGTGCAGTGGTGAAAGAGAGAAGGGTGTGTTCTGGGCTAGATAAATGTATTACATCACCAAGGCCGTGGCAATGAGGAGAAATTAGCTGGGTGAAATATGAGAGGAGATAACGACTCACATCTTGGTTAACCTTTCTTAATTAACAGCACTCGGCTCAGGAGTCCTCATTAAAGATGTGCCAAAGATTTATCAGGCCTTATTTGCCTAATAGGGACCGGGCTCGTAGGGTCCAGGCCCCAGCCGCCTAAAGGAAAAGGTTGGAGGAAAGTAGTGAACGCACAAAAAGAGTAATGTGTCCTTTTATGCAAATGGAGCACACACAAAAGGTGCACTCAGGTGCATACACGCAAGCACTCACAACACACACACACAGACATGCGCACACACACACACAAACACACACACTAATGAAAGACCTCTAAAATCCTTCTGGTCCAATTTTACACTGGTGTCTTCTCAGACAACAGAAAATGTACTACTATCTCCTATTTCCCCAATTAATGGTCCCAATTTAAAATCTTTTTTAGACCTGTTTGCTCTAAAGTTAGGAAATGCAGCAGTGTCATGTCACTGATGTGATAATAATACTGTGAGACCATCACAGTTTATTAATCACTGAGAATGGAAACACTGCACATATTACACACAGATCTTAGAAACTATTTTGCATCTGATTTTATATAAAAAACATATGAACAGTGGAAATGTTTTCTATGAATGTGTGCTTTGTTTTGTCTTTCTTTCAATCTCTTTAAAAAAAAACAGGTGTTTCTATGAAGTCTACTATGTTCTATGAAAAACTATTAAAAAACAGAACATGGGATTCCTTATAGACCATCAAACCCTTCACAATCAGCTAAACAGATCTGAAAACAACCATAGGTGTATCTGTCCACTGTGTGAGTACAACTCAATGCTACGGGTCTGAAAGAATGTGCAACTGTTTAGTAGCTATTACTGGCAAATACAAATACCCTATCATCATTCAATACCCTTGCACATATATCCCAGAGTAATTTTTGTTAAATGTATATTTACTGCTCCTTCCTGATGCTGACATCAAATTAAAGTATAAGTGGAAATGAACTTGCAAATTTGCGAATGCTCAGGTGTGATCGCTCGTGAAAGGATTAAGCAGTGCTCTACTATTTGTTCTCTGTTTTCAGTACACAGCCATTTCTTGTCCTCTTTAACTTTCCTGTTTGTTTCTGCAATGGTTCAGTTCATACTTGGGTGAATATTGCTGCTATTAGGCAGCAGCAGAGGATCAGGGCATGTGATCAGTCCCCTTATTAAGTGTTCATCAAACAAAATGAGCTTTCTCTCCTAAGCACCAAATTAACAAATGCTTAAAGAGAGGTTCCGTAGCACAAAGCGGTTTAGGTAATGGGCCCAAGCCAAAGACAGAATTTTAGCTCGGATTGGACTGTGAATATTTATGAAGGTCAGAGATGAATTGTTTATCATTGACTCAAAAGTAAATGTCCTGCCATTCCAAGGACTTTCAACCCACTCTGAGCGCACGTGTATGTGTGTGTGGTGTTAAAAGGGCGTGTGGCATGGCGCATGATACGGCGAGGGTTGCAGCCGGCCCTGTGTTTGTCCAGCATGAGTGTTTGTGCGTGTTTGTGAGTGTGCCTGCGTGCTTTTAACAGCTCGAGCAGGCGGCTGGAGCGTTTCCTGTGTTTGTGGGGGTAATGTTGCCGGCCTCTCTCACTCTCCTCCAGCGCTATTATTCTGTCAGGAGCTGCAGTGTTTTCCTGAGGAAAGGAAGTTATTTCATTTCCAGCTTTTGTCTGTGCCTGAATGCGAGCGGCGCTCTTTCAGCAATATTCGCTCGTTTCAACTCCCTTCTCCATCCGAACAAAAATATACACCCCCCTGTCTTGGCCCTATAACTCACGTTGGGCCCAGAAAAATAGCAACTTCCTCTATTGGTTTAATTTCCCTCACCAGATTTCTGGAACGGCCGTTTCTCCTGGCCTCAGCGGATCCTTATCTCGCTCTTTCCATCAGCTCCATACAATCTTGCCAGCGGATTCACCCGGGACAGGGGGGCCCGGATGGGTGAGTCTCAGCCCGGGCAGTGTAGGCCAAAAGCAGGCCTGGAGCCTACGCAGCAAGCCCGGCACTGATACTAATATCTTCACTCTAAGAAACAAGGTTGCCAAAAGGGTTTTTTTATTTTCACAGAAGAACCATTTTCGGTTCCAAAAAGCACCTTCCAGTTGTTATTGTTGTATTTGAGCAGTGTAAGTGTAACCAGCTTTAAAGATTAAAAGAACTTCCAGATTATGTAAAGGTTCTAGCCAGTTAAAAAACTACATCTAGGCTAGGACACATCTATAAAAACATCTTAGATTATGGTCATTTGTCTAGTATCCCTCATTATCAGACTGTTAAAACGATATCAGAAGAATATTCAACCTATACTTCTTAGTAATATTGTCAAGCAAAGTTTAGTCTGACTATTTTCCAACCTCGTTTTATTCCTTAGATTTAATCAATATGAAGTAGTACCCTGGTTCCAAAATTCCAAAAATCAGATTTCCATAAGTAAAATAAAGGGTTCCACCTATTGGTTAATACGAAATCGGTTTATCTGTACATTCTTCAAATACAAAGCAGTGATTACAGCAAAAATACCCACAGCTATCTGCCAGAGCCGCTGTATGTCATGCAACACGTCATTGTGTAGATAGGAAGCAATTGGAAGATAGCTGTTGTAAAGGGGGTTGCACCTCCAACATGGCAAAACATCTGGTCCCAGCACGACATTGAGCACCTGTCTCAGTATTACTGTGTTGTTTCTACACAAGGTAAAAAGGTCAAGAATAAGATCAGAGCTCTGTACTGTTAGCAAAAGCAGACAAAAATACCAAAAACAAACATTTGCCAACCTTTTTCCACCATATTAGAATCAACAAGCAAAACTGGAACTGGAATCCCTAAATTTCAAATGGTACCCAAGCCTAGACATGAATAGCATGTTTTGAAACAACAACATTTAATAATGAGACTTATTAGATATGGTGTGAGCATTTAAGATTTTTCTTACTTGACAAGATTTTTTGGGCTGATGATTATTCCAAGGAGGATGTCAGCTAGTAATGTTAAGTGGACCAAACATCGCTTAGATCTGCCATATCAAGCAAGTCCAAAGGTCTTGTGATCACTGGACAAGCCATATGGCTCTCAGAAAACACTTTTTGTGAGTAAAAGAGCGAGGATCCTGAACAGGCAATGGTCCTCTTGCAATCTGCCCAGAGACAAGTGTTTTAAAGCCTCACTATGTTGGCCGAGTAAGTGAGCACTCGTCATTTGTGTAGCGCTCATGAAGAGCCTGCTGCTCTGACACAGAGAGAGGCCGGACTCATTTAGCATGCCTCATTACATAACGAGTACTTGACCCATCTCATGCAGCTCTGCACTCTGCGCCATCATGTCCACATGTCCTGCACTCACAAATCATTCTCCCTGAACCGGACACCAACAAGCCTCTTCCACTGTCCATATCAAGCCAAACCAAGACATTGTATTACATTGTATTGTATTGTTCAACTACGCCATAATGCACACATTTACAGTCTAGCTTCCAATATTATAGTAGAATACTGGACTGTATTGCGGTTATGTATTGCGGGCATCTGTGTAGTCCACAGATAAAATTAGGCCAGCTTTCCAGAGCATTAACAAACAACAAGCCAGCTAGAAAGTGAAAAAAGAAAGTGAAGAACAGAGAGATGGAGTAGTTTGAAACTTAAAGCCTAGCGAATTGTATATTAAGCATGTTGAAGTAATTATGGCTATAGCTTGTAAATGTGTTTGTCCGTCATTATTTCTCCAGTTTGAAAAATGCGTCAAGTCGCAATGCTTTCTGGGCAAGTTCTGCTGATGAAGCTGGCACTGGTGTTCGCTCGATCTCCCACCCCTATGAAGGCTCATCTAACACCTTTCACTTGAGCTAATAAAGTAATGGAACAGCCCCTTAGATGGTGCTGGGGATTCCCCAGAGGACAGATGATGAGGCTAAGTGGACGAGGGCTTGTTAAAACCAGTACTGGAAAAGATAATCCACTTACATAAGGAAAAGGTGACAGCAAAAAAAATGCAATAGAACATTACATTACAGATAAAGAGATAATACAGAGACCGTCAACAACCATGCAAGACCAGGTACAACAGCAGCATAGTCACCTCCAGTAATTACCAATTTCATCTTCGAGAGACAGGAGAATAATCAAGCTCCACTTTTTTCAGTTCTGCTTCAGATCGGTTCCCCCAGCTGAGAGAAAATTACCGAAAGTATGTGTAGCTGCCCAAAAGCCCTTACTGAGAAGAGGAAACAGTCACATATATATCCCTGGTGCTCAGGCATTAACATCATTGTATGTGTTTGAGATTATTTGGATAGTAAGTGGACCGCTGTGGTCACAGCAAAAAAAATAACAGTCTGTAAATAAGAATAATTTTCATTATTCCTCCACAACAAAATCTGAGAGAGGAAGATTATGCCATTGCTGGTTAGCAGTGGCATGGCTTCTAGTCCTAGGGGTGTCTAACTGTTGTTTTGCTTCGTTCTCCCTGACTGTCAAAGGGGGCCAATATGTGTTGGCACAGGCTGTACAATATGCCATTAGCTCTTAGCTTTGCGGCAGGGCCAGTGCCGGAAACGCAGTCTGATGCTAATGTGAAAATATGAAGTAGTGGAAGGTCACAGACTTGTTTTTGACAAGAGCTCACTCTGACAGCCCTCTAACCACTGGCAGCTAAGTGGCAAAATGTCAAGGCTGTTAACTTGTTTTTTGCCCCAAAGAAACTGCACAGCTCAAAGAGTATTACCATTTTATTTAAGCCTTGCATTTCATTACATCTGCATTTCTTATTAAGAGATTAGAGTCCTCACTTCTTGGATAAATGGCTAAAATATAAAGACTGTGTTTTATGCAAAACACTTCAATGACACTTAGTTCAAATTGTAATACAGTCTTCTCTTATAAACACAACAGAAGGTTTCAGTGAGCTTTCAGAAAGTGTAAAATAATTTACTGTATGTTGCATCAGGCAATTGATTTTATCATCACCGGTGATAACTGTGACTTCTAATGCTGCATTCACATGTTAGTGATAGATGGGCAATGGCAAACCAGACGCTTGATCATTTGGAGCAATACTCAGCCATCACCAGCAGGGCAATCCACACACTGCAACATATAGCTAAAGATTTGTTAACATTTTGTTCAAGTTCAACTTTCAAATCTCTCTTTGAGACATGGATGTTAAACATTATATTGTTAAGTTTCAAACAAACACTACACACACACAAAAAAAAAAAAATTAAGTACAGAACAACCTCTTGCCTGTTTCCACCTTAAGTAAACAATATTCTGCTAAGGATGTCCTCTGTGAATCATATAATGTCACATTCAAATTTGCGGCCTTTAATCATGTACCATTGTGAGGGGCGGAACAATGTTTTTCAAAGCCAACTTGTGAATGCAACATAACGGTTAAGCTTCTGGGGAGAAGAAGCTAAACTGAACTGGCATGCATTTACTGCTGGAGTCAGAATGGTTTCAGCTATTACTCAACGAATGTGTGCAAAAATAAACCAACCAGTCGTTTTTTCTTCCTCTCCCAGTAATCCCTGGCACTCAGCTCCTGTCCACCTATTTGCACAATATATGACCTGTCTGGCTGCGGAGGAGAGCACACACATTAGAAGCAATGAAGCTAATGATATCAGAGCACTCTGCGGAGCACGTCAGTGCGCAGGGATGACAAACCTGTCAAGTGGCATAATCTAGGAGGCAATTGTAACATCCTCAGAAAACCATAGCGCTTCGCTTCTCTTTTCTTTCCCCTCCCCACCATTCCTCTCCCTGCAATCCTCTAATAATGGAGGGCCTATAAATTCCGGGCCTGCGGCGGGACAGCAAGTTCACCCATAATAGCCAAAGGCACAGAGGGATGATAAATACAGAAGAAAATGGTTGTCAGGCCTCGAAGCTCGGGACCTTGTTACAGAGTCTTAATTTCGGCCCATGCTCAGGAACCCTTCATCACCAGCTTGTTGCGAGGTGATGTCTTTTTTATTCTCTCGGTGATGGAGTTTGGGTGTCATCTGATGTCCTTTCAGTGGAGCCTTGTGGGGCACTCCCATTGGGCCCTGAGCATCTTCTCTAGATTTATGGCCCACTACATGGGCGGGTTCGGGAAGAGATGCTGCCTTCAGCTTGTCTGGAGCCAACAGGATGTGTCTGTGGGGCGTGAGGTGACGTCGCCTTCGTTGGTATGTGGATCAGGAGGTGAATGAAGGACCGGTTTCTCCACCTGATAGAATCCCATGTAGACTCAAATGACTGATTATGTGTATATTTTAAGTGCCCTTCACTGTTTTATTTAGGAATTGGCTATGTTAATCTGTCTTCTTGGTGATAAATGAGGTAATCAATCACTAGTAAACAACAATTTAAAGAAATGGACCCCATTTCAACAAACAGGTAATTGTCATTGCCTTATATCCAACTAAAACAGAAATCCAAAACAGCCATTTTAAAGAAGAATTAAACATATTAAAAGTATTTACTGCATCAACACAAAAATGATTTGTTTGTCCATTCAAAATAAAAATGTTCACACAGGAAAAAATTGAGTTTTTTGGAGATTTGGAATATGACAGCAGTTATGTATTAAACAAGCTGGATATGACAGAACGCTGGGCTGGCATCTACAACAGCAGAAATGCCTGAGACAAGAGAGAGAAAGGAAAAGTCCCAGGAGGAGAAACGTGAAGGTTATGATGTCACTAGGTGTCAGGACTCCAGTCCATGAAGCGCATTACATTGGACCTCACAGTGTGAGCGAGCAAGCAAGCGAGAGCGAGCAAAAGAGAGGGAGAGAGAGAGAGAGAGGCAGAGAGAGAGAAACTGCTATTGACCTTTGTGGAAGAAAGCTGACATCATAAAGTGCAGTCTGCTGGCTACCAAATGGGAATGCCATCGCAGATTAAGGACTTTTTAAATTATGCATTTGGTTCAGGCTCCCAGGGTGAGAGCGGGTGTATGAGAGATGGAGCTGTGAGGATATAATGCATTTAGTGGCACAATGCTAAAGTGGGGGATACTCCAGAGAGCCTCTAACTAACTGGGATTTGCGAAG
This sequence comes from Prochilodus magdalenae, assembly GCA_024036415.1. Lineage (NCBI taxonomy): Eukaryota > Metazoa > Chordata > Actinopteri > Characiformes > Prochilodontidae > Prochilodus > Prochilodus magdalenae. The sequence continues at coordinate 150,810 of JAMWET010001850.1, forward strand.
GCAGGGCGAGTTAAGTGAGGTTGGTAATCAATAATAGTGTGTTAAACTATATGGGGTGTATCGCTAATTAATACTAAATTGTCAAATTAGGGAGAAGTGGTGATTTAGCAGCCCCGAAAGGTTGTGTGTGTGTGTCTGGGTTTGTGTGTGCATATATATATCACAGTTTTTTAAGTATATCGAAGAAAATGTGTAGTGCAGAAATAAACCCAATAAGCATGCCACAAAAGTACCTGATGTTCATGTAGTCTTATAGTAAAGAGATTATGTTTTTACGTAAAAGGTTTACTACAGTGTGAAACAATAAAAGAAGCAGGTTATCCTTGTTGATGCTGATTACAGAAATAAGGGTAAAGCCATGGCAGGTCGTTCACATATAGTTTGCTATATTAATGAGCATGGCTTGCACTGGACACTAAACAAAAACATTTCAATCATAAACAGACGAACAGACTCATCCACTGCACTTAGGGTACCACAACATGCATTATATACTTTTCATGAGGAAGGTTAGACACGTTTATGTATCTGTTCAATAAAATGTATGCATTTATAGCCGTATTGATCCATCCCCTCATCCACAAGACATACGAATTTCTAATTCAGACTTTCGTAAAACAAAGTTTAACAGCATTAAATGGCATCTTCCAAAACTAATAAAGTATAACCTCGCACATATTTTCGAGGTAAAGGACAGGCCAAGCAGGGCTAGAACAAAGGCTGCATGTACGGGTTAATGACCTTGAGGGAGAGGGGTGAGCTTGAGGTTCATTGTTACCATAAAGAAAATGAAATTCGTCCGTAGTGTAATTCATGGCCCTCCCACAGCAAGCAGCAGCGAGCTGGAGGTCTCACGCAGGAAGATCATCAGGGAGTCACTAGAACAGGCCTGCCAGAGGGAGGGAACGAGCCTCCAATAAGCCTGGTTCAAGGGCAAACCTCTGCCATGTTGCAAATTGCCCCAGTATTAACATACGACCTAGGCTGGTGAATTTACATTTGGGTGCGCATTCTAAGTTGAGCATTTGTAGGTAAGCTTCCTGAGAGAAGTGTGAGTATGATATTTAAGACACTTTTAAAATGACCAAAGTATGTAGGCATATTAGCCAGTACACAGCGTGCAAAACTATGTAAAAAAGTTTCAAGGCATTTGTTATGTAGCACTATGTATTAGCCTAAATGGCTCCTGGTTTGCATGTATGCTCCTAAGAAGTACCTTTAAAAGGGAATTCCACTGGATTTTCAAACTGTAGCAGTAACCAGATGCCTCTTAAAGCTCTCTCATGTAGAGTGCTGTGCCTGATGCTTTGGACACTGTTTTATGTCAGTTCTGAGATTAGATTTTGACCTTCAATGTGTTTTTCAAAGGGGAGCTGTGATAAGGAACTATGATGAGAAAAGGATTCTTCATTTTCCTTTAGTGTGCTGTGTAGCTTGTAGTGTATGCAAACAGTCTGCAAACTTACAAAGCTCATTACAAAGTACATACAAAAGAGAAACTCTCCCCAACGGGAATCACATTTCTCAGCTCCCTGAAACACCTTGTTAAAAGTCCATCCCATTTCACTGTTACAAAGTGACATCATCTCGTAACACAATCCTAACTGCCTGCCTACCAGCATCTTGGCAAGCCCTAACACAACACACAGCAACTACTGGGGCAGAATGTGTACGGGTAAAACCGCTCTGGTCATTCACCAATCAAAACAAAGTGGGCAAGAGGGCACCAAACGAAGCATATTGGGCCCAATGGGAGGGAGGGGCTTAAAGACAAAGGAACTCAAACTGAGTATTTTAGAGGGGGTGAATACAGATATACAGTATGAGAAAAAATATTGTGTAAATTATGTAAATCGATTACAGTGGACCAAAAAATAATAACTAACAGAAAAAATGAGCGTGATGATGACGTATCATTAACATCCCACTGTTTAACATCACAATTTGTTTCACAAAACTTTAAAGTCTCGTCTAGTTTGAAGATTTTATATGGCTTCAACCTAAATAACTCTTTTCAGCGACTCTTTTACTTCCAAGGACATGCATAGCAGAAATCACCTGCTATCTATTATTCTGCCAACCTCAACAATGCTGACAAAACACACAGTGATGGTCCACCAGGGACTCTACGCATTTCTCCTAGCTCCTACCAACCAGATCGTCTGTGTGGAGAGAGCCCATCCAGCCGCATTTCCTTCTGTCAACAAAGAGTGAAGTTTTACAGACATTAGCAGCTAGGATGTTCAACACATGTCTGACCTTTCCAAATGCCATGAAGAAGTATAGATTCCAGTAAGAAAGGAAAAGAGGAAAGAATAAAAACAGGAAAAGTGATAATATGATATCTCTTACTTCTGGGGGCGACTCGCTTTTCAGAGGGATTTCTAAAGGTCACTGAGAGAGGGAGAAGTATATTCCTCTGATGAAAGTGTTACAGAATTTTTTAACATCCTTGGCTTCTAGAGACAGAAAAAAAGAAAAGCCACAGGTCTAAATTATCCCTTCCGTGTACAATCAATACCATAAAAGGCAAAAAGCACACCGGCGGCTGAAGAAGTCTTTCTACTTCTGTATCTCAAGTGGGTCTTGAAGATGAAACGGCTTCCAGTGATACACACACTTAACTGTACTTTTGTGACATTTGGCCAAAATGAATAATTGTTGGAGTGATAGGGACCCTGGGGACGTATCCAGGAGAAATGAATGGGGCTATTAAGGGAATAAAGAAATCCCTTTCATTCTTACTTAAGGAAGAGGTGGATCTGTGTACAAAGTGCAGGTTAAGAGGGGACCAGAAGCAGTTAGGATTAATTTATTGACTGCAACTCTGCCGCGTTCCCTCTTCATAACTTACAACCCTAATTAGAGTTGCGAACGCAATTCATAATCCCTCACTCTCTCGTCCATTTTTTCATCCTAGCGCAAAAGTGTTAGCATGAATTTAAATTAGGACGCACAACAATTAGGTACATCCCCAGAGGGTCTTAAGTTGAACGTCTGAGGAGAAAAATCTCCCTCCCCTGGACAGGTATTTGTCACGGCTCTATGCATAGATGTAGACAGAGGGCAGACTTTAGGACAATTTAAATACCTGCATGATCATTTAGTGATATCTGTCTGCCCTATATCTCCAGACTCTCAGCTCCGTACTTGTCGGAATTTGCCTTTGAGGGACTTCCAAGGTAAAGAGTTTGCTATTCTGCTTGACCTAACGTCACATTTTTCCCTCATTTTTTTGCATACGAGGTCCCACCAGAGCCTCCCTGATATGTGCCTGGAGCGTATTACCTGTGCTAAAGTGGATTACATTTTTATTACAGAGCACTAGGTCAAGAACTACCCTGAGCAACTCCGGCTACATTTATAGCACAGGATGTGTCAGTTTGACTCCGTTCTGTTTTTAGTATCACAAAGATGAAGAAGAATGTAAAATGATGAACAGAGTACATACAGTGCTTTAACTACTTACACTTTTGTATATCAGCAAACAGCGTTTAACTACTGTTACGTATCATGAATGTAGTGCAAAGCTCAGTGGCTTTTTCAATTAATTTGCCAGTAAAACTGGGCAACAAGCTAAAATTTAGACAGCATGGATCAATTACTCAAAACTCCTGTTGCAGTAACATTCATTACAATTAACAAAAGAAAGTTACAGTACATGTAAAGTAAGTTTCTATTGTGGAACTACAAGTTTTTCTATTCAGACCTTTTCTTTATTAGCCCTAAACCTCAGAACAGAACATTTCATGTGCATTGCCTTTCGTGTTTATCATCATGCTGTAATGACATTTCTGAGTTTATATGCACCAAAAGCAGATTGGTGATACATTTCTCACCCTCTTTTTATCTCTTAGAAATAAACTCTTAGATATATGGGGATGTCCTGTGTTTTGATAGCCTGGCTTGTATTTTACCTGATTCAAAAGGCAATCTACTGTGAATCGCTAAACTCCAGGAGGCCGAATGCACAGATAAATGTAAACGCCTTGCAGAAAGACTGTGTTCTAGCCTGGTTTCCATGTGTGTCCGTGTGTATTGGGGAGCGAATGTTACTTTTTAAAACTAACAATGTTTACAAACTACATCAACTCTATTATGAAAAGTGAGTAACTCAGGAGATGGGTCTATAGAAGCATATGTTCCTAAGTGGTTACTGGCCTGGATATATGGTTGGCAGAAAAAACTTCAATTGGTATAAATGATATTGATTCATTGGTTCCACTATGTGGTTCTGTAAACTTTGATGAGACTTTAGAAAGATTCTTTGGGAAACCAAATATGGTTCTTCTGTGTCACCGTTCCAAAGACCCCTATTTTGGCACCTTTAGGATCATATTGTAGCTTGAATGATCTTGAACATCAGAAGTCGATTTTGCAGGCTGGGCCGCAGTGTGCAATGAGAGCTGTCTTTTATTTTAATGTATTTTTTATTTGGGAAGATGAAAGGGCTGTGGAATTTCTCTCACGCCCGCGGGTTGTCAATGCTAATAGAAAAGATTGGTGAATTGGTCGGAATCTGGGAGCAGAGTCGTTTTGTTAATCCTGTTCCTTGGTGCTGAGCGGAGGCTGCTTGTATTTACATATGCAGAGGATCCCGCTGTTTCGAGCGCTCCATTCAGCAGACAGCGCAATTAATCATCCCCAAATCCTCCCGCCGCGCAACAGACGACCCCAGCCCGACGCACTGCCACAGAGAGCGTGCAGGTGTGAATCAAGCCGCCGGAAAAAAAACTCCTCCCGAAACAGGAGCTCTCGCTCAATCTTTGTCTCGCTTCTTTTTTTCCTGATCCTCAATCCATCTTTTTTGTTCGTTTTTTATATAGTTGTTCTTTTCTTAATGGCAATGTTGGAATCTTTTCCAACTTTAACTACAGTGATGTACTATACTCACTAGCCCTTTCCAAACAGAGTTCACTGGCATGTGGGGTCAACTGTATACAATTGCACTAGTGTGATCTTAACATAATTGCACTGGAATACTCAACCATTAAATATTATCGTCTTGTTTTTGTATTTGTCAGCATGTATCAAGTTACACTTTGCCACTCCAAGACACAAGTTCCTTCAGTCGTTGCCAAGGACATATTATTAAGGACATGGTTGTGGTGTTGTATTCAAGACTAGGGACGCACTAATACAGATGCTAGTATTAGATAGTATCTATATACATTGCTCATTTACTAAAACTCATGCTAATAAACAGATACCACCTGATACCATGGGACGTAAGCCTAGTGCATGCTACTGCGCTACTGGGAGTAAACAGCGATTTTTTCACACAGATTAATGTTTCTGACCCAATGGCACACAAAGTCTCGGGTCACTGTAAACATTCCACCTTACCAGCATTCAATTCTTACCAAGAATTCACACTATGATTTTAGCCTGTTTTAAAAACACACACATTCACAGCCACTTCCTCAGTATGGGTGGAGACACGTAGATCAGCAAAGCGGAGGTGAGAATGTAGACATTTGCTACAATAGTCTGTTTATGTTTTGTTGCTCTGTTTGGCAACACAATTTATTATTTAATAAATATTAATATGTGGCAGCACGGTGGTGCAGTCAGTAGTGCTGTCGCCTCACAGCAAGAAGGGCCAGGATTTCTCAGTGGTGTTTACATGTTCTCCCTGTGTGAGTGGGTTCCTCTGGGTGCTCCGGTTACCTCCCACAGTCCAAAGACATGTAGCCAGGCGAACTGGAGATGCTAAATTTCCTCTACATGTGAAAGTGTATGTCTGGGTGTCTACCCTGCGATGGACTGATGGCCTGTCCAGGGTGTTTTCTGCCCTCTGCCCATTGATCTCTGATATATGCTCCAGCAGCCCCCATGACCCAGAAGGATAATAGATGAATGAAAATATGAATACGAATATGTTGATTTTTTTAAAACTGCCTTTGTAAAACATTCTATAGATAGATCATATAGTTCTATCATTTATATCATTGCCTGCTTTTAGCATCCAACACCATAGGACAGAGCCTTTTTGTGTACAGTGTGAACATATAATTCATAGGCTTTGCCTGTGCATGACGGTCTATTCATATTTCCAGCATCAGTAGCCAAATATGTTTGGTCCTACATACATGTTTCCTCTCAGTGTCACTGGATCCTCTAATTTACAAGAATGTTAAGGAGTCCAATTACGAACTTTGCTGCAGCCTATGCTAACTGTATCCTTGCACCAAAAGTGCCCTGACATCACATTAAAGTAAGTCTACTGTGACGTTTATGGAGGAGGCTAGAACGATCTACAGAACACTGAAAACAACACAAAAGGATAAACTACATGGCTTTAAAACCAGAAACATAAAGGGCAATTTTGAAAATTTCATATTTCAATTTCAAACCATTTAGAAGAAAAAAGTTTGTAGAGCAATATTATTGAGTTTGGAATCATTTTGTGTGAATCACCATGTGGCATGATAGCAGTGCCTTTCAAAAATCCCATTCATGTTTGTAACAGAGAATCCAGCTAAGAGCCAGAAATGTTAACATAGGCATGGCAATACAGAATGATGACACATGAGTGGTGTCCAATAGTGAAAAAGAAATGAGCAAAAGAATAAAGAGAGCCTAAACCAGAGGGTATGTGAAAATGACAAGGACTAAATTGTTGGGGATCTATGTGTTATTAAGTATATGTTACAACAAGGATAATGAGTTCTGGGTATACTGTGAGGTGAGATGATTCGTTTTAGTTAACCACTCATTGGTGGACCTTCACTTGCTAATTAATTAATGCATAGTGGCTTTTGCATATGATATTACAACAACACCCATCTCATTATATTAATGATACAATCCTACTGACTGTGTCCTGCAAAAACACTGTACCACTACACTACACTCCCACCACCATTATCCTGCAACTTGCTACTTGTTTACTAATCCCACCACTGTATAATTATCAGGAATTTACACAAAGAAATTATGCCACTGTAGGCAGCACAAATTAGCTGGTAGATACAGATTTCTTTTAAGGGAATTTCTACTGTACGGAGAGAAAACAAGACCAAAGCCTGCTTAGCATATCCCTTTCTTCTCTCCTCTCCAATAACTTCATTCAGTCAAAAAAACTACAACTCCTTTCCTTTGTTTCTTTGGTAAAAGGATTCCTTCCAAGAAGGTTGATGTCATTCAGTGGCATCTGGTCCCTACAGAAATATGGCCATTTATGTACAACGTATAGCATTCAGAGAGCCAGCATGCGTGCCACTGTTTAATCTCACTTGTAAACCTGTACAGTATCATAATTTCACTGTTCTCTGTCACACAGAGAAGAAGGGATTCCTCTACTGAAATCTGGTTCTCTTCCGTGTTTCCTACTCATGTTTTGAAACTGAATACTATTTTTGTCAAAACTTTCCACATTACCTACTGTTATTTACAGCATCATTACAAAGCACCTACATCGTATAAGAAGCCTTACAGGAAAGCACATATAAAAAAGGTCAAGCTGATATTTCCACTGTACTCACAGATTTAATGAAATAAATCTTCTAAATATATTGTATTCCGTGTCAGCTAACTAACTCTGCCTAACTTGCTGTTTTCAAGCCAAAAGTTATGAGGTAAAAAGTCGCAATATGACTTAACTAGAAAGTTTAATTTAGCTATTCACACATAAAAAATGTCTATATTAAAGATTTGAGATTGGCTGCCTTTATTTATAATTTGGGGAAGGGATATTTTTCAAATATTATTCTATTTTAAATTATTTTTTACTATCAGATTTTTAAATGGATTGCAAAGCAAAACTTACAGATGGTTTAAAATTTTCGGCCATTCCAGCTCTTTGACCTTGGATAAAGCAACTGCTATTGGAACACTGTGCTGAACCATGCAACCATTTGTGAATGCAAGTTTGAGAACTTCTAAAAGTAATGTTTAATAAGCATATGGTTAGGTAAATGAAAACCTCTTAGCAGGTATGCATCACTTTATGCTGACTATTCAGCCAAAGGCAATTATTAGACAGAATCTTGGGATCAAAGGTTTGTGAACAGTAGTAAATAAAGCAATGCTATAAAGAAAAAAAAACAGTTTTGGGTTCTACAGAATGGAATATTTGTTAAGTGTTAGAGCAGAGCCACAACTATAGTTTATGCTTAATCAGCACTTTTCTGCTAATCAAGTGATTACTCTTTGCTGCTGCATTTACTTCATGTGTTAAGTAGGTTTATTTATACATTTGTAGAATTAGGAAAATAAAGCCATTTCATCAATAACTGTAATAAACAAAACAATAATAAGCTTATGCCAGTCATAACTAAGGCCTTATAAGGCTCACACAGTGCCACCAACCATAAGGCATTTTTCATGCTTTCTGCAAACAGTGATAGAAAACAAAGTAACACAGAGTGAACCAAATGTAGGCACTGTACGTCCTCTGGCGACAAATTTAAACAAGTGAAATGCTCTCAGTTCTATTCAGTTAAAGAACCATTTTTTATTTCGTGTAAATGTGAACAATCATATCAAAGGTTTAAAAAACTACTATGTAATGTAGAATTCTATTATTCTATTATTAATTCTATATCAATTTACAATTTAAAATGAAATTATGTTTATATGTCCTAGAGCTGTTATTCCAAGACAAGAACCATCTAGAAACCCTTCACTTAAGTCTTAAGAGTGCTTTTACTTATAAGGTAAAAGGGAAAACAAGGTGGTGTTTTTTTTATATCAAAACCAAGGTGTATTTCTGAATTCACTACAGGACCAAAAGAAAAAGTGGGTTTTTATCTCTGCCATCAGCCAGACAAAGACCCCCAGGCTCGAGCAGCATGTTGAGTGTCTCAGGGAAAACAACCAGAGGAATGAGGGAAAAGTCTGACTCCCCCGATACACGCTATACACTCTCTGGTGTCTGCTGTTGTTGCCACTAACCCTCCTCCTGGCTCTCTTTCCTCTGAGCCTCTGCGTCCATTCCAAACACACTTCGGGGCTGGCTCGGGTAATTAATACATCTAATCATATCCCTGCGCTGCCTCTATTGTGATGGCTTGACCACAGCATAGGCATCATATTTCACCCCCAACCCCACCCCACCTCCCCCCAATCCTTCTTTCAACACTTTGTTTCTCTCTACCAACACTCAGCTGTTATGGATCTAACTGTGAGGGCATTTTTTTCCTCCTTTCGCCAATCAATACTTACTTTGATATTTGTGTAGCAGCCATTGCGTAATCAATACGAGGTCAGGGAAAGTAAATTGCAGTCCCTGGCTTAATGATTTTGTTTTGCTTGGCTTGATGAGAAAGATGTTTATTATCTGATTATTAAGGCAGCATTATGTGTGTCAACATTTAGACTTGCCATATCTATCGGCTGAATCGCTTCGAAGGCCGCTGTATGTAATATGCTGAGGTGCACACTGTGTGGGTTTTTCTATTCGCACACCAAGAATACTCAATTTACCAGCAACTGCCTTTGATATCCTCCACCTGCCTGCATTATAATCAGCAGAGCATGATGTTTTTATCTTTCCCCTCATATGTATTAATTTTAAATGAACCTAGCTTTATATACTGTATTGCTCCCTAATCCTTTCATTTTCTCTCTCTCTCTCATCCTCTATAAGATATAAGATATAAGATAAGAAATATAAGATTGCTATAAGATTCTGTATTTTTATGCAATTTTTGATGTTGACTTTTGAATTTTACGTCAGAACAAATTATAACGAATTACAATTGCAAAGATCCTAGTTGTGATTTATTTACAGTGTAACCCAAGTAAATCTATAGATGTGTTCTGAGTTTTTCTATGTAAAGTTCTGACACAAATAGGTTTTCTTTATGAACTATTTGCCATACAATTCCTTGAATGCCATCAGTGGATTATCATCAGTGGATTATCATCAGTGGATTATCTCAAAGCTATCATGAAACAGTTTCTCAGGCATCAAGCAGCATCTGCATTTGTTCCATTCCCCATAGCATTAGCCAGTGTGCGAACTACGCCAACATTATTTCATTTAATAAATAGCCACACGTTAAATAAGTTCATCAACATCAACACACAAAGTGTGTTATAAGGGGATGCTAGAGTTTGTGTGTGCCATATCTGAGACACCATTGTAACGTCATGCTAGTTTAGTTACACTGCACTACATTGCCTGTCACAGTTGCCTAAAAACAATAAAACTAAGATTAGCACATTGTTTCCCAAAGTTAGAGAGTATTTAGGAAGTTTAGTCTAGTTAGGATGCTTCCGCAATGTTTCTTATGTGGACTTAATAAGATAAGATCATTAATATTCAAAAAGTTTAAATTATTATGATTACGACCTTATATTTTATAAAAGCTACTGTGTGCTGAAGTCAGTCCTCACAAGTTGTCTGTTGATTAAACAGATGTTTAATAAACAGATGTTCTGTAATATGGCTTCTTATAGTCAATACTGCAAACAATTCTGTTAATTTTCTATAGGTGTAAAGTGTCACATCAGACCACTCTGGCTGACTGACTACTTATATTTAAACAAAGTAATATTAAAAAAAGTAATTTGAGTTCTCCTTTTAAGATCCCTTTTACAAAACCTAGAAAAGTCTAGTGAAGCAATAAATAACGACAGATGGGGTGAGTAAATGACCAAATTACAAACAACCCTCCACCACGCTACCTACAGAGCTACACCGAAGTAGGCTACGCTGCCAGACACCAGTTCTGCAATGCTCAGTTCTATGATTCGCAGGGCGTTTGATCGTGAATCGATTGTTCTGCCTGCCTCACATTTACAGTCCAAACCCTGCAGGCCATGCAACATGTAACAAAAAAGGGCCCACCTTCCCTCTCCCCAGCCCAAGGGCAACACGAAGCACAATAACAAACAGCTCAGGCAGCAGCAACATCTGCTCTCCGGGCATGTGACTCCGCAGACAGATGTTGGAGCCCAGCTGTTAACACAAGATCATTTGTATGTTTGAGGAGAGAGATCCCATTTGGGCTTCCTCCTCCACCAATGATTATTTCCCCCCTTCTTCTCACAATAATCGTCCTACAGCTTTATCTCTCCCAGCGTCTCTCGTCCTCTCTGAGTTTCCCACATGCATGCATGCTCACACGGGCGCACCCTGCGGAAATGCATGCAACACACACAAGGCACACACAAACAGCAAGGACTGTAAACTACAATGGCCTCACTGTGCTGGTGATCCACCTCGTATTATCTAGTACAGGACGTCCCGCCAGCATCTGGGTGTTGTCTGATGCCTCTTCAGTCATAGTATTCACTGTGGAAATGTGCAGCCTTTCAAGAGATGACTACTGCCGTAGCCCGGGCCAAGATACACTTCCAGCACAGCTGCTGTGGTATCAACAGAAGAAGACTTCAGAGTTTTATGTTGGATCATCCAAGCACATGGACATGGATCGTATACCTGCTAAAAACAAAAGCCTGTGCATTCTTGACAGAAGAAATCTGTGGCACTGTGTTTTACAGGATGTTAAGTAACTAGATGGTTATAGGAAAATACTGTGGTATGCAAAATTCTGAACACGCTTGGCTATATTACATATTTATGTTGATGTACATGTTGATTGTCTAAGTGAAATTAACACCTAAAAAAACATTCACGTTTTTCTCCTTCGTTAAATAAATAGACATAACATTACTATTTATTTAAGTGGAAATAGACAAAACACATATTATAATATTGTTTTGTACCTTTTTAAGTTTTAAGAATCTGAAAACTATGGGAAATATGTATCTATAAAAAACAGATTGCTGTATAATGTTGGGAATAATAATGTGCATAATGCTAAGGTAAATTGTAAACTGTTAATTTGACTGTAAATTGTGAAGGAACTGGTTACAGAGGTAAAAGGAACCTGAATGTTTCAATATGTATATATGTAAATGCAAATATGTCATTAAACAAGGTCTCACTTTCTGTAAAAGCTTTCGGTGATATAGCGTGTGGGTGTGAAGACGTCTGGTGCATATCACTATGCCAATGCTGTGAGCAATTCTTTCTTTAGAAAAGTGCATTTCACAACAAACCACTGTGAATGACTATGCATCTTAAAAACTAGATTTTGTAAAATGAATATCTACTTTAAAACATTTTAAGTCAGAGTGTTTGTAAAATACTGCAGATTCAAAACAATTATTATCATTTAATAATACATTCAGAACAAGTGCACTGCAGCAGCAAGTAGTGTTTCACAAGGCAGACAGTTTCACATAGTTTCTAGTTAAAGTTACTGGGTTTTCTATTTCCCTTTATCCGCTTTAGGGGGTATGTCTACAATGATAGAAAGCCCAGCAAAGACACCAGAGGTAGAAACTTTCTCAGACAGAAACCACTTTTCTCAGCTGCCTTAAAAGTTTTATTGGCCATCTTGTACGCAGTTCTCATTCACCTGGCTTTCTGAATCAGACACTGCCTCAACCTACTACAGCAGAACTGATGACATAAGAATGGCCAAAACAAAACTTAGAGGACAAAATTTATTTTTATTTGAGAAAGTTAAAGCATGTAAATCTATTCTAGTAAACCCCAAAATTGAAATGGAGAAAATAGGCGTGATAGATTCCTGTTCATTTACCACATACAAAGTATATGCTAGACATAAATTATTATTACTACATATTTACATTTTTAAATATTGGGTAGTCATTACACTTACAACAGTTGAATTTGAAGTAAGTCCAGACGAACATGTTCATGCTTCTGCACTAAACAAACATGTTTATGCACCATCATCCATAGCCATAAATCACCAGTAGCTAACAGGAATTAGAGTGGTGGGAGTGGTACTTGTTTCAGTACGTTGCTTCAGTTAGCACAAGCAGTGTCCCCACGCCTCAACATCGTCTCTAGGGAGCAGAACATATCTAAGACAGACATTCTACACATACAAGCCCTGCACTGCCCCGAAACCTGACCCACCCCCGTCCTGGAGAGGGGTGGCAGCCAGGGACCAGCGAGGTGATAGTCAGGCTCAGGTCACAGCTTTGATTTTCCCGTCTCTGACACTAAGACTGAAGGGGTTTCCCCTCCAACCAACAAGATACGAGGCTGGGGGGACGGGTCTTACCTGTCCCAAAGCCCCCCTCCCAGCACTTCCCTTATGGGTGCGGAAGGGGGCTTTAAATTCTCCCCTCCCAAGTTCAGAGTCGATTTGTTATCAAATCAAGCGTCGAGCCCCTGATTCATTGCTATTCAGCACTCTGGCTGATTTATATGCAGAATGTAAAACAGATGCCTTATGCGATACATATTTATGGTGAGCCCTGCTCTCGCAAGATTTATTATAGCTTCTTTCATCGGGGTGTGCATGAGCAGCGCTATGATGACTTGTATTTCCTCTCAGCTGCCAATGCCAAACTCATTAAAAAGAGGTGTGACTATTAATATACATTGTAATACTGACAGCTCCTAATTTATAACCCCTCTGCCGGGGTGGATAGAGGTTTTTTTCCCCCTCTCTTCTTCTTGTCCAGGGGGATCTTTTTTGTGGTTGGTAGTATATGAACGTGTGAGATGGTGAGACAGGCTCGGCATGTGCCGGATGCATGTAACTGTGTTGTGTATGTGTGTGTGTTTGTGTGTTTCAAAATGTTGTGGGCTCTGTTGCTCTGAAGGGGGGCTTTGTTGTAGGGCCTGCCTTTCTGCCCTATTGATTTATGGGGTCCTCTCCCCTCGCAGCCGCAGGGTTTACAGGCCTGAGCCCCAGCATCTGACTGCCCTCTATTCTGTTCTCAAACTAGTGAGAACAGCACAAGCTGACCTGTAGATAGTCCTCTCCACCAGCTCCAACCTTAAAGTGACATCAAGGTTTAAAAAGGTGTGAATAAAATTCAGTTTACTTCCAGTTGTGTGACAAACGTTTGTCCCTTCTTAAAGTATACTGAGTATACTGAATCAAGCGGTTCTACTGTTGAATGTGTAGATGAGAAATTGAACAATAATTTGATGAAAGGCTGATGGGTTGTAAAGTGGTAATGTTTTTGCCATATTTCCCTTGTTTTTACCTTAAAACTAAATAAATAAATAAAAAAATCCTACTCCTTAGGTAACCATGTAATTCTCAAATTACATTGAAATTCTGATTCGAATCTGATAATTCTAATTGAGTTATCATGTTGTACAGTGTGCTATGATGGCCACCAATTTCCATTACTGGCTAGCTCTATTAGCTAGAATCAGAATTAAGCTTTATTTGCCAAATATGTTCACACATACAAAGAATTTATCTTTGGCTACAGTAGCTCACAGAGCACAGAGAGTGACAACATTACACACTCCTAACACACACACGTACACCCACACACACACACACACACTCACACATGTACACACAATACCTTACATACCTGTAAACCTTACATTATGTCTAGCTGTTTATGTATATTAATGGATGGTATATGAATGTGGAGGCAGATTAAGGCTTATGAAGTGCAGAACAAGAAGAAATCCCAGGCTTTAGTTTTGCTCCAATGGAAAACTAAAAAGGCCAATATAAGACAGCAACATCCAGGGACTAAAGTTATACACTGAACAGAAGATGTGATTTAACACACATCAACACATATTTTTTAACATCAAAACTATGAACACTGGACATGAACACAATTTCGGGGAAGTACACTGTGTGGAACGCAATGCAAAAAAAAGCCAAATCGCCTTAAGCAGGATGCAAACTTGGCCTGACAAGTGAGGGGGCCAACATCAAGAGCAAACCACTAAACAGAGGAATTCAAAGTAAACACCTACAATTATTTTTATCATGTGATATATTGTGCTTTAAATGTCAATATTAAAACTAAGCCTGTACAATACTGGGAAAAGCTAACACTGCCAATGTTTTGTGATTTACTGCATATTTTAATATGAAAAAATAAGATTTTTGCCAGATTATCTAAACAGCTCTATTCGAAAATAACTAATAATTCTTGAATAACTGGGGTGCTTTTGCAGGAGAGTGCGTCTGCATGGAAAACAAGCAAAAAAATAACAATAAAAAAGAAAAGTGACTTTTCACTCTGAAGACTGTGAACCATCCATTCTTCCACTTTAATAAAAAAGTTGGTTTCAGAACACCAAACACAAAACCGGT
The DNA here is from genome assembly GCA_024036415.1 of Prochilodus magdalenae. NCBI lineage: Eukaryota > Metazoa > Chordata > Actinopteri > Characiformes > Prochilodontidae > Prochilodus > Prochilodus magdalenae. Next base: position 165,887 of record JAMWET010001850.1, read on the forward strand.
GAGCACTGTAACGAACCTTTTGAAGTGATTTTGGAGGGCAAATTGATACAGGTTAAGCACTGTGTTTATATCAATCCCAGAAAAATCAATGAGCTAGCATGCCATAAAATTAATAATAGGGTTTGCTTAGCCTAAAATATAGAGCTCATAACTGTGAAAGTCGAAGTGTGGTGTCACAAAGAGAGCCCTACATTACAGAAATATCCTAACTGAGAAATCAGCTTCAGTTAGGACTGAAATATGAATGAAAACTTAAGAATAAACAGTTTTTAAGTTCATATTCTAATCCATTAACTAACAGCATTACAGCCCCACTACAATAAATATCCTGAATACAGTCCTAACCAAAACTAAACTAAACTCTAACTAAACTGACCATCTGTATTAACCACCCGGTTTCATCCTTTAAGCCACTATAACAGAATAGCTCACTGTAATGTAGCAAATCGTGGCACTTATGTCTACACTGCGGTGCTATTAATAAGCCAAGGCACCGTAGACATAACGTCTACCGACCACTCTTATTACCCTGGTGTATTTATCCTTAGATAAACTGTGGTAGCGAGTAATGAGGAGACAAAGCTGAAGATATGGCAGGTAATTAGAAGGGGTAAAGTCACCTAAAGCATTTAGGAAGTGTAAACTGAAACTGTGGAACAGGGATGGTCTGATAAACAGATTCCTCTTGTAGATTAGTAATGGAAAATGAGAACCTTTTTGTAGGTTCCTTTTGTATCAGGCAGCAAAAAAATGGTAGCTTTCCTGATATCTGAGTTGCACTGGAGTTTTAAACTTTCACTGACACCTGTTTAATCATTGATATCTTTTGCAACTCAGCTATCCACTGTTTTGACAACTAAAACTCATTTACATTACATTTATATTTACTGCATTTAGCTCTTATCTTATACAGAGCAACTTACAAGGTCAATCATATTACAGGTAGGCCAGTGTAGTGTTAGGAGTCTTGCCCAAGGACTATTATTAGGACTATATTGGTGTAGCACAGCATTCTTCCCACATGTGTTTGTGGCTCCCTGGCGGGTAGTGGTGTTACACACTGACCTACACCAAATCCCAAAACGCCCTCCTTAAATTTTGACTTCAAGATATAATTTCCTCGTCAAAACAGGACAAAGGGAGACACTGAGCAGGCCAGTTTACTTTCTGGAAAAGTGAATAGGGCATAGAATTCACTGCATCATTTAAGAGCCAAAGATATGTGTTGCTTTTAAAATCAGTGGCACTGCCCATGTTGAGGGAGTAGGCAAACTGATTCTTTTAACACCTGTCAAAAATTTGGATAATCAGTCAGATTTTCTATGCAAATTCTCAAGACAACAGTGATTGGTCAAGTGACTTGACATTAACCAAATTAAAACAATGGGTGCATACAATAATGCTGCATTTTTGGCACCTGAAAAAAATCTCACTCGGTGTACAAGGTACACCTGTTTATTTTTTGCAACTAGTCAAGTAGAGGTCTAAAGTAGCCTAATGGGTTGAATACTGTTAACCATAATTATGTGTAGTCAAGTAAAGTTGCATGTTCTTCATGAGTGTAGATGTAAAAGCAAAAAAGCCCTCATTCTATCAGTCTATATGCAAAAACATCCTTAATAGCTAACAAATAATTGAAAATAAATGAAAATAAACAAAATAAATGTTTTCCGCTACACTCAGAGCACCAAGTTTTCATAATTCTCATGAGATCTTAATAAATTCATGTACAACATTTGAATTTATATGCATCAAACCAGCACACCCACATCAAATTTTGCAACATAATATGAATGTGAAATCTAACCACTGTGGACAACATTTCCAGTCATCTCAAATAATTGCTATTCGGCAATTATACAATAATACTGACAGGCCTAATCTACAAGTTTGAATTAATTATTGACACCCGAACAAACTGGCAAGAACAATTTGCAAGGATAAATTGTGCTGCGTGTGTAAAGGCCTTAAGCCTCAGAACACTGCAAGCCTTCCACTTGTGGGGTTCCATATTTTTTTAATGCACATTTTGAATGTTTTTTATGGTTTGTTCAATTATTTTCAGTACTCCATCCCAATGTCCAATTATTATGTAACTCTTAAACACACATGCTTCAGCAAACACCATTTACTAATCTGAGCGTTTCCAACAAATACAATCATTGACATTATTATAATTATTCATGCTAATTAATAACGATCAGTGACTCATTTTATTTACAATAAATCACCACCTTTTGCTAAACACACAGTTCCTAAATAAAGAATAGGCTTGACAGGCTCAAAGAATAACAAACCCTTTATGGCTCTGTGTGTCTATTCTTTACAAATGTACATCAGATTCATGTAGAGGGCTTATATTTGTTCCCGGCCATATTGGAGCAGTGGGCGCTTTGTAGCACCTAGGCTGGCTCGGGCTGCTAATTGTGTGCAGGCAATGTGCTTTTGAATGCTGATGTAGGCTAATGATATTTTAACCAGCAGATCCTCTATTGAGGAGACGGGGTGTTCCCTCCACTAGGGCTAATGAGAAAAGGTGGGCTGTTATGCTCTGCTGGCGAGCTATTCACTCACCGAGGGAGATGGACACAAAAAAGAAAAGGGTGTTAAAAAAGAGGTTTCAGTCCCAAAGGCCTGTGATGGGTGTTTTAGGCTCTGCTATTGTGGCCTAAGCCCTTCAAATGAGGGAATATTGGGGTGCTTAACTCAGCCCATCCTGGGCTCCTTTATGTGAGGTGGGTGACAGCTAACTGTGAGAGAAACCTCCCGCGTCCATTTCAGTTCCCCCTTCTGTTTCTTTCTTCAGTTCTTCTCTTGTTGGAATGAAGCCGCCAATTGGGGGCCGCTGGTGAAAACCCTTCAAGATGAGGTGGTTCCCACCCAGAGAGATTAGCCGCTAGCAGGATACACACGATGCTTGCAGGCACTCCCACTCAGTCACACTCTGTATCTCTCCCTAGTAGATAGTTAGACACTCTATTAATCCCAAAGAAGATCGCAAACCGGTTACAGCAGCAACAAAGAGACTGAGCAACTGAAAATGTAAGAACAAAATATTTAAATGCACCAAATGTAGAGGCTTAAACACTGCAAGTACTACAATACTGTGACGAGGGAGTCCTTAATTCCTAGCAAGATTTACTAATGTGCAAATGAATATTATATACATAAATTATCTAAGCGATTTTGAGAAAAAAATACTCTTTTCTTCTTAATTTTAAAATCTGTTAACCTCAATTTTACCTCCTAATCTAGTCAAGACCAATTTTATCCATTAGCTAGGTTTCTGTCTACCAGGGTTTGATGCTACCAAGCTGGGAGGGTAAAGGCTAACACACCAGGGCCACATGAGGCCTGTCACTGCATCTTTTCAAACAGCTGGGCATCCAGCATCATTGGCCAAGTCAACACGTTCTAGCGGTTAATGCTAACTACAATTAGTCTAGAGTTAGTTATTAATTATCAAACACTTAGTTCATTTAGGTGTCGATTTGATAAAAATGATCATTCTTATGTCATTTCTAATTACTTGAACCATTCCCTAGGTTATTCAGATCTACAGTTTGCGAGACAATGCATACAGTCAAAAAGATGAAAATGCATGAAAATATTATATAATTTGTTAGTTTGGGAAAACACTGGAGATCAAAATAGAATTGGTGTATTATTTTGGTTTCCTATAAAATGAATCAATGCAGAATTACAGTGTTGCATGCTGTCTATTTGAGATATAGTTATCAATATAAACTCTGTGTTAATGCTAGAAGCTAGATCACTTAGTACTTATATGGTGAGTACATCATATTATATCACATATATTACAATGGCTCCCACATAAGCTAAATGAAGGGGGAAGACATGGTGCCATCCTGCCCCACACTACCACCCCCCCACCAATTGTGGCCACTTTTTTATTTAACCTCATTATTGCTACAAACCTTCCAAAACATTGTGAACATATCTCTTTTACACAACCTTCCAGAAATGTAATGCATGTAAAGTTTCCTAGCTATAGAAACTTCATGAATATTGAAAACACAAATCCCCCTCCTCTTTATCCCCCACTCACCCAAGGATGACAAGCTGAACTTGACAACCTAATCACTCTAGTCAGCGCCTGACACTGTGAACTTTAAATTAACAGGCAGGGCTCTTGGCTTGAGCCACCAGCTTTATTTTCGCGATTATAAATGACACGCTGAAATACTTAGTGCTGTAATTGATTTAAAGTGAAATTAAAATGGGCTCAAAAACTGTTAATTTGTGATGTACTTTTTATACTGTGTGTGAATTACACAAGAAAATAAGTCATTTAGGCACCCCTGCTCTGTATTCTCCAGTGGGGACAGAAGACGTGACCCTGTTACTGAGCGCTGATACACATGCACACTCCGATGATGAGCCAAGAAAGTGAACACATAGTGAAAAGGCAAAACGTCATGTAGTGGCCTGCCCTCTCTCTCTCTTCCTCTCTCTCCCCTTTTTCTTTCGGCTCAAGAAAGTCATGCAGTGTCTGAGCCAGCAGCACTCAACACATGGCCCCCCAGATCAGGTTCCACAACACTGCAGCACAAGGCCCTGCCACCACACTCGGCTTACTCGGACAGCCTGGGATCACTCATCAATATGTCACTCCACTTACTGCCTCCTGACTCCGCCGGTGGTGTATCTGTGAAAGTAATGATGTCCAAAGATATCCTTTTACTCGCTCTACAAATGGCCTGAGCAAACACATGCTTTTACCATTGACGGGCCTTAAGCCGAGCACAGGGTTTCCTGCGATTGATAAGAAAAGCCTTATTTTGCATTTTCATTTATTTGGATGTGACCCACCTGGCCTTTAGAAAAAATAATAATAGCAGCACTGACAGATTAATCTTCCATTTATAGCAGTGTGTTTGTGCCGGCGAGGATGAGGCGGGTAAAGTTCAATAACTTCCAAAAGAACAAAAAAATATCAGAATATGACAGCAGTACAATGGCTGTGTATGTTACAAAACACTGTGTCATGCTTAAACCCTGACACTGTCTTACATCAGAGAGAGAAAAAGAGAGAGAAAGAACGAGAAAGGAAGAAAGAGAGGGCGAGAGAGAGAGAGAGAGAGCGAGAGAGAGAGAGAGAAACAGCAAGGTAAAGCATAGGAGAGAAAGAAAAAGTAAGTGATACAGAAAGAGATATTCCTGTCAAAAAAGCTGACTGCAGCTAACTTCTCAAAAGTTTAAATGCCTAAACATCTTAAATCTCAAATTAATATAATAATAGCAATCTAATTAGGAACTGACATGTGAGCGGTGGGCTAATTTTCAGATGCTGATGCAGATACATAAATATAGCAACCATCTAGAGAAACAGAACATTTATGATATATATGTGATATAATGTGTGCTATAACATAATAATTACCAATGCAATATGATGCAATATGATTAGATCAAATGCAATGTGACGAATAACTTGTAGATATTTTGGTATACTACCCCAGAAACACTAACACCTCGCTCCTCTTGAGTATAATAAATGCATAATTAAATATCGATTTAAAGTATCAGTCAAACCATCTCTGTGACCATACTAACCATTTATAAACGACTATCTGCTCATACAAATATGATTCCAATATTACTGTGCATCCTTAATCACATTGATCATCGTGATTACAGCTGATGTTAATCTCTACTGGTCTTATTATTGTATGTACTACAGTCAGAAAAAAAGACAGAGAGAGAAAGAGAGAGAGGATAGAGAGAATGAAAAAAACAGAGAGAAAATGATGGAGAGAGAGCAAAAGAAAGACAGGAAATGAGGAAAAGCAGGAATGCTTGTCAGTTTTGCACATTCACTGTCCCTCTTTTTCTTTCTTGTCTGTCTCTCTCTGTCCACACGTTTAGGCTCTTTTATGTTACACGATGGGCCGAATTGGAGCTCAGGAGGAGGCGATTGGTCTCTGGGTGAGAAAGCCCCAAACAAGCTATAGACCAGATGTATGATGTTATATGGTCAAACTGGCAAACACAAAAGAGCCAAAAACAAAAGGCGTGAATTAGAGGAGAGGCTTTCAAAAGTGTGTTTTCAAAACAGCCCAGCTGAGCTCTCAGATGCTTCTCCTCCCTCTCTCTCTGTGACTCGCTTGCTCCCTTTCCCTCTCTCTCTCACTCTCTCTCTCAGCCTTTCCCCTTCCTTATATTCTCTCCTTTCCTCTCTCTCCTTACTCCCCCTTCCCTCTCTCTCTTTCTCACTCTCACTCTCTCTCTCGCCCCCCTGAGACTAAACGCTTTAAAGGGGGAGGGAAAGAAGAAAAAAAAGAAAAGAGACCATTTTTGCTAATTAGTCGAGGACTTAGCAGGCGCGGGATACGCCGCCGCACTTTTTCATCTGCTGTCCACGGGCTGTCGCCCGCCCTGTGAAGTCGAGCCTGTGTGGTTAAGAGCTGAAGAAAAGGGGGAAGGCCCCCACGCTCGCACACACACACTCGAACAAACGCCTCAGTGGAGATCCTGAACAACGCTCTGGCGGGGGTACGGCCACAGAGCAGAAAATGGAGGCTAACCATTAGGATTTTGGACTTTAGAGGAAAAAAAGGCTAAATAAGGAGCGAAAATGGCTCCCCCACCTCAAGCCCAAGACAAACGCTCACCGGCAGTGACGGGGAATGGGTCTAAGTCCAAGATAAACCGAGCCTTTTCTTCCAGCAGTCACAGTCAAATGATCACAGGCATACTTTTGTTCAGAACTGTGTAGTGTGGGAGTAGTGTGCTATCACCAAAATATGAGGGATTAAACAAGAAACTGCACATTTTATTAGTTTTGGAGGGGTTTATTTATTTATTTTATGCGTATTATCATCTTGAGTCTGAAACTATAAATGCACAAAGTGTATTATGGTTCTATCTTGTTAAAACATATATTTGAACATTATAATAAGACTAATGAGACCGTTCTTATTAGCTTCTCGTGTTTTCCCTTTTTAGTTAAATGTTTTTACTTCTTCTGTTTTCACATCTTCTGCATTTATATGTATGCACACACACACACACACACACACACACACACACACACACACACACACATATATACATATATATATATATATATATATATATATATATAGATTATTGGCAATGTAGTATTGGTAAGTATGGATGGTAATTATAGGTCACACAGTAAGTAATGCATACTAATTTTTTATACACACTTTTCAAACTTAAGTGAAACTTTTAAATGAATTAACTCACCATGACCAAAACATGTGAACAAATGGGAGCAGCTGTGCCATTTATCATTGCTACCCTGTACAATCTGCAGTAAATTTCGGATCACTGTATATTTTATTGCATTGTGTTTGCAAGAAATAAAAAAATAAAATAATAATAATAAAAATACAAAAGTCAATAATCGTTAAATAAGCACTTAGATTTCAATGTTTTTCAAAAATCAAATGTCTTACTGGCAAAAATAATTGAATAAATGCTATCTCTATTGCTGTTTGGTTAAGCTACCCTAGGATTTCATCACTCCAAAAGAAAATAAATAAATAAACAAGCGGTAAAATTATAGGAGAACATTACTTTGTTTTCTAGCTTGCTGACCTTACAGTACTAATCATGGGACAGTGCATAGCCGTAATCAAACATATCATTCACAATTGCATGCTTGACTGAAGAAACAATTAAAATGAACTTATGAAAATAATTCATATTTAATGCACCCCTCCACATCTGCAAACTTTCAGAACTGCATGCTGGCCCGACCCATTTTTAATAGTATTCCATCCTACTTTGAATTTGCCTTCTTGAGAAAGAGCTCTTTTATGTATTTATTTAACTTTTTGAGTGCAGATTAAGGTAATTCAAAATGTTCTGTAGTTTTGTCTGCACAAACAACACGGCATCAAACGAGCCCGATTTTTGTGAACGTTTTTAGACTCGGGCCCCGTGCCCATCTATTCAAGCTCTGGCTCAAACATTTCCATATGTGTACAGCAAAACCTAAAAATACGCTATTATCTTCTTCTGATTTTAGTTTAATCCCATTTAAAAATATTTGTATTGACTAATGGTTTACGGTGCGCTGCATTTATAGTGCCAGATTTAGTGGTGTAGTGTTTTTATTTATGTAGCTGTATTTATCTGAACAAAAGCGATCATATTATATCTTTGATAGATGTATGAGAAACACAGATGTAAATCCTCACATACTGTTAAGTGAATTGATGACTAAGGAGGAAAAAGCTAAATTCGGGGCATTAAATTGATTTACGTTTCGGAACCCATCAGGTCAATTACGAGGCTGTCCTTAAAGTACATCTTAATAATCATGGTGTGTAATATACGCGCAGCAATGGCAGGCAGCATTCCACTGCAAAACCTCTAAACGCCTGTACTGTATTTCATGTCATCTATCAGAGAAGCTTAGGGAGGATGCTGAATAACGGATTCAGAGGAGGGAAGGAGAGAGAAAGAAAGCGGAGCATGAAGACTTAACAAGCGCTCAGTCAAACGCAACAGCGGTGGGAGCCTTTCCTGGCCGGACAAGGGGAGAGGAAGAGAGAAGGGGAGGAAGACGGGCTGAGAGAGCGACCATGGCTTTCCCTCGAGCTCGGAAAAGTGAGGACAGGAAGCCGGAGGAAGAGAGGATCCGAAAGCCAAGGTTCAGTGATCAGCAGTCAAAAGGGTCAGCTTGTCTCCAGCCACCAATAACAACACGGCTTTCTTTTGTCCACAAAGCCACCTTTTCATCTTATCTTGTCCTAAAGTAGTCAGCGAAAAAGCACTGTCATTGCTAAACCTGTTTATTAGCACTAGGTTCCCCATACTTAAACTAAAAATCCCTAGAAAGACAAACTTGACATTCTTCATACAAGTTCCTTTAATTAAAAAAATGCACATTTCAGAATAAAAAGAAGAAATCAAAAGAGGTTTATCTATGATATACACCTTGTATGGCACCCCTACATTCGTGCCTCTGCACACGATTGTCTACAGACAGAATAAATTAAAAGGTGGATAAAGAAACCAAAAAAAACCCCAAGAAAATAAAGGATTTCTGATTCGCCTTCCTTTGTAGTGGAACTGTTGTGTGTATGTGTGTATATATCAGAGAGGGGTGACACCCTTCCTATTAAACCAAGGGCACTGAAGAGATTCCTCACTATCACCAAAGCCCCATAAACGTCTGCGACCAAAATGGAAGCAATGCCATATGTCAGTTATATGGCGCCATAACAGATTTTAAGAAGTGGGGTAATAGAGCCATTTACCTGATGCTGACAAATGACAAAAGCAAAAAAATCTCAAAGCCGATTCACATTTTATTTAGCAGTGATCTCCCTTTTATTTTGCCTGATACACTCTTTTTTTCCTACCCCAATTTATACACCTGGCTCTGGAATTCAAAGAAAACCAGAAATGATACGTTGTAAGGGAGAGAGTGAGAGAGAGAGAGAGAGAGAGAGAGAGAGAGAGAGAGAGAGAGAGGCAGGCTGGCGGAGATGCGTCGCCTCGCCATGTTTCCTTGTTTTCTCGTGTACCCTCGAGATGAGACAAGGCAGGAAGCAAGTGAAGGGGTGCCAGGAAATATAGTAGTGCTAAGTCAGCCTCTGATTAAAATTCACACCACTAATGGGCTACAGCGTGTAGGATGCGTGTGACTTGCCACAGGCGCTGATCAATCCCCCTGTAATTTCGGTCTGCACTCAAATCACCGTTGACAATCCCATACAAAGAACCTGCGGTGTTGGAAAGTCAATAGACTTCATACACATGCTTCACACCATGTAGCTCTGCCCTACTCAAATCAGTTCCCACACATGAGAACATTCTTCTTGCCGACTGAACAGCGGCTCGACTCCTATCACTGAGAGGAAACGTGGGCTAACAGTCTTCAAGCTGGAAGAGAACAACTGGAAGCCAGTAAAGATTAGTCAACAAAGTGGGTTCTTTGTCAATGATATTTAAAAAAGGGATTTTACAAATTTGTAAAAAATTAACAATAAATAATCTTTACTGGGGAAGGACAACACTTCATCATTTCTATTGTCTACTGATCAAAATATATATACTTTTTTCAAATTCCAAAAAAAAAAAAAGAAAAACAAGTTATAACAGTGATAATATATCCATTCATGGCAGAGTACATGCAGGATGTTCTTATGCAAAACAGTTTTTTTAAAAAAAACGCATATTTTTTTTATATTACCATTACCGGTATTACATACATAGACCTCAGATGTCAAGAATCTCTGGTCATTCTGAATGGCAAATACATAGATTATATTTGCTTTATGGCTTTAATAGACACCACAACCCCTGGTTCCCATCACCATTGCTGTAAATGAATCTGAGCTAGCATGCTTCTCTACGCCAATATAATATTTCACATTAAACCACTCTGAATGACGTTCCTGACATTCTAACAGATGACCGGAAATTTTGATTAATGGAATTCCCCTTTAACTATGAGGAAAATTCATCTCTTTACTTAAACACTGAAGCACTCTTTAAAGCTCTATAATGATCATGGTCATTCCAGCAGAATGCAACACTCTACAGAAAAGGCTGGAGGCCACAGCAATTCTACACTTTCATTGTACCGTTAAAGAAGAAATCTCATCATACAAATTAAACTCTGAATAATAGTGTCACCATGACAAGGCAAAGCAAGAAGATGCGTAACTAGCTGCTGACTCAGATATCCACTAATAGTAATCGGTTACCTTGATTATCGCGTTGCAGCCCTAAACTAGAGACTGCTGAAACGGGTAATGACGGTGGATATTATAGTTTGAGAGCAGTGGTTCTGTAAGTCTGGGCAACAGGGCCAAAGCGCTGAGTAAACCCAGCACATTAAACACAGATAGGCTCCAACATCACACCACAATGGTGTGTGTATGAAAGGTGGGTGGGGGGAGTAATTTTGAAAGCAGCCACTTATGTCATCTCTCTGCAGCTGCCACTCACTGATAGGCTAAGCTGCTAGTCAAATGACAGCCGGCATGATTGACGGAGTTAACAGCGGCTCTGGCCAAGTGGAGGCATCGCTGTCATTGTAAGGTGCTAGTGTTGATAATGATAATGATGATGATGGTGATGATGATGATGATGATGATGATGATGATGATGGTCTTTACTAATAACAAAAGTGCCTGATTTAAGACTCCTATGCTGCATTTGTCCAAAATGTATCCATTTCATAGAAACAGCAGTGCAGTATTCAACAGCACTTAAAGTAACACTAGAAGAGCTCATGCCATACCCATAGATTAGTGCAGCACTAATAACAATAAAAGTAACTGATTTAAAACGTAAAATAAAAGTAATAAAAAATAAAATATGTGTTTTTACATTACACAGGATAGAGAACACACTTTTAATAAGGTATTGTGTCTGAGAACATACAGGCTCCCTAAATTCAATAAAAGGCTTATGGAAACAGCTCAGGCAGAATCTTCTCCACAGAATAAAACCATTTAAGAATCGCTTAGAAGGCTGCAATGGTCTTCTCAGAGCCCGCACATGTATTAGAGCGGCCCAGCGTCATTCTCCATGCAAACCTGATGGAACGTGTTTATTTATCCAACTATACAAAGCCTATCATGTCCCAGGCTTGTGAGCACACTCACGGCAGGGGAACAATGAGCTTGCGGTCTGTGGGCTGAAACTGCAGTATAACTGCTCCCCCTGGTGTGCTGCAGCAGTAGCTCTTTAGACGAGGGCACAGTTCACAGACGCGAGCCGCTGAACCCAGCTGGCTTTTAGACGGCTGGGTGAAAGTGGGGAGACACTAATTCTGTCCAATGAATCCAATTAGAGCATCGCACCCATTTTGTGGGAATATTTCTCGCCAGTGCCATTATTCTGCGCTTGCACTGCGGTCACCCTGAAATGATGCTGTATTTTATATCTTTGTTAATGTACCTTTGAATAAAAAAACATTCTCATTCAAACAGAATAAATATTAGCAATTTTATAAACTGAATAAACCCTTTATTTCTCAATTTAGTGTTAATCACAAACCCTGTATTTAAGCACTTTAATAATATTTCATTTATTTTATGAATTTCCAGGCTTTGACAGACACTTCATTCCACTCATAATAACGCTATTAGGAGTTAAAATTGCACCTGGATGTTCTATCAACACCTGGACAAGGAAGGAGCGCCTAGGTTTTAAAAAAAATATCTCTGCAAGGTCAACTTCTCCCCATGGTTCCCGTGCCCTACCTATCAGCAAAGTCCAGTGAAGAAGAGAAGCAGGGATATTGAGTCTCATAAGATTCCTATTATGATTCATTAGTGTGCCTTATGCTTTAAACCCCACTTAGGGACTGCAGGGGAGAGAGAGACTTAAAAATGTGTCGGAGTTACCGGGTCCCTGAAGGGTTAAACGCGCATGTGCTATTGGACACGCTCTTCCCCCTCTCTCTCTCCCTCTCTCTCACACCCTGCCATCCAGAGTGCCCCAGTCTGGCTGTGCATACAGATGCACTCATCATAATTCATTTAAGCCCATAATTCTCAGCAGGCTAATGCCCCACAAAAGCCCCTCAACATCCTTAAAGAGTTAAATCATCACTTTGGGGAAAGAATGAAGGGAGAGAGAGAGAGAGAGAGAGAGAGAGATGGGCAGATCATGATGGGAGGAAAGGAACGTATATGTGTTGGTGCTGTTTGTTTGTTTTTTTTAAAGGCCTGACTTTGTAGGAAAAGCACAGAAGAACGGGACTACCCTACAGTGACAGACATCAGCAAAATGATCTCAACTTTGTAAAGTCCTTTCACAAGTTTCATCTCTATAAAACCTAAAGTGAAAACCCTTCAGTTTTAGTTATGGGGTGAAGGTTAGGGTTAGGCTCTATGCTTGTAACTATTTATATATACATATCACAGTGTAAACGGTTTGGGCATCTCCCAGAGTTAAATGCTGATCAGTAAGTGATTATTTTCTAGAACACTAGCATACCACTAATATAACAATAAATCTAAATTCCCTTCATAAAGTAAGTATGTCTGTATGTTCATTTGATCATTCGCAACCTCTTCCCGAGGAGGTGCAGCATTGTTTGTTGTTATCATGCAAAGCCTGGCCCATTAAATTCTGCTCATTAAATTAGCTCAGAAGAAAATAAGAAATTCCTGATGCTTTTTATTTCCATCTAATCTAATGATAAATGGAGCTTGACGTTTACACTTCGGGACTGTGTGTTAGTGTGTGAATATGTTCATCACCACCACACCTGATTTATTAATGACTGATTCATTAACCAAACTAACTAACTGGATGACAACTGCTAATCTTTCAGGAGCAGTTTGGAAGAAGTTAAGTGACAACATATACCAATATACATCTACTTATTTCACAGATATTAGTTGCATTTTTACATAATGAAAAATAATTTTTTTTGTCTCAGTTTATAACATATTTTGCCCAGATGCACAGCTTAATTGTTATAACTGACTAAATACTTTTGCACAGTACTAAATATATTAAAAATGATATATTCAAATGATGGACCAAATCAATGGAGAGGCATTAAGTAATGTATTTTGTTTATTAACCTTTTTATTTAGTTTTCTTTTTTATTGCATATCATGACCCATGTCCTCACATGGTATAAATACAAAGCTCTGAGTTGTAATTTATCAAGGATGACTGAAAGCGCTTGGACCAGTCCCTTCAGTCAAGTATGTTGCCATGAGAGGGATTAGAAGGTGTGTGAAGCACCAGGTCTTGACCTGCAAGCCTGGAAGCCAGGAGGTAACCTGACCCCCATACCAGGTGTATGCCTGTGGGTCAAAGGGGTGAGAAAGCATGCAACTTAAAGACAGCTCCTCCATAAAAACCTCCACACTGCTACAATTAACCATTCCTTAACCATTTCATAACAGAAGACTACTCTGGGTTCAGCTCACACTTCGCAACTCTCCTTCGCCCATACGTGGACAAACATGTAATGGCAATGGAACAGGCAAATGACACATAAATTAAATGGCAGCTTTATGTGTTCTAATAGAGAAAATGTTAATAGCATGCTTACTCCCCCCACCCACCCCTTCCACCCCCCAAGGCTCTTGCTTTTACTTTCAAAATAATTTACTGCGTCTTTAAAAAGCTCCGTCATCTGCAGCCAGAGACCCATAACTGTCGTGCGAGTCGATCATTTACCCAGCGATCTCTTAAGTGTTAGGTGTTAATGGGTAGGAGCTAGGAGCTACACAAAAACAGAGTGGAATGACTTACAGTACACCTAGCAGACACGTCTTATTTAGAACGTGGGCACAGGGGGGAGGGGCAATATCATATCATAACACATTAAGTGAACTGCGGCAATTTAATTAAGAGTCCTGTCTGGTACATTACACAATCACAAGGGTATGGTGAGTGGAGATCTCAAAACACTAAAACGCTAGTGCTTCTTAATATTGCTCGGCTATTACAAATTATAACAGCTGATGGACGTGTGCTGCCTAACACAGGGAAAGCAGAAATTCTCACAGGGAACCCTCCATGGACTATTACACGAGTTGTGTACATAAAAATGGCAATTTGTAGAATTCTGAGCAGTATTTGGATGTGTATTCTCTTCTGGATGACCCCATCTCACAAGGCCATGTTGTTAAATGATGTCTCAAAAAGTGGTAACTGATCATTTAAATGAAGATTACCTGTAATTACATAACATAGAAAGATTTCAAGAAGTAACATTGTGACTTCTTACTCCTGTTCTTGTATGGTTATATTGCCACCTTCGTATGTCATATATATTGGACGAGTTGCCCTTTGCACACTTCATGGTACATCCTGTTTATTATTGCATAGAATGTTTTCCCTTGTACTATACGGGTGCCATATCAGAAATGTAAAATTTTTTTATGGTTATATGTGCATATTCTTAAATATATATATACATAATTCCAACATGCCAAATTCCTCTAAAAAAAGTTCAAACTGGTCCAGCGGTCCTGCTGTACACATGTATCCATCATTTCATTTGCCACACTGATTCTCATCTGTGTAAGTGAAGGATAAGACACTGCTCATCTGGATTAAGCCCACAGCTGAACGGCCATGTCCCTCGTAGCCACTCAATCACTCCCTCTGCACAGCCGCTCACTGCAAAAGCAGCCCCAAAACACCAGCTTTCTAACTCTCATTTAACATTTATGTGAGGAGGAAAAAAATAAAAACAAACAAACAAATAAAAAAACCAAAACAGGTCAGGCCTCAGAGTTGGGGAAATATTTTAGCGTCTGTTTCAGTTGCTTACTAACACATACACAAGTTTGCTTCAATCAGTGTGAGTATATGGGCTCCTACATAAGGTTGCATTTAAAAGTTTGATCTGTCATCGCATGTTGATTTTAGTGCCCATTTCTATTTAAGTGTAACCAGTGTAACCATGCTCTCCAAGCCTCCTTATTCTCAAGCTATTCTACATAGCAGGCTTTTTAAAAAGGTTGTTGTTAGACTGGACAAGTGGGAGGGGCGATATGCTCTGAGTGGCAAAAGCATTTGCATGCCTCTCACTACCTGAACCATTTCGAACGTTGTGCGTCATTCTGTGCTCTGTGGTCATGGTTGAACCATGTTGAAAAGCGGGGGCTGACTTATGCAATATATGTAAAGCAGGGAACATCAGCGTCCTCATGAAACACTTACAAATACAACATTCGATAACTCTGCAGCACCTGTACATGCATCCTCAGTGCACCCTCCTTGGGTTGTGATGAACTGTGCAACCTTGTTGAAATGTCCTACCAACCTTCATTTATAGGTAGTTCCTATATAAAACTCTAGGTAGGATATTTTGATATTTTAAATCACCTTAATCTATAAAGCTACCAGCAATAAAAAAGGAAAATGAAGCCAGCATAATGTCTGCCAGCTTCTGGCTCATAATTTCCTATTCCACCTTAAAAGGTACAACAGTTAGATGCTGGTCGATAGGAAGCCAAGCTTAAAATGAAATAGTCACCAGCATTAAACAAATAATTAGTAGGATTATGTATTGGCAAAAACCTAATGTGTATCAAAATTAACACAGTATCACAAAATACAATATTGCAATATTTAATATTTTCGTACACATCTAATTATTAGATTAATCTAGTTTATTAGGTGGAGGTACAAGCCACCTAGTTTTTACGGAATTAAAATTTGGTAGCTAGGACAGAACTGAACTAATAGGTAGCCCAAGCTTTAGCTTAGTGTGAGCTAAGTATGAGCTGTTCCAAATTGTAAAAGAATGTACCTATATGCCACAAGCAATAACCTTCAACCCAACACCTATGGCTAATATCCTGCAGTTTTCTTGAGTTTAATTTTTCCCAGAGATCTATTTATTGACATGTATCTGGTTTTGTTTACTAAAAAAATAAATTATTTATTTTAACATGACCATTTACACTGTGCCTTATTTAAGAAGAGTTGTAGGCTGAAAGAAAGCACATATTTAAATATGTTTGAGTTTTCAGCATATCATAACCAATAAACAAATGGTAAATTCAAAATGAGTAGTTTTTGCAGGGTGGCTTCCATTTATGGATTGCATGAACTGGGGTACTGCACAGCATGGTCTAAAACATCAGACTTTTATACTGGACTTTCAGTTAGTTAGTTTTCCATGATATGGGTTTTAGGTCAATGAAACAGAAAGTCAGGACCATTTTGTAGTTCCTGGCACTGTAGGTTATGTTGAAAAACAAACCCAAACACACACAACGCTGAACTTAATAATTAAGGCGGTTAGCGGAACAGCACTAGCTAAAGAAAGACCACACATATCTGAGTTTATATGTTTACCAGTGATCGTGGCTGATGAAGTCACTTTCTTGGTCAGTCTTCCATTTGGTCCACTACACCTTCTACAGATTTGGTGTCTCAGTTCGGTCGGGGTGACTTGTGACACAGCACTGGGAGTACATGTGTCATAAAGCAATGCATGGCGAGCTAATCTGCCCGGGCCTCTTCAGCCTCCGAGGGTTAATTGTCGAGGCTTGCCCTTGTGCACTGTGTTTGGATAGGTGCTTCTTGTAGCAAACAGACAATCCTTTGTGTCGCTTCACTTTAATCTATGACTTCATTAGGGAAGGAAACGGGAGTAAATACAAAAAGCCATTGTCTTTCTTTAGGAGAGCAGGGAGGGGTGCGCAGCGCTAGCTGGAGATGTTGTGTAACTATCTTGTCTGTAATATTCATTACACACCTGGGTCTCGGCCTATTGGTCTCAATTATGCAGACGCAGGGGAAGCGTGAAGAATGTGTGAGTATGCCAGCGAAATACACAATACCCTTGAATCACACTGTATCCTCGTATTTCTCAAGGAACACCTCATGCTAATATTCCTTTCTGTTGTTAGCAGACATACATGTTGTCGTTCAAGCTAGTCTCAACACTAAGAGAATACAAAGAGGCTGGGAATCTCGTTTTAGGAAAGACCGGACATGGTTTTTACACAAATGTGAGGGAAGTTTTTCTAAAACGGAAAAACTAGGGCAGTGTAGCCCAAATAATTATGCTAGGTCAGTTGTTATTAGTAAATTGCAAATGCAGCACAAAAGGTTTTGTGTGTATCGCTAATCTGAGAACACAGCTTAACGTGCATAGCCAAGAACTGAATCCATATTTGACTACAAAGCTAAACTAATGCCCAAACCAAAAATTTTGAAATTTAAAATAAAGCTCTCACAAAATGCTTTCGTTTTTTAGAATTTCTAGAGTTTTGGAAGACACCTCTGGAACAAATCAGCCAAGTGTTTAGTAGTTGTTATTCATTTTTGCTAGTGTACCTTATACAAAATACAAATTGGCTAATAGTATTACTAGAAAAGTCCAGAGCAAAGTTAGATTTATATTACTGACTAAAATAGACAAATTGTGTATGAGAAAAATATTTAGCTTTATCTCTATACCTCTTATTAGCATATCATATATCAGTTTAAACAGACATTATTCAAAAAACCTTAAACCTTAATAGTATGCTATCACAGTACTAAGAAAATCTACCACAATACTTCTTTTCTCTATTACTAATGACTAGCTAAAACAAACATCACAACCTTGGCTATTAAGGCTGTAATCTTGTGCTGCCTTCCTCTGCCTCTTATTATCATATAAACCTCATTTTCAAAATGGCCTACAGTTTCAATAAGAATTTATCCAAAAACCTTACAGGAATTATATTAATGAAATACAATGAAAAACCAGCACAAAAATAAGTGCTACTCGGTTTCTAACCACTGACTAAAAGAGACATCAGCCAGTTGTACCACCGCACAATTGTTGCTATTCAGATTCATAATCTCCTGGTTGCTGCTTCTCTGTCTTTTTTTTCTTGCTGGCCTTGGCCCCTCCCATTTCCTCTCGTTCACTCTTGCCTTTCTTTCTCTCGTTCTTAGTGAAATGAAAATCCGAGGCGCGCTTGCCAAATGACCCGTGACCATGGGCGGACAAGGTTACCAGTGCTGACTTTTACTGCCTTCTCCCGTCTCATCTCTCGGTGCAAGGCTTCTGCCTGCTTCGAATAGAAAGGCGGATAACAATAAAAACTGAGAGATAGAGGAAGGGGGGGTCAGCGCAGGACAAACCTGCTGCCCTGATGCCCTCCCAGGCCTGAGCTGACAAAAACATCAGGACGATGACAGCAAAATATGAGAGGTGAACAAAAATAAGAGCCAAGAGGATGTTGAAGACAGGAGTTGCTGAAAGAAAAAAGGTGGCGGTACCACTGTTTGCTGATTGTTTTTCAGTGCTATTGGAATATCATCATTTCTTCATTGTCCATATATCAGCGAATATAGCATAGCTGTGCATGTGGCCTTCTTTTCCCTCCCCTCACTTTATTTACATTTGCGGCAAGGCTTTCTGTGCAAAAACTCGCCATGCTTGCATGCCTTCCCTGCAAATAACGTGAAGCACGGCCATCGAACAAGGAGCTGATTTTTATCTCTAATAGGATGTTATACACTCCTAACCCCAGCCATGGCAGCCATACATCAAATACATAATGAGAGCAGCAGCTCACAGATGTCTTCTATCTCAAAGACTCGTAATAAGGTTAGTAGCACGGTAACAGAGTTGGCATTATCGCCTTGATCCCTAATGGTAAGGTATGGCTTTAACAGATGGAACAGAATTGTCTGGAAGGCTACGTTTCAATCCTGTACCCAGAATGTGGCACATGAGCCCACGCAGGCCACGCAGGCCTCAGTAAGTACATAAAACATCATGGGGGTTATGTTTATGAGAATAAAGGCTTTTTTTCAAGGCACTCCGTATATCAAAAACACCTCACAGTCAATCTGATTTTTCTTCTCAGGAGGTTGGTGGTGTCCATCTTGCTGAACTTAGAGCACCCAACACAAATTCTCAGGCCAGCCATGGCTTTCTGTCTTTGGACACGTACATTATCTTGGAGATGCATTTGTGTCATAATGATCAATGAAGATGCATGTAGAGTAATGCACAGCTGCTTCCTTGCTCTTTGTCTTCCAAGTAAAGAGGTGAAAAGTGGGAGAGTGTTCCTGAGTGTGTATGTGTGTGTGTGTGAACCGCGGGTGTCAGAGACTGCTCACTGAGCCTGGTGCTTTATGTAAACATGGAGGAGTGGAGCATAAGAGGCTGCCATCTCTTTCATGTGGGCGCCTGCGGCGCTGCTCGTTTTGCAGAGTGTTCACATTAAAACAGTGATAAGACTTAGAGGCCCCTCATCAGGCCTTAAGAGGGCCGGCTGGATAACGTGCTCAACGGCGACGTAATTATTGTACCTGAGTCCGACCTTTTTGTTAGCCCGCCTCAGGCTACAAGCTCCAACAATGGCATGGTAGGAAAAGCGAACTTCCTTTACAGCTAGCTTTTCTCTTTGTAATCTGGGATACATCTCTACATTTCTCTGCACAAATGAACCTCTCAAAGGCCCTGTGTGGCCAAGCTGGGGGCAGAAACACTGTGACCATAAAGGTATTTGAGCACTCAAGACATGTTTGGTGTCTAAAGTTTGCTTCCTTAATTTTAGTATCTTTAGTTTTGCACTGAAGCAACGAGGCATTATGTGGTAATGGAGGTTTAAGATTAATCAACACACTTGCTGCAAACTGCAAAGAGCTGTTATCTGTACGGAACAGAACGTCTCAATGGCAATCTGTTCCTAGAATTTGGTGATGGCCCATTTAACTTTAAATGTGCCCCCACAACCACTTTGACTACAGCAAAACAGCTGAGCATTCAGATTCAAAGCTTTTTGTGTTTTGCCTTGTTTTTGATCACTAGGATACAATATAACTTTCTTCCCAGATATCCTCTCACCTATACTCCAGGTAATTCATCCATTTATTTATCTTTTAGGCCACTTATCTTTCTGGGTCACTTTCCTGGAGCACTCGCTGCCCAGGAAACACCCTGGACAGGCCACTAGTCCAATTCCCAGATTCCAATTCATGTATTTGCTTTTTCAGAAACATGGTTTGTGAGACAAACAAAATAAAATCTATGAATATGAATTTTCCTTGTTCATTATATATAAATTACAAAAAACAACAACAAAAGAAAAACTGGGTTGCCGACAGATAAGAAAATGGTTAAGCTTTATAGGGTTAAGCAATTTGAAATATATTTACTTGTGTTTTCTGTGGATATTCTGCACAACACGCTGTTATCTATCTTCAAATCCACCTATAAGCGGATTAAATATGGTACATGGCTGAAATTTGGTCTATTGTTATATAGTATCAAAACACACCAAAGCATGTCTGCAATTACTTCCTGGTTCAACGTCGTTTGAGGCAAGAACTGGTATGAAGTTTGATGCTAACTGGTGATCATTACTTTTTAGTTACATACGTGTTGTAGCTCCATTTCAAAACTAAAAAGCAAACTTCAGATGTCCATGCTGATTAAGCAGGAGGAAGAGTGTGTCAGTTTGACTTTGCTGAACTATTGTTTTTAATGTTTTTCAGCCTGCATTAGTTCAGTTAAGCTTCAGCACATTTCTAATCGTTTTCCATTAGGCTCCTCTCAACTTGATTCTTCTCTGCTGATGTGACGGTCGAGCAGCCAACAATCACGGCTGTCAGATATCTCTGTCAAATCAGGTTGTGCAGTAGACGTAAGTGCCGGTCCCCGCATGGCTTAGCTGTATCCAAACCCATAGCCTTAAAATTGACTGTGCAGCGCATAACTAAAAATACGCGGACGGCGCATTTGCTCGCTGTCCCAACTGTTTTGGTTACGTTTCACTCAAGAAGATGGAAGTCCATTTAGAAGTAATGGATTGTGACAGTACGGACAGAAGATGACATTACATGCCTGACGCCAACTCCAATCACTCCATGCAAGTTCCACCAAGACCACTTTTATAGTCTCCGATGGATAATCAGGTTCGGAGCAGGAGAAATGTGCCCACACCCAGACCATCATCATCTACTTTCTTTAAATCTGTCAGCTTTAACAAAGTGATTTCTAGAAGTCAGTTCAGATTAGATATACTGACCAGAAGGAAATGAAATCTGACATATCTACTTTTGCACAGCTCACGTACCATTTAAATTACGGCTGTTGATGCTCATGTTGATGCTTGCTGTGTTTGAAACTTTGCAGCATAGTGCTCAGTGTTTCCTCTTAGCTGACTAGTGCATAATATATTACTAAGATGAAGTGACTTTAAACAGTATTTTGCAGTTGTAACCATAAAACGAATTGTGGTACTTCACGCTTTACTGTTTTGCAGTCAGAAGTCTGCTTAGCATTAAATAACATACAGAGTAAGTCTGCAGCAGCAAAATCAATATGACTGGACTTTCTTCTTTACTTAGTGCATCCTGTATTATATACAGTATTTTGTCCACCACAACTGGATGAATCAGTGGACCTAAATTGCTTCACAGTTCATATTGTTTCATATTTTTACACCTGCTTCAGAGTTCTGCCCACATAGATTAGAACAAAAGGGCTAATTATATTTACAACATCAAATGTTTTTAGCACAGTAAATAGGTTAAATATTCCTAAAATGATCATTATGTATTATTTACACTGTTCTCAAAAAACCTAACATAACCTCAGGTCTTCCACGTGCTCCCAATAGCTTTTGATAGAGAAGAATTTTAATTTGCACCGTGTTACAGTGTTTATGTCTCACCTATGACAAGCATTTAGCTAAAGTAGATTAACGGATCAGTACTAGAACCAACTGTTGTCATTCATGTCTATTTTCCGCATTGCACGGCACAAAAGGAGGTGTAAAACAACAACTGAAATGTTCATTTGTGCTGCAGTGGGTGAGAGAATCTAGTAGTTCTTCTTTTAAAGTCAGAAGAAAGCAGACAATAGAAGTATTGCAGGAAGAGAAAATACTGTTATTACCCATCTGAACACTTCAAAGCTGTTGGTTACATGAAAAAACACCATTTTCAATTTTGATTTCCATTCTGTGAACTGTTACTAATCCTCGGCATTTGTTGGATCTCATTTTTCCTGAAGTGGCGTACTGCACTACAGCATGCTTTGTGTTGTCGTCTCTTGGTAGTATTAGTTGGGAGCTGGTTATTTTCCTTTTTTTGTCAGTATTAGATCAGAGTGTAATCTAGCAGCCATGTGCACCATGAGACCATAAGCATAATACAAAAGCATCACTCTGGAGCCCCAGCAGTCCTCCTCTTGTGTCAGCACTTGAGATCTCAATCTGCAACTTAAAGGGCCCTTCCCTCGCTTTCTTTGTGCCCAGCCAGAGAGGTTACATCAAGAGGGAGAGGGGACGGCGATTGTTGTATTCGAGAGGGAGATGGAGACAGAAAAACACAGAGAACAAGGGGGAAAGGGAGACGGAGGCAAAGCGAGATGGAGAGAAAGATGGGGGTTGGGGGTTTGTGTGACCGTGTGTCTCTGTGTCTTTGTGTGTGCAAGCATGTGTGTTTCTGCACTAAGGGACTGTAGCCCCTTAGGGAGCCGATTCTGTCATACGGATCACAACAGACTGTCAGGTGCACAGCCAGAATGCTGGTGTTGAGAAGGCCTGCTCCGAATAACGGACAATGTCCATAATGTTGATTAAGAAGAAATGTGGTTTTACTGTCGACACAATACTGATTTACAAAAACACAAAGCTAGGAAACGTTTATATGATGAACATGCTCACTCTAAGATCCATGTTGGGGAACATATGGCTTCATACAATTAACCAGTAGCAGCTCTCAAAACATACTGCACCAGATAGCGAATATATTCCCTATAAGGTGCACCATTTTGAGGGGCTATTTTATCGTGGAGCCAAAAACATATTGAAAAAAATCTAGTTCACTGTTTTAATTCCACAGTTCACTGCAATAACTTTGTACAATAACAAACTTTAACAAAGAGAGCATGCCGTATAGGTATGTGACAGCTGTGAAGGAGTAAAGGAGTGAACAAACCCATCTACACTGATGAAAACAAATCAAGGGACTGTTTAATTACTAAAATGAGTCTTACTGACACCACATGAGGTTGCATAGGCTGATGCCTAGTCTGCTGTCTTTGACTCAATGAAAGATAATTTAAGATAATATATAAAAGGCTATTTTTGTATGACACTGGCATACACCACAAAGAGCCAAGAAACAGAACACAGACAACCGCACATGGAACATCACTAGAGGACAGCTACAGCTGAGCTCTGTGCTTTCTGGTGCTAGAGACCTTCTGCAGTGCATCATGAGGCTTTACACCGTCCTTCAGTACAGTAAAGAGTTTTTACCTTCCAAGATAATTCATTTGCATGTAAAAAATTCCTAACATGCTTTTGACTTTTGTGAGCTTTCGCTTTTTCACTGACTCAGTTCATTACTATCCACTATCCAGAATATTAAGAGCATGATGTAATACATCATTAACAATGCCATTTCACTACAGAACACCCAAAAAAGAACTCAAACTGAAAATCTTATGTCAGTTTTTAATAGGGGCAATACATACATTGTGATACATAATGCATTGTCATTGTCAATGTCTCATGCCAGACTTAGTCAAATGGCTTTCATTATGGCATAGGTAGGAAGACATTAAGCAAATGGTTCTGCAGAATCGCTTTAGCTCTGACCAAACTTGGTATGCCCCCATGGTTTGTCCAATAAAGGTGGGTTTTCAACAGTGACCACAAAGGATTAAGGGTAAGCCCTTTATGGCTAAAGCATGCCCCTGATCGGCCTGCTGCAGCTGTTTTAAGTCTGCCACAGGCAGTACAGCATCACATTTTCACACTCAGTCTACAGCTGATGCACATTCCAGCCAACACATGGAAAAACATCCCTACATACATGAATTTCTGCTAAGAAACGATTTCATTCGGTTTTCAGTCGGTGGCCCATGTCCTTGTCTCTCCATATGTTTGATGTACGTGAGCGTGTGGCGGGGGAGTGCGCTACCCATTTCAACCAGTTAAACAGGATGCCAGAATGTTGACAGGAAAAAATAATGACGGTCACTTCTTTGATCTCCCACATATGTTCAGACTCTCTTCCCAATGCCTCTACCTCCCCCGCACACACACACATTTCTGCGGACAAAGGAGGACAGAGGCGGGTAGTGAAAGTGGAATGTCATCTTGTGTCAGCATATAGACGACTTTCTTCTTTCACACAAAATCATGCTGGCTTTGACAATATGAGAACAAGGCTCCGCTGAGGCAGGAGGGTCTTTGGTGGAGTGAAGCCAGCCATCTCTCCATTAGTCCACTCAGAAGAGTTTTTTCCTCCTTTTCTACCCATCTCCCCATCACTTTTTACCTGCCTGCTTATGTGGTGATGACAGCCAACTGTCACGGGTTTACGTCACTCAATATGCAGGAACTGTCATCTAGGCCTTCATCACCGATAACTAACAACTCCTCCAACAAAAGGTCCGCTGTGCCAGTGTGGATGGGTTTGTCACTTTTACAGCCCAGCCATGTTATTATCGTCTAATTCACAAAGACAAGATGATAATTACCTACAATTAGAATTATATACCTGCCACGGTAAGCCTTAGGTAATTCCACAGCGAGGACACCCACAGGCTCTGATCTTGCCCTCGAGATTTTCGGAAAGCTTTGTAATTACCATATTACATAACACTTATAAACTTTACTATATCATTACTTGGGGCTGAATTAAGGAGCGTGGCAGCTACTGCTGCTGGAGTAGGAGTTGGCTTTACTCCTACTATAAACACTGAGAGAAAACGGCAAGGTGATAGAAAACAGAATGGGTGGATGAATCCATTCAAAACACAGGGCCTTGCCTGACAGGTGACGTCCAGACAACAATGATCTAGGGGTGGGCAACATGATGATATGTTTTAGTTCTTGTGATCGATTCCATCACGGTATGCATTTTTGAGTATATCATGGGTCTCATCAGAACTTGTAGATTACTGAACAGTACTGCAAGTCACAAAAACTAATTTAGACCATAGATGTAAACAACAACAAACCAGTCACTGTATTAACTTACATACCAGTAGTTCCTTCGTAACCACTTTCCAGCAGGCAGAATGGAAATGGATTTAAATATAATATAAATCATTTTTTTTATTAATATACTATATAGATATAGTAGAATACTGTTGGCTGTCTGTGTGTGAAGTGCTGTGACTTGTGTTGAACTGTTAGTGGATAGATCTGGTGAGTAAGAACATCTTGCTGTGAAAACAATTTTTAGGGAAAACATTTTATGGATACAAAAAATTAGTATTTCTGACTCCAGTCTATTTGCTAATAATATGCATGGCATTCGTCTTCCTTTTTTTTTTAAAGAAGAGGCTTAAAATATGAAAAGGCTAAGCTTCTCCTGATTGCCCACCCACCCATGCGCAACAAGGCTGAGGGAACATTGCTCCCAAGGCTTCGAGACCGAAGGTCAACTGTACCTTTTCACTTATGCTGTTGTCAGTGTAAGGAATTCTGCGCAAACCAGGCCACAATTTCATGGCAAATTTCCACCCAGGAATACATGTGTTTGGGGAATATAAAGGCAGCCAGCGGGAGAGGGTTCTCCTGGATTAGGCCAGCTCATCAGTTTATCATTCATCAGTCAGCAGGGGAGAGCGCTGGGGAGGAGGACCCAAATCCCTAATTCTCCCCAGCCAGTACCTTCCTTTGTAGGGCCCAAAAGATTAACGAGGGGGCCTGAAAGAACCTGATGAGTTTAAAGCTGCGGATGAGAGCGGGGTGAAAGGCAGCGCAGATCGGGACAGAGATACCATTAGAGACTGCAATAAATCCAGCCATGCTTATGGAAGGGGACTGTGCTTTAAAGAGCAGCTGCACTTTTTACCCTCCACCTTGCACCCTAAATACAAAGGTTTCTAGGTGTCCTAAATCTGGACCTTGGCTTAGATGTTGAAGTTTGGGAAAAACTACATATATAAAGTCCTATAGGGACATGACAAAAATGAGTTATTACTAGTTACAGAAATGGCTCCTTAAAAACACTGATTGGAAGATAGGGAACTACTAGTGGTTCTATGGAATCAATCTAAATGATTCATTTTAACATTACTGGTTAAGAAAAAATAGTTTTAGACGGAACAGTTTATACTTTGAACAATGGGTGCTTTTTTTGGTTTTACCATTGTTACAGGTACTTGTTGATGTTTTGCTGTATTCTGCATATCAAGCGGGATTTGTTGATTTCAAGCGGTTGTGAAGTTTAGAAGTTGTTGAGAGAATTTGCAACCCCTTTTAATCCGCAGGATGTATTCAGCTAATTCATATTATTCAGATGATGTCTGAATTTTATTTCATTTGTTACCATAGTGATGAAAAATGAAAGCTGAAATCTAACACTGGGACTTGCTGCTGCATTATTATGGCTATACTCCAGCACATTAAATAATACGCAAAAAATAGCACATATACCATTCATAAAGCAGATTCTTTAGTGGAGAAAGTAAAATATAGACATGTGTGGTTTGGGCCACAAAATCAGATCAGCTAATAAGATGGTTGCAACAGTCCAGCAGCTCATTAAGCATCTCCAGGAAACATATTTTCTGATTACGGTTTATTGAAGTAAATTAGTGCATTAAGCTCATGTTGGTGTTGTATTCGCCAGGCACCTTAATGTAACTGGAGAACCATATAAGATGGAACTGAAAATTCAAATAAGGAACTGGCAGATATGAAGCTAATTTCAGTTTTTATTTGTTTTTGAAAAATACCATGCATTAGAATTTTCTGAACTCACCCGGCAGTTTAGCTAATCTTACCTTAGCACCTTCGGGAGACTTCAATTTTTTAGCAGTGATTTTAGTCTGTTCAGTTTGGTCTTTTTCTATCTGCAGGGTTGTAAATATAGCAATTATGAGAAGAAGAGCTATAACAGAAAATAGTCAGATAACAGTCTGGCAGTAGTGATGGGGTGTTTTTAATGATGTAACAGAGTGCTGGGAATTTGGGGGGTTCTTTAAACTATTTTTGGTAAAAATGTTTTTTTTTTTTTTTGCTTTTTTTTTCTTCTTAAAGTCCCAGTGCATCCTTACAATTACAAACACTAAAACATAACTGAAGGGTTTGGTGATTTCATAGTTAAAAAATATCTTGAGTTCTGTTTTTGTTATTGAAATGAACACTTCTCAAGTAAAATTATGCAAAAGTGACCACTTAAAAAAATCTTTAAAAAAAGAGGTTAAAAATGCATTCAATTTTGGGTTTAAGGTGCAAATCCAGGTACAAAATCATGCCAATATTATATCTTATTGCATGACCTCTTGCATATTTACAAAAAAGTTCTAATACAAAATGTCTATTGACTTCTTAAACTGAAATTCATGTTGTACTGGCTTTAGTTGCTTTTGTTCCACTACCACTGCGGATCTCAATTCTGGTCCTCAAGTACTATCAGTCTGCACATTTTAAATTTTCCCCTGCTCCCAGAATACCTGATCCAACTAATCAGCTGGTTAACTATCTCTTCCTGAGGTGAAGTGGAGTGGTGTGTTGGAGAAGGAAAACACAAAAACTTGCTGGGCAGTGGTACCAAAAAGCTAGACTGAGAAAGACTTAACATCTAGAATAGGCTACACAATAACACATAGGAACATATTGCTCCTCATTACATTAGAGCAGGAAAACAGTCACAGGTAAGTTATAACGCTGGATACAGGTCTGTGCAAATGCTGGATACCACTATTATTTTATCAAATTTTCAGACAGATGTTTCTGAGCAGTTTAGGTATACATAATTAATTTTGTATTAGAGACTGGGAGTGCTGGTGTTCTCAGAGCAATCGCCCAGGTCTCAACATCATTTAATGTGTTTGGGATTACCTGAGAAGCAGAAAGTGCAACCATCTACTAGAACTAAACTTGTGTTTTACTGGGACTGCAAATGTCTTATAAAACTGGAAGCCATTCTCCAAAAATGAAGCTGTAATAAAGACAAAGCGGTTAAGGTTATGGAATTTGAATGTAAATATGCATTTCTACGTTTTTTCTTTTTCAAATTAAATAATTAGTAACTTGTACTTAATGGCTACATTGACTGAACTTTAATAAAGGAAGAATGACATTGTGCTGCATGTTATGTCATCTATCACATATTACCACAAGATAACTCTGGAAACTGCATGTTCCTTTGGGCACACAGTTACAGTGCAAACAGAAATCACAGAATGTCATTAGTAAGAAAGACTCTGCAAACTGTGCAAACAAGTGCATGTACACACACACACACACACAGACACACACACACGTACACACACACGCACACACACACACACACGCACAAGTTTCCTTTAACCTGACTGGGGGGAAAAAAAAGCCTCTGGGCTTGGGCCTGCATGCCTCACAGACCACTAATGATCACGCTAGCTCAATTTTACAAGTGGAGCCGGGTTTTTTAAGAGTAACATTGATGAGGCACAACACCTTGCATGCCTCATGAATCAGTCTTCCCCTGCCCCAGAGATTTACTGGCACATTAGAGAAACTGGGGAAGTGACAGAATTAGGGAAGCAGGAATGTAAACTGACTTGGTTGGGAAATGTCGGCAGATTTACTTTACAGCCTGTGCCTAAATGCTGGCGTGATTTACTTCCCTTTAAAACACAATTTGAATTTCCTTTCCGGGTGGCCAGACATGAACTCTCTTTCAGGTTGCCCCAGGTAAAGACCGGCACCAGGCCGCCCCCTAAGGGATGACACATTACATTCTAAAACAGTCCTAAAAGTTTGCATTACAAATGGTAAGTGACTGAAACTTTTCATTTACTGAGTTTGCATGCATTCGCTCATGTTTTCACACGACATCCTTTCACACTGTGTTACGGCCAGCATCAAGAGATTATGACAGGTGTGGCAGCTCTCGCTAAGCAAGCCTTTTATCAAATTCTTTCACTCTCAGAAATGAGCTGCTGAAGCCATTTGTGCAGTCCAGCAGAGGGGAGAAAGCCCAAACCTGGGCAAGTGCCAGCAAACAGCTCTCTATAATTTCAAGTGGAGGTCAGTTGCTCTTTAAAGGGCACTAGGGAACTTTCTCTTTAAAATGAAAGGCCAGTGGTTGTGTTTGGATAGGATACACCAAGCTTTTATCCATAACAATGATAAAAGGAAAATGCTTAGCTGGACTCCTCACACCTGGAACGAAACAGCAAATGTTTGGGCAAGTCCCTCACTATTCCCCTTAAGCTTGGATCAAACAATAGGCTTATGACCTCTAAGATATTCATTCATTTGTGGGTGTAACTTGGAAAGACTATGTTTAGTACCAGGGAATAGTTTGAACTGTAGAGTTGATAAATCTGTGAGCTTTGTTGGTGCGATACACACCATCATTCAAAAACTTTCAGAAACATAAAACCAGCTTGGTCACAGAAAGCATTTGTATGAAGCTGTAAAAGGTTAAAAATTGTTTGATGATTTTATCATTTTTTTAAGCCAGCACTTCTACATTTGCGCTGGATCAAGCCAAATCTGGATATGGTAGCTTTCACTAGGACTCTTTTGCCAATGCTGAGCTACACACTGACTTCAATTTAGTGATATCAATTTAGTAAGTACTCATACATTAGAATCCTTTTAGTTTTCAGAAGTCCACTTAATAGTAGACCTGATGTCGGGGAGTCATTTAATTAATAACACCTCACCAACAAATCCCCACCACCCATTAAACACAATGTTTTGAGCATATGTCTGTAGTGGCATGCTGCAAAAACCAAAACTAAACTTTGTGCAGGATTTCTTGCCAACCCTTTTTATTCCTTGTACAAGAGCTCCAACCAGGCAGTGTGCTTTTCAGACACCTTGCTCATGATTTTGTAATAGTACCTGGCCTGTATGAGAGAAGGGCTGAAAAAAGTCTAATCATAACATTTCAGACAAATATTGCACTTGTGATGTAAATTCAATTATTTTTCACGAATAACTTATTTAAGCTCATATTAAGACCTTTTTTCCAATAAGAAGACTTGCACATGTATTCTGTCTGATGTTTAATGTAGTGTGCCAGTTTGTGTTATTAGGTTCAGGCAATTTGAAAATTGCACTCTTTCAAATTTTTGAGAAATGATTTTTCAGTCCTCTATGAGGGAACATACTTGAGAACTCAGTTAACACACTCATTAATGGTAATATCTACTCGTTACCAAAACGTCACATGAAGCTGTGTAGCTGATGCACCTTTTCCCCCTGACCTCCCACCTGTCCTATCACCACTGATCCGTACTCAGAATTCTAAAACCTATTTATATACAAATAAAGCCTCGGAAATGCTAAGCCTCATCAAGAACATAGCAAAATATATAATTAAAATTAATAATAAAGTGTCTGTCATTCAAAAAGTGGTGACCATTAATTCACAGATCTCAGTGCTATTTTGAGTTAATGTTTCCATCTAAGGAAAAGTTGAAACTTTTTTCTATGCGTGATTGTTAATTCTCTTGAGTTTTTGTTTAACTTACAAAGGATTTTGGGGGGCGAACGTGATTGCATTTTGTTAATATAAACACATTTTGAATTTGATACCTACAGCATACTCAAATAAAGTTTGGATAGAGGTACCAAAGGATAGAAGTACCAAAGGCAGTAAGCAACAATGGGTCGTGTTTGTAAAGAATGAAGGTCTTTCACATCTACCAAACAATATTGTGAAAGAATTCAGGCAATAGGGACAAATCACAGTCTGTTTAGGGCAAGGCAGGAAACCACTGGTGAATGTTTGTGACTTTTAAGCCCTCAGATGTCACTACACTAGAAACCGTCATGCTACTGTGTTAAATACAGTTGGGTGGGCTGGGGCGTATTTCACCAGCGGCAGGAAGAAACGTTTAACTTTATTTTGCATGGGACAAAGCCTTATTTTAATTCTTTGCAGAAATGAGCTCTGTGGAAAATTTAAAAGTATAAATACAGGAAAGGTGATGTAACACAATGGTAAACTTGCCTCTATCTCTATTTTAAGTGTGCTGTAGTCATTAAACACTAAGTTTGCTTATATTTACAAAATACAATTTAATTGGACAGTCAAAAAACATTGGAAATCTTTTTTTTACTGTTTTAAATACACAATGTCTTCTTCTTGTACCCAAAACATTTTATATTGTGAATTAACCATTGCTTTTAAATGTGTTAAGAGTATGCTTACCTTTTAATAAAGTCACATATTGATAATACAGCAACAAATAGAACCATGTACTCCTAAAGAGAACTCGACTTGGAATCCATTTATACAAGCTTATTTTTACAAAATCTTTAGACAGGGAAATAAAATTTATTTTACCAGTAATGCTTTAATTCCAGCTATTGTACTGTAGCTACATTGATCCACTCTGTACTTCAAACACCATTTCAACATGTATACTGTTCCCTGCTGGGAATGTAGTTGCCATTATGGCTGTTCAAGTGCCTGTTTTTATTCTCCGCTATTTTGTTTTCTACTTGGAAGGAAAGTCATTTGTATGTGTAGCTGAAGGTGGTTCTCACAAGTAGGTTTTAGTACTGTTAAGCAATTCCAAAACAGGGCGATTTTGAGCAGCGAATACTGCAGTAAACAGAAACAGCTTGGCATGATTAAAACACAAAGATTCAAAATGACTAAGCGACAGCACCAACGCCAATGTCTTTGGAGTGCCTACTTGTGTACTGAAGCAAAGTAGTGGATATTAAAAATGCAAAATTCCGGCTTTTAAATTCATTGTGGTCCAAATTAGACACATTAGGTCATTTTCATTGGTGCTTAGTAGTTAACTAGTCCTTTGCCTCAATTTTAATTCCATTTGTTAAAAGAACTACTCTGCTTTACTAACAAAAAAGGATGCAAGCTGGCAAAAAGGCATCTGCAGGTAAGTCTACTAAGGTGAGACTTCTCAACAAAAATCAGGCCTAAACTGTTTGAGATTTCTTAATGGAGGCATAAATCAAATAAATTACATGTGTGCCTTGATAAATAGGGATATATTTTCACTGGACCTGCCAAATCCTCATACAAAACCATTCATCCTTATAAAAAAATGCAGCATTTTCAAGAGCTTTTTGTCTGCAGATGTCAAGAGCTGATTATTCTGTCTTTTGCCTTTTAGGCCCACCTTTCTGTCCAAAAACAGCCTACACATTATCGCTCTGACAACAAAACCACTATACCCTCAGTGACACTGACTACTGTTACTCCATGATAAATCATTATTACCTGTTTAAGAGCAATAAAGACAAAGATTAAAGAGTCAGGTGAGCATGCACAAAGAATACATCAAACGTCTCCAGGTAAAACATTAAGATTGACTTCATTCTTGTTTGGGACAAACAGACTGGAAAGACATCTGCAAAGACTAAGGAACACATATGGGGCCTTTCTGCTTTTTTTATATGAAATAAAACATGGTGAGACCACTGGTTAATACTGTCAGTGATGAAATAACACAATCATAATGTATGGATCATAAAGTAATGTAAGTAATGTAATGTATTGACAACACCGTATGTTATGTCATCTTTTTCTTCACATAAGGTCATTTGAACAGTGTAAAATGTTGCAAAAAAAAGAGACCATTTTCCCCCAATAGTAGTGGATTCTAATTCCATCCTCTAGTTTGAGCATTTCATCACATGAGGCTACTAGCCTGGGAGAACAACGTGTTTACTGCACATTCCTCTGAGGCACACAAAGTCAGCCAATGTGGCTACACAGCTAAATAAGCATGGAGGAGAGTGCTAACTGACAATCCCTCTTTCCCAGAGAAAGCAAGGCTACATATCTTCCCGCCGAGGATAGCTGTGGCATCGCAGGACCAAGAACAGGGCCAATGCTCAGACAGCTGTACAAATGTTTTTGATTTTGATTTTAAGACCTCAAAAACTTTTTTACGCCTGTATGTTAATACATGAATACGGACATTCTGGTCCTTTTCCTTTCTCTGTCACACTACTTCTTTCACAGGACAGCTTTCCCAATTACCTGTAAACTGTGTAAATGTTTCGATTGTGGCTCTGATTACACAGCCTTAGGATACTATGCAATGTTAATACAATTTTATCATCACAATCTTCTGATTATGATTTACAAAAAAGTTACCAATACTGGGATGACAAAAAAACTTGAATAGATTTCAAATATTAATTCTGACTCTTCACCCTCTGTTACACAACTGGTCAGAGGTGCAAAAGTCAATGCCTATAGACTAAAGTTGAACTATTCAGTGTGATACTTTAAAGTCTTAATTTTATATTTGCTGTGTAAAAACATTCATAAAAGCACTGCACTATAAGGTTCAATCTTACCTATAAAGGGCCAGTGAGGCTTATTCCAAACAAGAATTCTATTCTTTAATCAACTGATCTTTAAACTATCGATCAGATGTGGTCCCGCAGCTACACTTACACAGGTAAGTCTACACAGATAAGACTGGATACCCCTATATTACTCCTCTGTTTTTTTAATACATCATGTAGGTTAGATGTTAAATGTGCATGACAAACCTGGTGGCATTTTAAATACTGTCAGGAAACAGACTTTTGGACTCTGCTGACTTGAAAAAAAAAAATCATAATAGAGTTAGCGGAAATATTTGTTATGTCTCGTTCAAACTGGCAATTCCACTGTACATCCGAGACCTTTTCTGGACAAAGCAGGCCACTGTTGACAAATCAGACTGTTACAGATTGCAACAAAAGGGTGTATTTCCAACATTATGTGTGTAATGAGTCACCATATTCCGAAACCTTCAGTTAAGGTTTAATTGGTAATCCTTAAGGTCAGGACATGGGATAGCGGGGAAATGGCGATGACAAAGCCCCCCAACCCTCCATCCTCTGGCCTGCTGCCAGGGAGCACCACACTACATGTCCTTCCCAATCCCGGCCACTTCCCGCAGACACCTCTTCCCTCCTGGCCTTCCCTGATGTTATCTGGAGTCAGGACCCAGCACAGCCCTTTGTGGCTCACCGCCCCGGCTTCCGGCCGCACACGTGTGTGTCACATTATCTGTCAAGAGGCCAGACGCCATTTCCTGTGTACGGGGAGGTGTGGGGTGCAGGAAAAGGAAGAACACACACACCGACATCCAGGGAGGGACAGAGGCCGAGGGAGAGGCTGCGTTCAGCGAGCGCTTCTCGAGCCAAGAATTTCGCCTGAAAAGTTTGGCTCACATGCAGGGGAAAGTTACAATTGGGTCCTCAAGGTATAATGTAAGCAGGCTCTAATGGCTGGTTTGTGTGCACAGAATCCATTCTGAGGTCAAGGTAGCATGGAGAATGAGGAGCTGCTGCAGGGTGGGACTTGGCAGGATATTGTTTAAAGTGACAGCTCGATGAAAAATCTATTTT
This sequence comes from Prochilodus magdalenae, assembly GCA_024036415.1. NCBI lineage: Eukaryota > Metazoa > Chordata > Actinopteri > Characiformes > Prochilodontidae > Prochilodus > Prochilodus magdalenae. The sequence goes on from JAMWET010001850.1 coordinate 200,644, forward strand.
ACTGCAAATGCAGTTGATCAGCCAAGACATGATAGGTGTCCAAAGTCTGCTTTTTAAATTGTGCACTAGAGTTATGGAGTTAGCAAGCAGCTAAAAAGTAATGGAGTTTGATTTCTGACACTTTATGACTTGCTTTAACCTGTAAAAGATGAAAAAGCATGCGACGTGAGCACTAGCAGTGGCAGCAGTCTTGAAGACTGAATTTTGTCTGTACTGTAAACTATTTTTTATTAGCCAGAAGTACACAGTAAGTAACATATCAAAACATATTTATCAGTCCAGATTATTTAATAGCTCGGCACAGTTTGAGGCAATTTGATTAAGGCATGCACACCACATGCTTAAATGATTATGTATAAAGGGTCTAGCTTTATGTATGCAGTTCACATGATACTAACTGCTGGATACTACTTGTTAGCAGAGATGGGCAGTAATGAAGGACTTTTGCTTAAGTATTGTACATAGCTACATCTTTCACTTACCTGTCCTTTCCTTAGTACTTATTTAACACCACTACATTATTTTGTAGGTTGTCATCACTCATTATTAGCACACATCGTTTTCATAACTCATTATGGGTGTCCATCCAAGATGGCACTGCGGATGGCGGCTTTGGTGAGGAGCTCTTTTGGTTTTTGTTTGTAGTCTACTGTACATTAGATTCAGTCAGTTGATGCATGTTACTGGCATGCGACAGATGCAGCAGTTACTGGCCTTATGTTTTTTATTGTATCTTATATTATTTTATTTTATTTTATTTTATTTTTCCCTTGGAGTAATACTTGAAAACAGTCAGTGTTCTTGTTACATACACTCAGTATCTGATTAATCATTTCCTTTTGTAAGATCAGCATAGTAGATGCAATCATTACAGGAGAAAAACAATAATAACAGTAAACTACTGCTACACTGTCACTCAAGTTCAAAGTGTGTATTGCATTTTAAATAAATGGCAGTCAAAATTATACACTACTAAAATATTCTACAAAAATGCTGCAACCAGGGCAGATAAAGACGATAAAAACAAAAGTTCCTCAACGCATCACTAATGGCCAATTTTCAAAGTTCATTTTTAACATTTTTTTTAAGATGCCTTGTTCTATGGCTTTATTGTTCTCTTAAAAAATTTACCCCCAAACTCTAATTTACATCACATTAGTAATAGGCACAATAATAAGCACAGCAATTTTCTCTGCTAATATCCGGGATTCTATTCATAACAGTTATGTAAAGATTTTAATTAATTAATACTAAATCCTAGGTAAGTTATATATTTTAAAAGGTTCTGCTGTACATCATGGTGATATCTTTATTTTAGCATTCCCATTTCTCCAGTTACTTTACTTCAGTTTGAGTTTCACTTGCCATTGCAGGTGTTGGTAAAGCAGCTAAAGCAACTTCTTTAGGGTGCATAAAAACGCACCCCTAAATACAGCCATGCCTTTGAAGCCATGGTATACACAACCAAATGCAGTGTTCACAGTTTACAGGAATATTCAACACTCTATCCATTATGTGGAACCTAATGATCCTTCTGAGCCACAACAGTTAGCTCTACTTTGACCTCAATAAAAAAGCTATTTCACAGGGGGAGAGAATGCGTGTGCCCCTGCCACTTGGCTGGCGTGTGAGTTACAGCTCGGCCATGAGCTGGCTCTGCATCCTCGCCTGGGCCTGGGGCTCTGATTTCAATGGCTGTCTAAGCAGAGTTTGACTTTGAAGGCTCTGATCCTGGGGCAGTGCTATGGCATTTGACTCCTGGCAAAACAAAATTCAAAAAAAAAAAAAAAAAGACCTCTGGGATCACTGGGATCACTTAGCGATGCTGAAAATAACCAGTGGCAAGCCGCAATTTGGGGAATCTAAAAGAGGGCTGACATTAGCAGGTGCCCTGAGGTGGACTGGAGACAGCTACAAAGCGGGTCACTGACCTTGAACTGCAACGAAGTTCTTTTTTATTCTTCTTAAAAAACCCAAAGGCCTGGCTTCACTAAGGCTCCATATTTGAGCTTAGCTGTGTTATGGACAAAAATAAGAACTATTCCTTTTTAATAAATCTATACAATTTTGTCCTAACTATATTTTCCATGGCAGTTATGAGTCACAGTGTAGAAGCAATAAAATTCTAGGATCATTAAGGGAGGGAAATACGGTTATTACTGCACTACCATATGCTGTGTGTTATTTTATGCATTATTAAAATATAATATAACAGAGATTCTACAAATCCTTAATAATAAGAAGCATTACAGCCATTAAAATATATGCTCTTGTTAAATGGACATAAGCATGCACACAATATAGTATGTTGCAGTCTGGCTGAAAGTCTTGGGGGGAAAATGATATTGACTGCCATATTTGAAAAAAGGAAGTTGAAAACGTACCCAGATAAATTGTTAATCACTACATAGTGCCATAAACACTCGTGACATTATTATATAAAATAAATCGCTAATTGGCATATTACACACTTCTGCCATAAAGAGATGTATGAAAAAAGTTACAATAATTAAAATACTGTTAATTTTCCAAATTTTCTAAATCTATCTAAAATTTTTCAATCATTTTCAAAAATCATTTTGGCATTTGTCATGTAATTGAGGAACAGAGAGCGACATCACTAATGTTGGTCTCCAGGACATAATTCCGAGTTTAATCTGGGACTTCTTGCATGCTTTTCATTTTTCACTTTTCAGATAGATTTAAGTTTAAACTCTATATACTGTGTATATAGATACTGTGCCAAAACTACACTACAAAGCCTGGTTTTGGCAGCAAGGATATGCAAAGATGTTCAAACCTTTATTGGAACAGTGTTGTTTCCCCCGAACTCCAAATTAATGTCCACTGATTTGCAATAAGTTGGCAGCAAGCTCCATGGTGTGTCCAAATACTTAATATATCAATAATACTGTTAACTTTTCAGATTAAATACACCAATATAACTTCTGATATGAAATGGCTCAGTCCACATGAGTTCTGACCAAATATTACATGAATGTCTGGAATTATCTAACCACAAAAGAACTATAGTGGTCATTGTAGAGCAGTAACTATAGAAACCTACAGATTATTTTAATGAATCGAATAATCAACCAAGGTCCCACTTTCTGCTAGGCTGTAGCCAGACTGTGCTTGCTATAGGAAGAATGAAGGCTGAATAAACAACACATAGAGTAGCATGTGTCAGTATTACTGTGGATTAGAGTTTTGGGATCAGCCCTGAGCGGGTACATGCAGTTTGGTGGCTGTAGGTTAAAGGAAAAATAAATGGGACTCTACAGGAGAAACAAGAGATGGAAAAATATACAAACAGATGAGTGCATGTCAGACCAACACTGAATTTATGGTCTGGGATCGAAACAACATCTGTCACCTGAGCAAAAGTACAGTAGATAGGCGTGTACTTTTTCACCCAATTCATTATGAATGAGGTTTCCGAAAAACTAAATCTCAAGAGTAGTTAGTGGACAAAAATCTCTCAACCAAGGAGAAGAAGAAGAACAACAAATTTTAGAGTATCTGTATCTAATCATTTGAAGCACTTGGTAATCCCATTATAGGAAACCTGCAAAGCTCATTTCATGAACACAGCCATGTATAGTAGTATAGTAAGTACTGCTTACTGTAGAAATCTTCACTATTAGCCGGAGTACCACCACAATGATGCTAAATTCTGATAGCACTTTAAATCTATGAGCATAAAACTGTAATCCACACACCACTAAAAAACATTCAGGATTGATCATCATGAGTGCTCACAGTACATAATACATATTTGGTTACTGTGCAGTCCTTTTATCTTTTTATAGTGAACACACTGCCCAGTCAATGTCTAATATCTTTACCTGCAAAAACATCAATCTCTGCCAACAATTTCTCTGCAATCTCTTAACCATTTAAAAAAGCATGTGGTAACCTTCCTTAAATAGCAAAGACTCTCTTCTTGCCAGATAAACTCCTAGCTCCTTCCTTTACAGCAAAAGTCTAATTATACAATTGGATATAATCCTGGTCCATATAGTGATCTGGCAAATTGATATAAGGAAACAGCCAAGATAAGAATTACATTATACTATGTTTGTACTTTGAGCGATGAAATTTCAGCCAGGTTTAATTTGCAGCATTATCCACCATTCATTACGAGTTAAAAGCATTACTGAAAATAATGCATCAAATTAATCCTGTAAGAAGCAATTATTCAGTTTTTTTTTTTTTTATTTACATGAGCATATGTCCGCTTTCCATGTGTCTCTTAACGAATCAAGAAAAAAACTTAACAAATGTGCCGCAGAGCCTGTACAAATGAGGTCTGTGAGATCCATATTATCTTGGAACTGTGAAATAGGATTGAACATTAAATCAGTTTTCTTTATGCTTGTTTGTCAAATAGTTAAACATATTAAAATGAATACATGTTTTGTTAGATACGAAGGAAATACAGTACATAGGGGTACATAACTCCTGTAAATGACATATCAGGTGCCTGAAAAGCTTACAGTGCTGTAAAGGAGTGGTTCTCGGCATAGGGATTGGAAGACAGTACCTTTACAAAATTCATATCTTAAAAGAGAATCTGCACCTCATCTATTTAAAGTTACCATACATAGTACTGGCCTAATGCCCTCTTTCTGTAGCCAAATGATTTTGTACATGCAGTTAACACAAAGGCATTGTACTGTTCACATACTTCAGACTGGCAATCACTCCCAACAGCATGCTTAGTGGAAACATCAGTTCATATTGAGTCTTACATTAGCAGATAAGGTGAAGCACAGCAACGTACCCATACGTGCCCTTCACCATGTCCTCATGTGCATGACCTGGTGAGTGTTTTCCGGGAGTCTAGGAGTCGGTGACAAACTTAAGAGTGGTGGCTAACATAGCATTCTTCTAAAAGGGGAGGCCCACCATACAGATACCAGTGGATAATTTGTAATGGTATCTCCTACAAATTTAGCTACAGCTTTTAGCTACATCCCAAGAAAAGGTCCCCAGGTACTGTTCACTGTCACATATGGCAGTGATTTCTTTGTAAAATTTATTTGAATGGAAAGCAAAACTTAATTTTGTGTGAATTCGACAAGAAGTTATTTGTTTTAGCTAACCACTAGTTATGCAGGTGGCTAGCTTGTTACAGATTCTAAAGAAGCTAAAATCATGTATAGTTTGTTACTGAAGAACAGTTGTTAGGATTAGTAAATGATAAACTGATGCACAATTTAAAGAGGATAAGAGAAAAAAAAACTAGCTTTGAGGATGTCCTGATGCTCATATTTCTGATGGAATAAACAAATACCAGAACAGATACCACTACAGATATGGCATGCCGATCACATGGACTGGAGGTTGTGTACAATAACCTTGTCCATTTTGGCTCCTTTATCTGTGTCAGAGCCCTAAACCTTTTGAGCAGCTGAAGCAAGTCATTTATTTTACCCATTAAAATGTGAATGACAATCAAAGGTCCTAGTTCATGAAAACAGTAGCCCTGGTGGTCTTCCTCAGGGTACTCAGAGTCACAGTTCATATTACTGAAAATAACCCCTGTGTCCATGCCTTTCTTGAACGACTTGTCCTGACCCCCACTCCTGCACCATGCCACGGCTGCCCTCTAAGCTGTGTGACACCAGCAGGTGCTTTTGTCACTGGACCTGTAGCAAATGCTTGCAGGCTCTAGAATAGCTGCCCAAGGGCCCTTTCTTTGTCCTTCGATGCCCCCCATCATTTTTTACGCCTTTTGCCTCGGCTCTCTCGGCTTGTTCTCACGTGTCAAAAGTTCACAGTGAAATACGACTCCATAGAATATTCATTTTACATACCACAAGAGGGAAACAGAAATCCACGTTAAACTCTCTTTTTATTTAATAAAGTCTTCTACCCCACCTTTTCCATCCAAAGAACATCGTTACATCATGACTACACCATGTCAGAAAGCCACTGCCCTCATATCTGTAAACCAACAAAGCACAGACTGTTAAGCATCTTCTTTAATATTGTATACAGACACAGCTGAGCTGACACATATGACCCGAGATAAACAGACCAAGAGTTAGCCACCATCTATTTCTATGTTGGAGACATCATAGTTATGAATGACTGAGGTACCTATTACTGAGGACGCCCCCAACCTGTAGTGAACATAAGCAGGATGGTGACGGACAAGACAAGCTAAAGCAATATAAGCTAAATGGCCAAACATAAAATACAAGTATATTAATAACGGCAAAAACCAGGAGTACAAAAACAGGCTTCTGCATTGGACCTGTGTTTAGATCTAAGCAATGTTTCAAACTGCTGTAAAAACATTTTATAAAGAGAAAAATAAAGACTACTTAAAAGAAACACTGATACCACACTAGGGTTAGGATATCCCCTTCTATAATACACTTATACCTTCCACAACCAGTATATAGTACCACAGGGCTGTCTGTGGAGGAGGTGTGGGTTGTAGGATTATGTACAAGAATTTTTTAGATAATAAAATGCTTTTATTTAGCTGTGCTATTATGCATTATTTCAAAATCTAAAAAAAAAAAAAACATCACCAAATAGGCTAACACATTTAAAAGATTTAAAATTTAAACTTTAAAAGTCTTGTTTAATAAACAGAAGGCAAAATTAAACCTATGCCTTGATCTTGCCTTGATCCTGTAGCTTGCTGGACTTACTTAACATTATCTTAACAACCCAAACAGTGTGACACAACATAGTAGAGACTTAACTAACTTGGTGCTTTGCTGAAACAAACTTAGATGATAAAAAGCTATTAAGTTTATTGTCTTCACTAGTTTCATTTAGTTTAAAGTTATTAGTCATTTGCACAACATGTCAGAACATTCATGCATTAAAACGCTGGTGAGGAACAGGAAATCACTCTACAGCTCTATTGCAGAATAGCATAACATCTTGAAATACTGTCATTATTTTTAAATACCAGCATTTTTAAGATTCATGATGCCTGAAACATATTTTGTAAAAACACTCTCAGCAGAGTCATTCATGAAGGGCAAGGACAAATGAGGTAAAACAGCCCCTCAACAAAACATTTTTTTAGATTCACTAGTTAAATGGACCCGTTTTCTCACCTATCTGCTCCACTTCTCTAACTTCTGCTGTGTTTCCTGCAATGCATATAAACTTATTCAGTAATTGTGATATTTTTGTGGGATATTTCAACTGAAATTCTACTCAAAATTTGATATACCTATCCATCTAATACTTATTCATGCAGCAACCTAATGCTAACCTATATTAGACAGAAGCCCGGGCTTGGCTGCTAGTTAACACTACCAAACATGGTTAACATCAGTTAACATCAGTTCATCAGGTTTTTTTTACAGTGGAAATGCTGGTGATGTTAGCTAATTTCCCGGTTACTGGCTAGTTAGTTTAACACCTGTTTCTTGGGCTGTTGTTGGTAAAAAAAAGGATTAGGTAGGATGATATCTACAAAGTGCATATCTACAATGTAGGCATTAGAACAAAGTGAGCAAGCCATCTGAAACACTTTAGGTGTATTGTAAGTATGTTGACTGACAGCCCTGATAACGTACCGTTAGCTTTCGGCTCTTCTGTGTCTGGCAGTAAGTACCATATCTGCACGCAGTGACGTCAGCCTTCAGCCCGCTCCCCTTCAGTCAATCAAAGGCTAGCATGCTTAAACACACTCTTGGAGACAGAATCTCTGGTAGGCACATCTGTGTGATCTAAAACACCTTTAAAGATCATGAGAACGAGTTTGCTTGCAAATTGGTAATTTCCTCACAGAATTCCTCATATGTTCCTATCATCCATATGTAAAGCAATACATGGAACAGCAGACTTATTTTCATTATGTATTATTTTCAGACCTAAGCCCAGCAGGCCTAAAGGATAAGCCACTGTTCTAGACCTGGTTTTCCTTGTGACATAGCTAAAGAGTACTCTCTCAGACAGCCTGTGGGCCAAGCTCTCAGAGTGCACTGGTGTAGTCTACAACCCACATCAATGCTTTCCCTTATATCCGTGTAATGAGCACAAAGGAAAAACACATGTAAACTGGATTTAGAGCAGACATACACAACAATTACACATTCTGAGTCTGTGACAGTTAAGCTAGGCAGATTTAACAAGTGTTCCTTTAATATGCAACAGCTGGCCCTATAGCTTTATTCAATGTCATTTTCTCCCTTTTTAACTCTTATAAGTCTCCTAATATCTCAGCTGTTAAGATCACCTAAACCAATGGCCAGGTGTCAGTCTTTGCTATGACCCCACCTAGAACGTTATTTAATTTATTTCTGTTGCTTTGACATTCCCCTTTGAGAGCACTTGTTCCAGCACAGGCACAAACTAGGTGTTCTTGTTGCACAAGGACACGAACATGCCCCCCTCATTCGCCCTCTGCTTCAATGTTATTTCTTTGCCCCTGTTGTGGCTCCTGAAAATCAATAGGAGTTCAGGATCTAACTGCGTCTGGGGCACAGATGTATACAAGTTCAGGCGAGGACAACCAGACACAGTGGATTAGCCCTTCACCGTATTGCTTCCTATGTGACAACTGCACAGACAGCATGAGACTGATTTTCTTACTCACAGAGAAGGAAATAAAAATATTTATGACAGCTGACCACCAATGTCATTGTTTTCTCTTACATACACACATCCACTTCCATTTACATGCAAATGCAAATCCGTTCAACCATGTTGTGTCCTGAAAACATAAACCTAACACATAAAAACACAGAACCTAACACTGTGGAACTTGCATGCTTAAAAAAACAGAACCTAACACTGTGGAATGTGCATGCATAAAAACACAGAACCTAAAACTGTGAAATGTGCATGCATAAAAACACAGAACCTAACACGGTGGAATGTGCATGCATATAAACACAGAACCTAACACTGTGGAACTTGCATGCATAAAAACACTGAACCTAACACTGTGAAATGTGCATTCATAAAAGCACAGAACCTAACACTGTGGAATGTGCATGCATATAAACACAGAACCTAACACTGTGGAACTTGCATGCATATAAACACAGAACCTAACACTGTGGAACTTGCATGCATAAAAACACTGAACCTAACACTGTGAAATGTGCATGCATAAAAGCACAGAACCTAACACTGTGGAATGTGCATGCATATAAACACAGAACCTAACACTGTGGAACTTGCATGCATAAAAACACAGAACCTAACACTGTGGAACTTGCATGCATAAAAGCACAGAACCTAACACTGTGGAATGTGCATGCATAAAAACACAGAACCTAACACTGTGGAACTTGCATGCGCGTCTATAAACACTGGCACAGCTGACTTCAGCATTCATGAATAATTGCATGAGGGATATACACTTGGTAAGTGGTGGGTGGGTGCTGGACGAGGGCATGTGGCCATGCCTTTGATGTAGAGTTGTAACCACCCAGAGTAAGAGCTCACAGACTAACAAGCACTCGCAGTCGCATGTGCATGTGTTGGTGTCACGGGTGGAGGGGTGGGGGTTGGGGGGTTCGCAGACCAGAGCACATTCATCAAAGAGAGGCTGATCAGATGGAACCTAAGTGCAGTGTCATCACAAGGAAAAGGCTTGATAATCACTCATGTTGGAGTGGGATCCGCACCGGCCCAAGGAAATCAATAGCAGCTAGCTGGACAGCAGCCCAAACAGAAACCACATTTCATAGTCCTGTGCCCTTTATTGTACTTAAATCCAACTAAATATTAAAGAAAACAAGAACATTGCTGCCTTTATAAAACTATTTATAAATTATTATCATGTGTTTGTCTATACACTGCCATTACGATATATAAAGCCCACTGGTTTATACTAAGAATCTGCCAGGCATCTTACAATAAGCACATTGTTCTAGGATCAGCAATCCATTACTATATTAATAAATGGTCCTAAATGATGAGTAATACTAAGTCATCTTAAATAGCATGCCTCTGTCTGTCCGTTTCTGTCTTTCTTCACCGTCTGTTATGCACCCTCCTGCCATGTGCTTTTGTTGTTGTTTTGGTCTTGCCCCCTGTCCTGCCTCACTGTCACCTATGAGTAGTCTGTGGTTCCGCCCTCTTGGTCCGCCCCTTTGGTACACCCTGTCTTTGCTCTTTTTTTTTTTTTTTGGTCACCTTCATGCTCTGCAGCCTTTAATTTGTATTTTTGATTCTTTAGTTCTCATGTTTCCTCTTTGTTTTGCTACATTAGTGGTTTCATTTAGACTTTGTCATGGAATACAATAAAAGACTTTCAGAATTACAATGTAATAAGTTGTCTTTTTATCATCTTAACTTTGAGTTCCATCAGTTTTGCTACACAACACAAGGCACAACAAAAGTTCAAGCATCTCTAAATAATGAAGTAAAGAGAAACTAAAAGCAAACTCAGCATTTACCTCATTTACCTTATTATCCACAACTCCATTGAACTTGCATGTGTTATATGAGCTTTAATATGTAATGTGTTCAAGATAGTAAATTTAATTAATTAATTAATTAAAATTTTAATGTTTCTTTGAGAATTATTTAAGAATAATTACAAATTTTATCATACTGTGTCATTTTAAATTAATTATATTTACAGAAATCTGTAAAATTACCTTAACACATGTTACTTACAAATTATACACATTATGTAATGCCTGCTTGCAATATAGAAAAAGTAAAGCATGTTATTTAGCATATACACATTAAAATGCCATTTAATTATGATGTCTTTTATTATAGATAAAATCATTATTGACCATGTGGAAAATAAAGAAGAAACATAACATTATATATGCAAGGAGCTTTAGTTAGTAGTTAAATCACACCTGTGATACTTGCATGTGATTTCATGTTTTGTGTGGATGTTCTTGAGCCCTTTGTGCTTTAAAGCTGCAATACTAGCTAGAAAGTAGCTAGCTGTAAATAAATACAACAAGCAACACCCGCTTGCACATTCCAGGACAACACATGACTTTTGAGGGCCATAATATTCAATTCAAAATAACTTCATTGCCATGATACCAATACTAGAACTGAGGTGCAAGTAGCAGTTAGCATATGCAGTTGAGTTTCAGCTTAATGTAAGGGTACATATTGGAAAGTACAGTATGTTTAGGTAGCCAGGTATGTAGGTAAGTATGCTGTTATAACAGATATAGTAGTGTAAAGTGCAAGTAGTGAGAATAGCAGCTCAATGTTCAGATGAACAATTGGTGAATATTATATAGAATATATAGAATACACAGCTCAGATGTTGAAGTAAAGAGGTCTAGTTAAAGTGCAGGTGCATATAATACTAGGGGCGAGTGGAGCCCATTGTATAGTTGCTGGGTGATCAGGGCTTTAATCTGTAACAGACTATAGTGTTGTAGTCATGGTAGGTGCTGCGATCAGTTTGACAGCTCTTGGGTAATAAGGTTCTGTCGGGTAGTATGAATCTGTTCTCTCATCCTTTGATTCATTTTGATGAGCAAAACTTACAACTGATACATACGAGAACAAACCTCTGCAAAACAATTAACTGTGATTTTAATTTTATTTTATTATCGTAGTAACCTTACCCTAAGACGTTTAGCATGTTAGTTATAGATCTTGCACTCCTCCAAATGAATGAAAAAAAATTACATTAAAATACATTTACATGCATCAGATATCAGGAAGCATATTTATAGCCATCACTATAACTTTCTCTGAGGGGGTTTTTAGAGGCATCTTCAGACGTATGTTTGTATCCACAACTATGAACAATTCTGACTTAGTAAGAAAGAAACATTTCACATGAAAACAGTATTTATATACTGTGTAATGAATTTTGAGTTCCCATTGAACATAATGAAGGGGCTGCAACATGCTCTGACATGAACAGTCATTCTGTCAAACTGCAGTTCACTACAGAAAGTGATGGGGCAATATGGCTCCTCTGAAAAAAAGAAAACAGAACTTTGAAGGGAATGAACTGAGGAAGGAATAATACTTATGTTAATCCATTCACAGAATAATAGTCGAGTGACTAATTATTGAAATAATTGCAGTTTTATTTAATAAAATAATGTACAGTATCTCACAAATGAGTACATACACACACAACACTGAAGATATGACACTTTGGTACAATGTAAATTAGTCAGTGTACAGTTTGTATAACAGTGTAAATTTGCTGTGCCCTCAAAATAACTCAACAATTAATGTCTAAACCGCTGGAAACAAAGTGAGTACAAGTAACAATGGCCAAATTGTGCCCAAAGTGTCATAAATTTGTGTGGATTATTTTCCAGAACTGCCCTAACTCTCTTGGGCATGGAGTTCACTAGATCTTCCCACTGGAATCTTCTTTTACTACTCTGTGATGACATCACAGAGCTGGTGGGTGTTAGAGACTTTGTGTTCCTCCACTTTCCATTTAAGGATGCCCCACAGATGCTCAATAAGGTTTAGATCTGGAGACATACTTGGCCAGTTCAGCACCTTTACCCTCAGTTTCTTTAGCAAGGCAGTGGTGGTCTTGGAGGTGTGTTTGGGGTCTTTATCATGTAGGGAGGGGGTCTTGCTCTGCAACAGTATGTCACAGTACATGCTGGCATTCATGGTTCCCTCAATTAACTGTAGCTCCCCACAGTCGGCAGCACTCATGCAGCCCCAAACCATGACACTCGCATCACCGTGCTTGACTGTAGGCAAAACAAACTTGTCTTTGTACTCTTTACCTGGTCGCCGCCACACACACTTGACGTCCTTATCTGCTTGTCTTCAGCAAACTGCATGCAGGCTTTCTTGTGCATCATCTTTAGAAGACGCTCCCTCCTGGAATGACAGCCATGCAGACCAACTTGATACAGTGTGGGGCATATGGTCTGAGCACTGACAGGCTAACCCTCCACCCCTTTAACCTCTGCAACAATGCTGGCAGCACTCCTACGTATATTTTCAAAGTCAACCTCTGGATATGACGCTGAGCATGTGCACTCAACTTCTTCTTCAGGAGTTGGCAATCTTTATATAGCCTAGGCCATCTTTATTTAGCGCAACGCTTCTTTTTTCATGGCAAAGATCCTTAGAGAGTACTTTGCCATGAGGTCCCATGTTGAACTACCAGTGACCAGTATAAGAGAATGTGAGAGTGAACACCTAATTTGACACACCTGCTCCCAAGTCACACCAGAGACTTTGTGACACTAATGAGTCACATGACTAAGGGGGGATAGAATGGCTAATTGGGCACAATTTGGCCATTTTCACTTAGGGGTGTAGTCACTTTCGTTGGCAGCGGTTTAGACATTAATGGCTGTGTTGAGTTATTTTGAGGGCACAGCAAATTTACACTGTCATACAAGCTATACACTGACTACTTTACATTGTATCCAAGTGTCATATTTTCAGTACCATGAAAACACATATTAAAATATTTACAAAAATGTAAGGGATGTACTCACTTTTGTGAAATACTGTAGTATTCCTTTACCATTGCCATATGTTGTTTTCTGGATTATTTTGTGCAGCGAGCAGAAACCCCTGAGCAAAAACTGAAAACACAGTACATGAATAATGCTTAAACACAGAAAGGACATTTACTCTGTGTGGTTTTAACTTGTGCATGCAAATCTACAACCTCCTGTCTTGCAGTCTTGCAGTCAAACCATATGGCCGTAAATAAAGAATGGTCAAATGGGCAAAAAGACCTCAATATACCTACAGTGGGGTGCGAAAGTTTGGGCAGCCTGGTTAATTTTCCTGATTTACCTTTATAAAGCATTGATTGTTTGGATAAAATAATTGTGTTAACTATATCATAAAGGGGACAAACACAGTGATATTTGAGAAGTGAAATAAAGTTCATATGATTTACAGAAAGTGTGCAATAATTGGTTAAACAAAAGTAGGCAGGTGCATAAATTTGGGCACTGTTGTCATTTTGATTTCAAAACCATAAGAACTAATTATTGGAACTCAAATTTGGTTTGGTAAGTTCAGTGACCCTTGACCCCCATACGCAGGTGACTCCAATTATGAGAAAGGGTATTTAAGGGGGGCAATTGTAAGTTTTTCTCCTCTTCTCTATAGAGTCGCAGCATGGGAGTCTCAAAACAACTTTCAAATGACCTGAAAACAAAGATTTTTCACCGTCATGGTTTAGGGGAAGGATGCAGAAAGCTATCTCAGAGATTTTAGCTTTCAGTCTCCACTGTGAGAAACATTGTGAGAAAATGGAAGACCACAGGCACAGTTCAAGTCAAGGCTCGAAGTGGTAGACCAAGAAAAATCTCGAATAAACAGAAGCGAAGGATGTTGAGAACAGTCAGAGTCAACCCTCAGACCAGCACCAAAGACCTACAACATGATCTTGCTGCTGATGGAGTCACTGTGCATCGTTCAGCTATTCGGCACACTTTACACAAGGAGATGCTGTATGGGAGAGTGATGCAGAGGAAGCCTTTCTCTGCCCACATCTCAAACAGAGCTGCTTGAGGTATGCTAAAGCACATTTGGACAAGCCAGCTTCATTTTGGAATAAGGTGCTGTGAACTGATGAAACTAAAATAGAGTTATTTGGGCATAACAAAGGCCGTTATGCATGGAGGAAAAAGAACTCCAAGAAAAACACCTGCTACCTACAGTAAAATTTGGTGGTGGTTCCATCATGCTGTGGGGCTGTGTGGCCAGTACAGGGACTGGGAATCTTGTTAAAGTTGAGGGACGCATGGATTCCAATCAATATCAGCAGATTCTGGAGACCAATGTCCAGGAATGACTGACAAAGCTGAAGCTGCGCCGGGGCTGGATCTTCCAACAAGACAACGACCCTAAACACTGCTCAAAATCTACTAATGCATTCATGCAGAGGAAAAAGTACAACGTTCTGGAATGGCCATCTCAGTCCCCAGACCTGAATATTATTGAAAATCTGTGGTGTCACTTAAAGAGAGCTGTCCATGCTCGGAAACCATCAAACCTGAATGAACTAGAGATGTTTTGTAAAGAAGAATGGTCTAAAATACCTTCAGCCACAATCCAGACTCTCATTAGAAGCTATAGGAAGCTTTTAGAGGCTGTTATTTCTGCGAAAGGAGGATCTACTAAATATTGAGTTAAGGTTTTTTTTTTTCGTGCCCAAATTTATGCACCAATTTTGTTTAGACAATTATTGCACACTTTCTGTAATTCATATAAACTTCATTTCACTTCTCAAATATCACTGTGTTTGTCCCCTATATGATATATTTAACGGAATTTTTTTATCCAAACAATCAATGCTTTATAAAGGTAAATCAGGAAAATGAACAAGGCTGCCCAAACTTTCGCACCCCACGGTAATTCAACAAACCACACGCATTACCATACTTCATTTATCTGAGATTGTTTAGTTGTAGCCTACAAACACCAGTAATGCCACATATTAAAACTATACCATCAAAATCTATTTTAAGTATTACATATGGAGTATTCAATTTTAAGTATACAGAGTACAGGTTTTTATATACATTGATGCACTAGGCAAACAAACATTATGCGCTTGCAATGAGGCATACAGTCGGTATACTCATGATATCCACAATATTCTCAGAAAAGCATACTGTAATGTACTGTGATGTAATGGATCTTGATAATGAAAACATCATCATTACATTACTCAGCCCTAGAAAATCCTCCATCCAACTATCCATCCAAAATATGTCAAATGTTCTTTTACTAACATAAAAAAAACAGATCACCTGAAGAGAACAGCAACAGCTGAGGACAGAGGTCAAAGGAAAGTCTTCACCTTCTATTAGGAATATCAAATTATGCATGTATTTTTTTTACATGATAAAATGATACACTCTGTGATCTGAATAGAGTTAGATTTCATGCTATAAAAAAAGTGAAACAACAAATGATTTCTGTCTATGATATTCATTAAAGAAAATCTGCTGCATAGTTCTAAAAGCTGAAAAAACAGGTTTGGTTAGACTTCTTCAGCTTTGTCAAACTTAGATGTTTAATGTGACAAGCTGTTAGCAATGGCAAGCAGGAAAAGCATGTCTTAGCTGTAAGAAATTAGGCTCTCCTCACATTCCTCTCCTGGGAATGCTTCAGTTTCCCAGTCAAGTACAGTAATGATGAGCAAAGAGTGTTAGACTAAACGGTGATAATGTGCCAACATTGCACAACTATGCTAATTCATTTATGAACACATCACCCAAACGTCTCAGTTACCAGAGTGAGGAGACAACACGAGTCTCAGTGGCTACTTCCCCCCCAAATTTAACCTGCCAATGTTTTTAACAGTTTGAAGCCACCAGTGCTGTGAGGAACAACACTGACTCTTCTTTCTATAAAAGGCTATCCACAAGTTTAATCACAGAACTATTTAAAGACAGAAAGATAGACAGACACCCACTTTCTATTTTATTAGCTCTATAGTCCATCTGTTTCTCTGCATAGTCTTTTTTCCACAGATTAGATATTATTTGAATGGTGGATCATTTTCAGCACTGCAGTGACATTGATGTGGCTGTGGCGTAATACTTTGTGTCGCACTGGTGTGAGTGGCTCAGACACAGCAGTGCAGTGCTGAGAATGATCCACCACCCAAATAATATCTGCTCTGTGCTGGGCCTGTGGTGGTCCTGATTATTAAAAAAACCGCTTACAAGGAGGGCTAGCAGTATTCATGATAAACTACAGCCACAACTGTACAACTCCAAAGTCCTTCTATACGGTAGGTAGAGCTTATCAGATAAACAGTGAGTAAAAGGAAATGTACCTAATAGCACATCTATGTAGTACAACTATGAAGTGACCGCTCAGTATATACATATATACTCACATCCATAGATAAATACAAATATCTATGTGGTAGCAGGCTAAAAATCTTTTTTACTCACTCATCATTTTTTTACTTTATGATTATCTGCCATGTATTCCATAAGTTATAAAGAACAAATGATTAAAACCAGATTTAAAAAAACGATTTCCACTAAGACAACACTTTGCACATCCAACATCAACCTGCTGTTGTGCGACCAATGTTGACTGGGGAGCAAAGAGACATGACAAAGGGCTGAATGGAGAGAAAAAACGAGGAAGGGAAAAAATGGATCGATAGTGCCCGGGAAATAAGGTAGAAAAGGTTATTTACTTGACATTGATCCGTTGCCTCAGCAGCAGAGCCCAGTCTGCTTCTCTTTTGTTAACCTTTAAGCCTGAGTGTACTCACAACGATGGGGGAGTCAACTAACAGGTGTAAATTATAGATCGAAGGAGGTCGACGTACCTCTGTCACTGCCTGGTACCCATGTAGTTACAGCCCTGAAGAAATTTAAACATCAATAGGGATAATAAGGACAAATTTATCACACTCAGGTCCTGAGTCTCACTCCGACGGCTGCCCAGTGTCCTGAGTAAGTGCTCCTCAGGCCCAGACCCAATTGATTCAGACATTCTTTTTCCCTCCAAGGATGATCGATTGTGACACAGCACATTTATTTTCACTCATTGAGTATGGCTTTCATTCAGGTAGGGGATTCAGCTTCAATGAGAGATGAGGGAAATTACATGTACATAATTTGTGCCCTTAACAGACTTGTCAATCACAGTAAAAGGCTACACTAGTAAAACTGCTATATGCCTATATAGTTCATGCTGCAATATAAAATGTTGAAAATACTTCTAAGAGTTGGTTAAACGCTTAACACATACATTTTCTTCTAGGTGTTATTTTATTTGAATTCTCCTCACAAATTAGTGAAAATGAACACTTACTCTTACAAAACATGCATATATTCTTATTTTAAATTTCTCTTTTAGTAAAATGTACTAACTGTCTTCTTTTTAAAAATCCAATCATAAAATTCAGAATACTGTTCTGTCACAACTGCACTAATTAATCTTTGTGCAATTTTTTTTCAGTCTGCTAAAAGAAAAGAGGAAAAGCAGGGTGGAGGCAATGTGAGGGATAACACTGTAATGCAATGGTTATGAAAAACAAAAAAATCACACAACATTTACCCTGAACATTAAAGATTTAACAGGTTGACTTACTACTCTGGGTTATTTACAATGAGATCATGTCAAGCATTTTCTTAATGTAAAGAATCTAATACTAATAAATAAAACGGTCCAAATGTTACCTGATAAAAATAGTTTCTACTTGTATATACTTGAAAATATTTGGTGGTTTTGCTTATGTATGTTATGGCTCCATATTTCTCACATAGTTTTCATACTTTTACTTACTAAATTTCAAATCAATGTTTTTATTCATATTCAACCAGTATGGTAGCACAAAAAATAAATATGTGAGTACATGAATCATAAAATTGATTTTATGACTGCTGCATAGCCACAATTCTTTACATTTTAAAAACTGACAATTACTTCCATTAATAATCTACAATTGCCCGTGGATTTCAGATTTATATATTATATGTTCCTTTTCTGCCAATTAACAATGGTCTCAACATTTTAAGTGATACAACCACAGATGAACAGACTCTCTAATGGCCTAAGGCAAAACTCAAAGCAGTGAAAATTAGGAACCTACATAAGACGCTAATCATAGCCAAGGAGAATATCCCATAAATCCAAGCTTAAGGCCCTAGGGTGCCTTCATGAGAACGCCCAAGCACCCTGACTCTGTAAATTCTAGCAGCCTTTCCGAAGCCAGGGGTACTGCGCCTCTCTGACCCAGCTGCTACTACTCTTGGCTGGGAGTCTTGCCTGGATCCCTCCCAGCCTTCATCTCCCAACATCCATCATGTTTCTTTTTGTGTGTGTGGGAAGGGGATGGCATGGACCTGATGCACCGGGTGAGGGACTAGTTGTCCTTCCATATGTCGGATCTTGTAAGCCACTGTACACCTTCCTGCCAAATTCTGTGCCGTGCCAGCAAAGGACACATGTTTCCACAAAGCAAAGTTTGGCAAGTGGTCAAGCAGTTGGGACGTAATTTAGGGCTATCCAAGAACCTATGAAGGGGTGCCCAGGTCAACAGGAAACACTACAGGAATGCACAGGAGTTGACTACAAACTATGTCAATTTTGGACCAAATCAAAAAAGTGTAGTGCAATTTTGATGTATTCTCCATTTTGGCACAGTTCTGTAAATCTTTTGCTCTGAGAGAAGTATTAATGTTCTAAATTCAATCTGGATTTCCAGAATGCACAGCGTGTCAAAGAGCAGTTTAGCTCTGCAAGTGTATATATAAGGAGATATGACAGTGTTTGGTAGTTAATGCCATATTTAAACTTTCACCAAGTCAGTAGAAATTTTCACAAATACTGATTTTGTCTACATTCTTTACAGCTTAAAATTCACCCACCCCCTCTCCATCAAAAAAAGTACACTTCTACAAATACAAAGTAGCAGGGACGATATTAGAATGCTAATAATTCCTCCAAAAGTAAATGCAGAGATTGCCTTGCCCCAGCCACCCCCCAAAAAGGAGGTAAAATCTAATATTAAGTGTCAGGCCCTTAGTGCCAGGGAAAGCACTTTTGAGTATTCAGTCTGTGTATTCGGTGATTCATTTTCACTGAGGGAGCAAGCCTGTGGGGTGAGGTGACCCCAAAAAGCCAGGAAATTTGTTTTTTCTTTCCTTCTGAACTGCCTATATCTCACTTCCTGGAAGTGCCTGTCCCTCTCACTCACTCTCAAGGACCTAGCCAATCTCCCTTTGTAAATAGAACTATGTTTTATAATTCGCTCCCTTTCCAAGATGACCGTATCAATAATGCAGGGAACCGCATCTGTCTGACGCGATGAGATTATTTTTCTGATTTGGCCTGACAGTTATGGTAATAGTTTGGCAAACAATCTACTCTGGCGACAAAGACCACAGATTACAGCTGTTTTTAAACTGTGGTGGCTGTGGAGAAGTCCATGATTGATTGCACATGAAGAAACAGAGGCGGGCAATTTGGCCTCAACATCTCAGCCGCTTTTAACTCCACTGATACTAAAATAATCTCTTTCGTTCCATCCGTTTGGGGAAATGCACAATATAAATGGTTCGGAATAAGTATCAAACACTGGGCAACAAGTGCACCAGTATGGAAAAAAACATCCTGGTGGAGATTTTAGTTAACCAGTGGGGGGAAAAACACTTCATTGAACTCTGAAGACCTTGGAGATTTCACTTGCACAGAGAATGCATGTAGTCCACCAGTCTAGGCAAAACAAAATACATGTTCAGATTAGAAAGATTACATGCTGATAACATGCACGTCCCAATCAAAAGTAAAATAAAAATGTCTAGAATATGCGTGACATAACTTCCCAAATCCCAAAATTTATCAAGTATAAGTTTCCCAAATTATCAGTGCCTGAGCATCTCTACGGTTCATTCTGGTTTCTGAAAGTGATTACTAA
The DNA here is from genome assembly GCA_024036415.1 of Prochilodus magdalenae. Lineage (NCBI taxonomy): Eukaryota > Metazoa > Chordata > Actinopteri > Characiformes > Prochilodontidae > Prochilodus > Prochilodus magdalenae. The sequence goes on from JAMWET010001850.1 coordinate 220,973, forward strand.
TTATTTTATCACATACCAACCGTAAATCTCAACTGGGCTAATAGAACATTTACATTTTCACAAACCTTTTTATTTAGACAAGTCAGGATTGTTTTTTAAATTTACATTTTAAAATCTTCCTTATTTCTGTTTATTTTCTGGGTGTTTAAACTACCTCAACACTAATACCTTATTTATAAACTAATAATTTGTAAACTTTTTATTATTTGTCCATATAAAGTTGTTTATTGCTTTTATGTTGTGTATACTGTGTAGATTATATATTGACAGATGTCTATATTTATTGTGTATATATGGAGTCATTGTGTATGCTGTGGACTGTGCGTTAGTTATGTGTATATTGGTACAGTACTAGAGAGACATGAACTGCCCCAACCAAGCTCTTTGTGTGTGTCAACATATTTGGCCAATAAACATGATACTGATCAGATCGGATTTGTGTCTCCAGACATCACCATCCAATCTGCACGAGCTGATATGGTAAAGACACAAGCATGTAACAAGGCAGCCACGCTGGTGATCTGGCTTTAATGCATGTATGCAGAAGAGATGGAGGTGTGTAATTTCACCCACAACTCCTTGGCACTGTTCTTCAATCTCAGCACTTCCATCATTTCAAGACACTTTACAAAACCTAGGCCAGACTGAGAAATCTGTAAAATTACAATTGGAATTACATTTCAAAACACCTTCAAATAAGGTTTGGATCCGATTTGCAAAAACAGGATTTCATGTATTTTTTTTCTGGCCAGACTATCAAAAACAATCTGAATTGTTGCATATGCCAAAAATCAGATTTGGGCTGGCAGTCTGAACATAGCCAAAAACACTACACAGCCACATCACTCTTCACCTGTGTAAATCCCAATAGAACAGTCCTATCTAAACTAAGCTCATAAACAGGCCCCTCTGTATACAGGACTCACTGTGCTACATGGGTTTTGCAGGTCAGAAGTCAGGGTTAAGGACCTATAATAAGCACACAACAATAACATGATTCAAGCCAACTAAATAAAACATAACGGTAATCTACTTCTTGGCCTAAGAGGTCCCAAAAAGGCATGGATTGCACTTGTCAGACATCATGACCTAATTACTCTTATAAATAAATGATTGCACTTTTCAATTTAAGGTCACATGCTGTGTCTGGGAACCAAGGCTGGTTTAAAGTGAGTGTCGCTGAGAGGTTTTACGGTAGTGCTGGGTGTTCTTTACGTTCAAATGGCTATTTAAAGTCAGAACAATTGAGTCATGTTCTGCAACCAACAATCTAACATCTTCTCTCCATATCTGGATGTTTATTCCCCAAATCACTGGCAGGCACACAACGAAGAGGCTCATGTTTTATTAATGACACATTAGGTAACACCAATCGGCTAATATAAATTTGCATATTTATTAAAAAGAAGACATTTATGATTAATGGGACTCTGCCATGCTACATGGAAATGAGGGGAAAACTGGTTGGTAAGGGAATCTCTGATATTACGTTTTTGGACATGGTCCTATATTGCTTCTGTTTGGATCTTAGAGTGATTTTCTTTTCCCACAATCCCCCCACCCCCCTAGTGTTGGCTTTTCATTTGTACCTTTAAAGTACAATGCTTTATTTTTCAGAAAATTACACTGCTGCATGAATACATAGATTCATTTGGTAATTCCAATTCCACGTCCAGGGCATCATGCCTACTTCAAATCGTAAGCATATACGAAGTATAAGAAGACAGTCACTAGACATCACAGGTGCTCTCTCCTGCTTCATTATGCAGATTCCACAGTAAATATTCCACCCATGCCACAAATAAGGTAGTCACATCTCTGAATTTAGACTGAGGGTATTAAAGACACAGATCCCAAGTGAGCAGAAAGGAAAGACAGAGGCTTGAGTGGACACAGAGGTCTCGATTTAAATGTGTCCCATAAAGGAGGTTTAAAAAAATGGGGGAAAAAAAACAGAATAAAAAATTGTCTTGACGACAAGGACATTGTCAGATAAGTGGAGAAGGGCAGTCAGAGAGCTATTTAGAGCGCCGGTAAATGGCCTTTTTACCATTCCGGCTCCCCCCACACACCCCATGGCACCCTCCTCCTCTGTTTGGGGATGGCATTAGAGACTGGAGACTGACATACATTTTTTATAGCTTCATAAAGTCGTCCAATGACCAGGTCACCCTTCTCATAACTAGGGAGCAGAACGCTTGAAAAAAGCCATTCATCACTGTGAAAGGGCCTGCTTGTCCAAGCGCCTTCAAACATGCACACAGTCTGGCAAGAGACGCTCAGCGCAAATGCTAACGTACTTCTGCCGCTAATGCCAGATGACCTTCTCACATCTATTAGCGGGCTGGCTGACGCAGAGGGCAGACACGTGACCTGCTTGTCTCCGGCTGAAATCTCAAACGCAAAGAATACAAATACCAGCCGTGATACCACATATCAGCATTACCATCACTTTTTGCAGTGAAAGAAAGGTAGCGGCATGCATTTCAGAGAGAAAGGTCTAATACTGGTTTAAAACAAGACACAGGCTGTCTCTTGACAAGGTCTCTTAGTGCGCGCTAATGACATTATGTGATACTACCGTAAAGTAAAGTTGAGGCCCATTGCTGATATTGCGGTTCCACTCCAGCTTACTTGGTATTGCTGCAATGTGATTTGGCTTTGAAAATGATTTAAGAGAAGAGCATGACATGCTTTTTAAGTATGTCCCCTTTGATTTGGCAAGCCAGAAGGACCTCCGGTACAGAACTGGAACGCCCCTCACAGAGAAACCATCACACCACTGCAGCCCATTAGTGGGCAATTAGTGACAGCTGGTGGGTTGTCAGGCTGGTAATGGCCTCAAAAGGAATACTCGAGGAATACAAAAAACAATAGAGGGGACTTGATGAGAAGCTGAAATGTGAGTCTTTAAGGAAAGTATTGTGTTAAAAATGTGCGTAATGTACATTGCATTTTCCTTTCTTTTTTCTCCCCACGAACGCGGATTTATGTCAGACAAATGTTTTAATTTAGCCAGTGAGGCAGAAAGCGTTTCCAATAATCATCTTGTCACAACACTCTGACACGAATGTCCAATCCCGCCGGAGAACAAAAATGTGTAATTATCGGCTCAAAATGATCATTTAAAGGATGCCTTATGCTATGATATTCATTCCAGCTGAATAGTGTGGGAGCGCAGAATGAGAGCGGTGCGTTTAGTTATTCAATAATCCTATCGCAAAGTATTCAGAGGGAGCTGCAGTAACTCCCATTTATGTCACAGTGAATTACATCCCTATAGAACAAAAGAGCCAAGATACATCAAAATAACGTACAGGAACACGCAGCAAGGTTGCCCCGGCTGCTTTCTTGCATCCATTTAATAGCCCCATCCGTCGCCTCTCAGTGAAAGGAAGAAGGTAAGGTGGAATTCTGCAGACTCGTGTGCCTCAGCTCACTCGGCCTTTCTTGCCTGTTTTTCATTTCAAATGGTGTGGCTGAACTTTGAGAGGCCCGAAAGGCAGGTCAAGGGGGGAGAGATATAAGTCCTTTAATAATTTATTTAAGAGGTAGTGGGGAGGGTTGGGGGAGGCAGCCAAGGGGAACAAATAGTGTTTCTCCCAGAACCAGGACCTCTCTGACCCCAGGCTGACGTACCTGCAGCCCCAGCCCCATCGCATTAGCGAAATTCTTATTTGATGGCATTTTAATATTCTGCCTTGATGACTTTTTAGCAACATTTACTTTCCGAGGTCTCCCGCGCTTCCCCCGGAGGAAATGAAACATGTCAAAACCCATTACGAAAAAATCAAAATTTAAATACCTCGGCCGTGTTAGTGGTAATACACACGATCTGCGCTGCTCAGAGGCAGGGGCGCACAAACACTCATCTGCTTGCCGGCTCGTAATGAGTCTGTTTGATGGGTAAGCGATTTGTGGGTCACCAAGCATACGTTACAGATCCAATTTAACCCTTGATTGCTTGTTCTCTGGAGGACCCGAGGAAATGTGTTATTGAAATTTAATACCAGATCATTTCTTTTTTTTTTTCTCCCCCCACCTCCCCTGTCATGCTGCCACAAAGGTGTACTAATATGCCTTTCCTCCTGCAGAAGCCTTCAAAATAGTGGAGGAGGCTGAAACGCAATGAAGAGAAGAACACGAGGGAGCGAGAGAGAGAGAGAGACAGAGAGGAAGAGAGCGCAGGTGATGGAGAGAAACAAAGACAATTTTATGCATGAGCGCAAGCCCAGCCTCCTCCCGGGGTCTTGCTAAACACCAATCCAATTAGCCCCCGAAGACGCCACAGTGGTTTCCAACTCAATTGAGTTTTGGCTTTTCCGTCATGTGATTTATGACTTTTACAATGTTGTTATTTCAGTGGCAATGTGATCTGCATGCGAGCACTGAGGGGTACATATGACAGATACAGCCGTGCTGCAATTTCACAGACCCAAGGACTGCAGCTGGCATAGACAGATAGGACTGCCTGACAGTGGAAAAGAGTTAGTCCTCGTAAGAGCTTTGAGGTGCAGTATGTAAATGGCTTGCAGAGTCTTTATCCTCCAGGAGGGATTAGGTTACAGGGGTGGCCTCTGCTGGGGCGTTACTCACTCAAGTGGTGACTCTGCCATGACACTCAACAGGATATGGGGGTGACAGTGAACAACAATGTGAGGAAGCTGCGGCGTTATTAAGTGGGCCTAGGCCTAATCTTTAACCTCACAATGTCAAAAGCAAAGGAAGTCAACCATCACTAAACAATTAGACCAAGACATTCTTGTGCTCAACTGTACCTCAGCTAAAGAAAACATGTGATCAAGCACGCCCAATACAAACTTAATGACAACAAAGATGATGATGTTGCTGATTGGTAATAATAATAATAATAATAATAATAATAATAATAATACAACAACAACAACACAAAGGACTGGGCTCCACATAACAAATCTTCTTTCCCCTGTGTGCTACCTCCCTAGCTTTTTCCTTTACTTTCCTTTATTCCCATTTCCTTTTTTCTGGAAAGTTCTAAGCACATCTGCTCTTTTGAAAGCCTCTCTCAATAAAACATCAAACACTTAGAACATAGTTCTGTAGTGAAGGACTACAGAAAGTCGAGTCAGGAATATCTCTCTTGTTTCAGTATCCTTTCAGGCCTCTTTGATGATGAATCAAACAAAATGGAAAGTGTTCCTTTTCCTGCGCACATGCTTTCTTTCCCCCAACAAACCTTTTCTCTCAATTACTCTTTCTTGTCTTTTTGTTCCCCCCTTACAAAATGCCATTTGTTCTCTCAGTACCTCCCAGACTTGCTGTGGCTTTATGCCTAATGAATCAGTCCAAAGTGTGCAGTGTTGACAGAAAAAAGAGCATCTTTTCCACCACAACTTGCACAGTGATGCGACTCTGCTGAGCGTAAAGTCGGCTTGAAAAGACATTAACAGTATTTGTACAGTTTTCATCTAGACCCAGGTGCTAGTTCTTGACTCCTCTGCTCTAGCTACTGTTTTCTAAAATAGCAGTGTTATTTCTGTTTCTAAGCCATTTGAGCTTTAAGTCTGCGGGGCCCGGAAGGGGAGCATGGCTGTGATCCATGCTACAGAGATGGAGAGCAGGCTTAAAAAGCAGGGGCGCTAATTGAGAGCTCAAGCGAGGAGTCAGCGGGCTGGCTCGCTCCATTCACAGAGTGTTTGTCATTAGACCTTTCTGCCGAGGGAGACAGCGCCAGTGCCGTGCCGGGCCACTCGTGTGTAACCAAGATTTATGCTAATGGGGCCCCCGCATATGCTTATTCCACATATCTACATTAAAGTTAATAGACTGTTACATTGCTTCTTAACCCCGGCTTCCATACATGATTACCTTTGCTGATTTCTTTGCAAAATGGCATATAAACATGGGGCAGGGATTTTTGTCAACGTGTCAGTGGGTTTTGTTTCCGGTGACAGCCCAAGGTTCTCATAATCCTAGCGTAACTTTGGGGACAACGCCATAAACGCCTGCCTGAAGAGGAGGGCCGGCCCTCACTTGAATGCGGTAATGTTCCCCTAGCTGGCAAGCGGGCCTCTGGATTTATCACCATCCTACTGCCAACTGGGGAACCTGCCGCTTGTGCCATTTACTGGTGAGGCCGAAGACCATGTGTTTGTAATTGTATCGTTTGCTGTTGTGTGCACTTGTTCTTCCTTTATAATTTCTCTTTTTCACATTAGCCAGCAATGAACAGTACATTCTATACTGGATGTTTGCATGAAGGTTTTTGGGCATTATTCATAGAGCACCATATTTCCTTTTGGAAATGTTCTTGTTTAACATGCTCAGCACTATAGTAGATTTTATTTATATAACATTAGGCGAGCACACTGTGCCTAGTTTAAATATCATTTCATTAACCTAAATTTGTTTTGGAAAATATCATGATACTGAATTTTGAAAACATGGCACTATGTCAGGTCATTCAGCTCCTAGTTACTGATGCTGGGACATCTGCCATAAAAGGTGAGCCTTTGGCACTCAGCCCTGTGCACTTTTGGGAACTGCTGAATGAGCTGACAATGGGCAAACACCAAGTACATTCTGACAGGTTTTAGAGCAAACATTAATAAAGGTCTAATAAAGAGGCAATTGGCTCATGAGGCAGATGTGAGAAAAGAAAGAAAACGAGAGAAAAAGAGCAAGAGAGAGTGAGAGATGGAGGAGATAGCAGGAGCACATGCAGAGCGGGGCAAAGTTTTCCCTGCTGTTGAATAGGCCCCTGGAACAAGTGGCAGCAGCTTCAGGAACCCACCCCCACCACCCAGAATCCACTTTGCCAGGCTCTTGACTTACAAATTGCTGCTTTAGGGTTGGCTTTATTGTAGCAGCTTTCTTGGGAGTAGAAGAGTGAGGGGAAGGCGGGGGGGGGGGTGAAACAAGCACAGACAGAACACTTACTTTCCCCACGCAATACAGTAAACCAGGGCTTTGGCTAACAGTCGACACATTGTTTCCACTCGTCCCTCACAGAAACTGGCCACAGCGCTGTCAATAACCTCTCTCTTTCTCTACTTTCTACCCTCCCCGTCTTTTCAGTCCACTTGGCTGGGTTTCAAATAAGCCACGGAAAGGAAAAAAAGTTAAAATGCTTAGGACATAAGCCCCTCAATAGCTCTGCTTAATTCCTCCTTTAATATGTCAGACAAAAATATCAGGGCTCTTTAGCATGCCAATGAGCATGCTATGAGAGAAGTGTTCCCAGTGGAGCGAGGACAGAGAAGGGCGACTCCATTCTGAAGAGCTACTGTTTGCACTGAGTAAAGGAGAGAATAGGTATGTGTTCCCCCAGAGCCTACTCTGGCCATCTCGGTGACAATCACACACACACACACCCATAACTGTTCAGCTCACGTAATAGGCTACAAGCTGCACAGTATCAAGGCCTCAACTGTTAAGCAAAATCCTGTTAAATAACCATTAATTACAAGTCTATGGCTACAACTTCTCTTTAGTTATCTTCTCACTTGCCATCAAATATAGATGTTGACATTGCAGTTATGATTGAAAAGGTACAAGCAATGTTGCAAGTGCTTCATTCGGCAGCTTACAAAACATTAGCTAGATGACTGCTCAAATAAAATATTTACTTGATCATTATTGTTTGCATGTGCAGTGTACTTCATTTAAGCACATTACTTTCATAATTGTTCTAAATTACATTTTCCAGCACATTGGCTTCAAGATGGATAATTAATTTCTGCCTTTCTACTCATTTTCAATTCAGTTCCACAGGCAGAAATAGCTGAATACAGCCCAGTTTAAACTGGAAAACAACAAGAAAGACAAATGAGAAGCTCCTTAACTGTCATAACTTTATGAATGGAAGAAATTCTGCACCCTTGTAACTCTCCTAAGGAGAGGCTACCCTACAAAGATCGGTGCAAGGACATGACACACATTTCTCAAGTGACAAAGAACCCTGAGGTGACAGTTAAAGATCTCTCACATTTCGTAATGTCTGTGTTACCACAGCGCAAACGGTGAAGCGTGGTGTTTATGTTGGTTGCCACAGACAAAACCACTAATGTCCAAGTGGAAAACTTAACCCAACTCAAGTATGGTAAACACCACCTAGAGGCTCCAGAACACTATGATCAATATTCTCTGGATAAATTAGACGAAATGTGAAGCTGGTGGAGGAAATATATTAATATGTCAGCTATGAAGCATGGTGGAGGAAGTATATTAGTATCTCAGCTGTGAAGCATAGTGAAAGAAGTATACTAGCATGTCGACTGTAAAGCATGGTGGAGGAAACATACTAGCATGTCAACGGTGAAGCATGGTGAAGAAAGTATACTAGCATGTCAGCTGTGAAGCATGGTGGAGGAAGTATATAAGTCTGTGGCTGCACTATTCAAACTTGACTACAACAACTGTACAGTACAATGCCATGGGCATTTTCTCAGACCCAGATTAAGCCCCAGTCTACACTAAAATGATTTCTAATGATCATTCACTATTAACAATGCTTTTGAATCCAAGACTAGCATCAATCCATGTCTGGAAAACCTGTGTGTCACGTAAATATGACAATGATCTAAACCACAGGATTTAATTATTAAGAATGAATAAGAAATGCAATATTTTAGGACCAAGAACAAAAATGTGAGACTGAAACATATTAATAATAAATTATTGGGCTAAAATAACTGCTGGAGCAACCTTTTAGCAGCAGAAAGTATTTACTTGATGCTACTGCAATAAAGGAGCTTCTGCTACTCACTAAATATGGGGGTTGCATGCTATTTTTCCCACAGTGACCATGACTGCTGAAACCCATTGGTCAATAGATACAAGGTACACTAAATATTTATTTACAGTTTATTATTGTTAAAATATTTATTGTATTTGTACAGTTGCTTTTTTTCTTTTAAAATATTCAACAATTACTCAACTAATTATTACTATGTGGCACAGGGGAGTCAGACATTGGTCCTGGAAGAACATAGCTCAGTCTGAATTGAGCTCATTAAGTCTTTTGTAATATGCTCATGGGTTGAATCAGGAACAGACAGAATATTTAATTCTGCAATACTACAGCACTCCATGTATGAAGCAATTCAGAAATGGATTTAATTACTTCATTTAATTTAATTAATTAGTAATGTTTGTCTAAGAGTAAGTTTATTGTGGATTAACTGTGGTATCCACCATGGATATGTGACATCAACCCTGCCAGTGTTTTAACAGAAAGGCCTCTGGGTTGGCCCTAAGTTTAAACTATATGTGAGAGAGACAGATAGGGAAAAAGACAGAAACACAGATAGACAGAATGAGAGAGAGAGAAAGAGAGAGAGAGAGAGAGAGAGAGAGAGAGAGAGAGAGAGACAAAGAGAGACAGAGAGAAGGAAAAAAGAACGCAAGAGAGTGAGAATCTGAAGTAACAGTGAAACAGTGAGAGAGCTTACTCATAGCCACTGCTGTCCATGCTGCCAGTCTCTCTATCTTACTTTCTCTGCGCACAACAGGGGTTAATGAGAGGCTGAACTACCAGCTCAGTCGCCACGCTAACCAAATGAAGAGAGCCTGCATTATCATTTCACAAGGCAAAAACAGAAGGCGACATATGCCCAGAACCGTCCTTTGGTTTTGTACTCAAAAATATTCATCAAAAAGGCCCCGCTCTCCCATGAGCTCACTGCCATATGTCGACAGAAAATGTCACCAGTGAAAGACATATTAATTCACCAGTTTGAGGACTCCACTTGATATTCATGCCTTCCAAGTATTCTGACCCAGATTCGCTGCTGTGGCGTTAGATCCTGCTCAGCACAGAATACCAGACAGCTGTTATCATGTCCTCTGTACGTGTGCGTTTTGGGGTAGAGCAGGGTTTGGGTGGACTTGGGAGGGGGCAAGGGGGTGGGGGGGCTATCCTGAGTGTCAAATGTTTTAGAGTGTATGCATTCCCAGTCTGCTAAAAATTGGACTTGCTAGTTAAAAAGAGAAAAAGAAAGCTGCGTTCCAAGCAGGTTGCCAAATCCACACAATCACAATATGGCAGTGGACATTTAGACAAAGGGGAGCATATGGGACCTCATTCCACTAATATGGCAGCAAGTTACATACAAAAGCTAGTGAATCCATTTCGAGTCATGCCCAGCATAGTGCTGGACATGAAGAGTCCAGTGTAAGGCAGTGACTGTGAATCAACTTCAGAGCTTATGCTAACCCATCACACACACGCACACGCACACGCTCACACACACACACACTTTTATGCACATATATTACTCAAGTGTTAAAAAATATGATAAGTTTGTTTAGATTCTTTTCATTTCATGACTCAACATTTTCTTTCACCTTAAGCATCTCAATGTTATGAAAATATAATACTTTATTTCCCCCATTTATTTATAACAGAATTTTGTGGAGACTTGGCAACATGCTTGCTTATGGTACTCAGTTTTCTCCAGCAGTGGCAATTATTAGCATGCAATTCGTGTTAAAGAACATCACTTAAAGTGAACAACCAACCATGAAGCCTCACAAGCAGGAGCTCAGATATGCACTTCTTTGCAGTCACAATTTTCAAACAATAGGTGAAACAGTATGTGAGATGTATACTAACAGTAGAGGTAAAAAAAAGAAAAAGTTATTATTAATACACACATGAATCGCTGATCATTTAATTAAAACATTGCATACTATAGTAAAACAACTCTGTCATCCAATCTGGCAAAGAGAAACATGATAGTTGGCATTGTCTGAGAGCCTTCTTTATTTGTAGTGCAAAGCGCCATGTGATACTGCTGCTATAGCGGGCAGTGAGAAAACCACCACAGAAATCCCTTCCTTGGGATTAGTGAGGTTCCTGGGAGGGTTGTGTTTTGGAAGTGGAGTGCAAATGCAGGTTATTCATCCCATTTCAAACGGCAGTGGCAGGAGCCGAGTAAATAACGCTGCTCGCTACAAAGTGCTACTAACAGCCAGGCCTGAAACCCTCTCAAATCAAAGGAAACAGAGAATGTCCTTCAGACAGACTGGGTTTTTAGGGTTAGCTCCAGTTCAGTGACTTCATCGCATGAAAAAGAATCGCCATTCATCCGCTCCTTTCATTTTTTTTCTTCCCCCTCTTTCCCTCTCTCTCTTAACTGTGTGTAACATAAAAATGTTCTGAATCTATCGCTGTGCCTCTGCTCCCCCCTCCATGCCAACACACAAAAAAAGGGTCTTGTTTTGGGTGTCAGTAGGCTCATTGAGATTTCAGCGGGCCACCAGCTTTGCAGGGCCAAAGGGTTTCCCACAATCGACTTCATTAATCTAGCATTTCCGCAACCCAGCCATGAGTTGGCGTTATATGAACCTGCCTTTCAAAACCGAGGCGCAGTGAAAGCAGCCTGACCTAACACCCGGCTGAACCCCGCCTGAGCCAAATCCCAAAGTTCACCCAGACGACAAAAAAAAGCCCTGTCTTTCTTTTTCCCCCCAAGTAGAAACAGGGATCACCCCATGAACCTGAGAGAGGGAGGGAAAAAAGGGCTCCGGAAGATTCTTGTCGGTGTGTATTATTGGGATGTAACACGACACCTGCTGCAATGTTCGCTACCTTTCTCACCTCACCTGCCGGGCTGCATGCTTAGCTCCCGCTAGCTTTCATACGTGTTGCTCTCAGACAGGGAGAGGTCCAACTGATCTCCAATAGAAGGATTAGTGTGCACTGCCAAGCCATTACGTCACATTCAGCCCTGGTTAAAAAGAGAGATCACTGTGACCTGCCAGGAAGTGTCAAAGCATTTTTCAACACAAACTAAAGGGGACTGAATACATTCAGCTCTAACAAAAGACTAGAAATTCTACTGCTTCCACAGTCATTGAATCCTACAAGTATCCAGCATTTTCCATCACAGATAATATCCAAGCATGTTATGCACTTGATGCTATGCATGAGCCAAGAATTGGCTAATAAGTACTTTTAAGCTTAAACGTATTCATATTAAACTCATCATTAACACAGTACTGTATGCGTATATTACATGGATATTCTTTAAAACACCTTGCTCACACTTACGTCTACTTCTGCATCAACACTACATATATACATAAAAGATTTACAAATGACCTAAAATATACATTCCTGTAAGGCTGCAACTCATTCTTGACAGGGTCCATCAAATATAACATCTACACACACAATATATATACAGCAAACATTATTTTATTACTGTTTTAAACTATTACAGTAAATCATTTGAGTAAAGTTATGTAGTGAAGGTCTGTTGTTAGTGGATCTTACCTTGAGAAGAGGGAGCATGACAATCAGCTTTACATGGAAGATGTTTTTGTGTGATTATACCCTTGCTCGGATTAATGCAACAGTGTGTATAACTGATGGAATCTTGCACACCAAACACAATGTGTTATTTAGCAAAGATGCAGCATTATTTTATTCGCCCTATGAAAGACTGCTTGCAAACTTTCGCAATCTGACATAAACTCACTAACCAAAAACAATCATTTTTGCTGTTGGCATGATGACAGCAATCATAACTTTTTCACAAATGCTAAAAGTTGTGTCCAGGCTGCCTAAATTCTTGAGCTATAGAAGTTTCTGGGCTTAAAATGCAGATTCCTGTTTTATGTGAAATTCAATTAGCTTAGAACAGCAGCTTACATTTCTGTATGTTGAAACAACACTTTACAGTTCATTGGTGTTTTGTGAGAACTTAACGACATCCTCATTGATGCCATTAATGCTGTGTCGTTTTTAGGTTAATATTAGGTTTAAAAAAAAAACTTTGTTGGCTGAGCATGCAAAGCTTTCATAAAAAAAACTCTACAATTTATGGTGTCTCCTTTAAAGCATGCACTGTAAATAGAGTGTACTCCTCTGTTATATGGCACATCGATTTATAATAAAGCCATGGATAACAGAAGACCAAAAAGAGTCCCTGTGAGGAAAACACTTAAAAGCCTCATGACCGTGGGAGTTACCTGCCCGTGGGAAATAGCTAGCTAATGGCTAAAAGCAGCTAAGCTAGCGAAGGTATAGAATGATAGCTAGCATGGCATACTAGAGTAAATGTTTAGTTTAAAAGCACTTCTCCTCCTACGCTAGAATCTTCACAACATGGCACTGCTGCACGTCCTTCAATGGCCTGCAGTCAGCCGGAGAAGGACAAGCTGCATTTGGGGTCCCTGTTTCTGCGACGTACGCAGAGTGAACACTGGAGTGCTAAGATTTGTCTCTCAGCTGTATTGAAAAAGACTTGGACATAAGGTCTACTTTAATGATTCAGCTTCAAAAATAAATGAAGGAAGAAAAGTTAAAACATTACAAGACTTTATCTTAATATTATTCAAAGCACGTTTAAGAAATAGTCAAGCCAAGCAGCAAACACATAGAAATGTAAATAATACAAATCATTCAAAGTCGGTTAGCCAGTAAGATAATTTCCCCAACTGCATGCGTGGCTACACAGACATCGGTAAGGAGCTCAAACGATAACGGTTCCCACAGGGAATACGGGTTGATGTTATATCATTTTACATCCAAAACATGCCATTATATGTCAGGGGTCTGCAACATGTGGCTCTTTCACTGGCCTTCGCGGCTCTAGAATTTTAGGTAAAAATAGAATCAGCCCTGTTTTGCTGAGCTTTCTAACACACAGTTTTATCAACGCTGGAATGGTTGTACAACTGCTAATTCGCTGACGTTTAACCCTGAAGATTGGCGTACAACACTGCTGGTCAGCAACGCAGACAACAATCTGGCTGGACTACACTTGCCTACACTGGCCTGGCCTTACTATGGACACTCGTTAGTATCCACTTTACTTGGTTTTCCAGCTAGGTTAGTCTGCACTGAGAACCTACATTTTTCAAAAGGAGACATTTGACAAGAACCCGTTCAGCTTTGGTAGACGTTCCCTGCAGGACTTGCTGGAGATGTGGGAAAAGCGGCTTTAGCTGAAGCTTAAAGCAGAGCAGGGTAAGTCTGTGTTTTGGTGTATATTATATCGTTGAGTGTTATTAAAGGAGGACACAGCTTTATTACAGGCCATGTCTGCTCCAGTCTCACCTCACACATGGAATGGATCCATTAACAGAGTCCTCTCAGCCAACTGTTCTGGCCCTTAACCATAGCTGCTCTCCCTCAACTCAACATAAACAATGAGAGGAGGCTTCAAAATAAGAATCCTTAAATAAGAGCCTAGTACAACATAGCCCAATAAGCACCTATATACAGTGTTAGTCCCAACTATTAACATGCTTTAAGTCTCTCTTACCGTGTCTCCAGCTCTTCCAAAAACCTGTGAACCTGGCCAGGTTTGACATTGTGAGACATTTGAGGATTTTTGACATTTGACATTGTCATGTGACCTCCCTGTACCTGACCGTGCCAACAGCCATGATTGTGGACATTCAGCTAGCTGTGATGCCCTCCATGAGTTATCCTGTTAATGCGAGCATCCTTGGTAGACAGTTGCATGACGCAGATCTACATGCACACAAACCGTTATGAAGACTGCCCTTAACACCCCATCGATGTTGCCATAGACTGCAATGGTGTCGTGGCAGACTGCTATGAAGTGACACCATAATGAGAGACACTACTTCTGTATGTGTAGCTCAATATCTGCAGAATCATATTGGTGCAAAAACAGTGGGGAAACATAATTACACTGGTAATAAGAACTGGTCTAACTGGCTGAGGAGTCAGAGGTGGAGAAGGAGAGCATAGGAGAGAGACAGAAAGAGAGAAAGGCACATGGTGGCAATGGCCATCTAGACCTCTAGGGCCAAATATTACTACATCACACTGCGGGACACTTATCTCCTGATACATCTCTCCCCTGAGAGGATTTTACACTCCAGCTAACAGCAGGATTCAGAGGTATACCAGGTGCATGACCTCGGGGTTAGTGAAATCTACAACCATGCAGGATAAGCATTCTCACTTAGAGGAGAGGAGAGAGAAACGGAGGGGGGATCACAAAGACCCCCTCTATCACTGACACAAACACACACATACATACATAACACACACACACACATTCTAATCTCCGTCATCTAAAGAGGATGATCTTATTTCATGGCCCATCTGAAAACCTGGTCTGTTTAAGGCAACTTGTGTGGTCTTCTACTCTTAAGTATCTCTTCCTTGCCACAAATTTGTAGCAAAGGATGTGGATGATCAGGTGTCTTCTCAAGTAAAGCCTGACATCCAAACAAACCGGAGACCTCGGCTTTTCGGCCATGATCTCACCAACCTCTTCATCCAGGCTCCGTCGCAGTGTTCATTCAGGTATAAACGGCCTTGATTTAGGAGTTATGCGGAGGTTTTCCTTGAAAGTGATACAAGTGAGGACTAGTAAGAGGTGTCGAGTCTCTCAATTCCTCTCCAGGATAAAGCAAGCAAATGAACCGGGCCAAAGGCCAAGCAAGTGAGTGGTCCAGGCCAAAGGCCATTGTAATCTCTTTAAATGGAGGGAACATACCTGCGCTTAGTCAGCAAATTTCATTGTGTTCACTTTTCTATCCTGCTCTTTTTTTTTCTTTCAGAACAAGGTGTGAAAATATCATTCCACATCTCAGAGGGGAAGCTTCCTCCACTATCCTCAAAGCGGCCCATCCCGTCCACCCAATTGTTCTTTGCGTGATCATATAAAAAGATTCGGGAAGCGTTGCAATTTTTTGTCAATGTTGTTGTTGTTGGTGTTTTTCCTGCGTTGAACAATGGGCTTCCGGGCCAGGGTCCCCTAACGGGCCAGCGAACCCCGCTTAGCGGGCCTCCGCCCCCCATCCCGCCCCAGCTATCTCTCTTTCCCCATCTGGCCCAGACCCACTTCCCCAGCCAGAGGGCCATTGTGTGAGGCCGGGCAGCACGCGCACGACCACGGCTAGTCCAAACACGCTCCGCTCGTTCTCTGGAGACCCGCCAAAACAGCCGTTCCTGCTTCTTCCCAGAGGTGAAGTCTGTGGATCAATTAAAGGGACCCGTCATAAAACTTGGCAGGGCAAAATGATGTGGTCAAGCCAGACTAAATCCTAAATGCTGGACGGGATTCCCCCACCCACATGTGTGACGTATATTCATGTAAAAAAAAACATGATCTTGGCAACAATAAAAATAATATAATAATACATTTAATATTTTTGGAATTTTTAAAAAGAAGTTTACATATTTATGGAATCATTGAAACAGGCAAAATCTAATGAACCAAAGAAAAATAATGGAAAAATTTACTAACATAAAAATACAGCCAGAAATGAAGTAAAACACAAAAACAGGTGAAGGACAGATCAGTATGTAAATGTATGGGTGTGAATTCTGCCTCTATTTTTCTATGTGTCCCTGATGGGCTCTGTTTGATGGGTTGGCGGGTGTGCATTTGTGTGTGCGTTTGTCATCGTCCACCCGCAGGAAGGAGGCCCACAGTATGTATGTGTGTGTGTATTGCTGACCCACCCCCCTCTGGCCAGGGGGAAACTGTTCCTGAGCGGCGGTCTCTTTGTGGCACGCTAATCGAGCCTTCCTGTCAGCCGGCGCGGGCCGTCCCAGTGCACGCGGCGCTACGTGAGACAGGCGGACTCCAGTGCTCCGCCGGGAAGTTCTGGGATCAGCAGATAACAGCACCGCTCCCACCTCTGACACACTGCCTCTGGGCGGCCTAACACTCTCTCTATCCCTCACTGGCAGTTTGTCCACTCTCTCTCTCCCTCCCTCTTTCTCTCTCTCTTTCTCTCTCCCCCTCTGGCTATCTCACTTTTTTCTCTTTACTGTATAACCCCTCCCTCTCTTTCTCTGTTCAAATGCGGTCCACGTAGGGGTCACTGTATCCTCAAATTTCAGCGTCTCTGTCAGCTTGCCCACTCAGCCTCATGAGAAGCATTGTGTTCTCTGCTAGTGTGTTCCATAAGCTCATAATGAGCTCAGTCATTGGGGTTTTTGAAGAGGAGCCCATTGTCGCAAATTATCACCACAGGACATAAGACTCAGACTTGTCACATCTAATAAAAGGAACTTAATATTTCCACAGTTTAAGTTCTAACCCAGCGGTGGATTGTCTGAGCATAACACAGAAACTGATACATACACATCAGAGGTGGTGAGAGTAGCCTAAAGACATACTTAAGTATGGTCAAATAATGACTCAGGTAAAAACAAAAGTACCTTTCCAAAAAATGCTGCTTAATTACTGAGTCCTTAGGAAACTGCAGTGGAACTTGTTGCAGTGGTCTGAAAGGAAAACGTGATGCTCCAAAATCATGTCACCAATATAACATACTAAAATCAAACACAGAAACGTATGTTAAATGTTAAACACTAGAACATACCTCACAGATATACTGGAGTAAAAGTGGTTTACATTACTAAGGAAAATACTATCTATCTATCTATCTATCTATCTATCTATCTATCTATCTATCTATCTATCTATCTGTCTATCTGTCTGTCTGTCTGTCTGTCTGTCTGTCTATCTATCTATCTATCTATCTATCTATCTACACTTTAGAGGATTTTAAAACAATATGTTAGATACAGATGTATTTCAGCTTTAGGTCACTCTGTCAAATAGTGGGTCAAACATTTACCTGCAGTGGGTGACATCAAGCTCTTTAAGCAGTCTGGAAGGTTTGAGAAATTGTATTCGACTTTCAGAAGCTTCTCATTGGCCAATTGTCACCCACAGAGTAAATATAATACACTGTGGCTGTATCCAAGGGCCTACCTTAAAGCTATGTTCAGACTGCCAACTCAAATCTGATTTCTGGCACATGCAGAGTGTATCCAGAGTGATTTTTGATGTTCTGGTCAGCAAAAAAAAGTCGCATTTGAAGGTGCTTTTAAAAGTGATTCCAGTTGGATTCTACAGATGTGTCTCGGTCTGGATGCTCTGGCTGTCTATCTTTTTCTACACTCACAGCAAGCACTGACAATGTCAAACCCGGAAGTGCCGGGATTGAAGAAAAGTGCTGTACAAGAGTTCTGTACTGCGACTTGACTGAGCAATTGTTTGGAGAGACACTTTCGTCTCTCGTGTATCCGCATGCTATAGTTATATCACCAGCGTGGTTGTGTGGTTATTGACACCTACATCGTTACCTTAGAAATCCCAGGCAGTTGATGTGTGACACACAAATACAATGAAAAGTCATATCAAAATATCTGATCTGAGAAGCAAATAAGGATATATACAACTAATTATATCCAAAATAAATAATAATAATTCTTGGGACCAAACAGACACTCCATTGAAAGAGACACTGATCAAATTTAGCCAGAAAGGTACACACACACACACACACACACACACACACACACACACACACACACACACACACACACATACACAACTGGAACTGGAGCAGGTGTGGATGATTGTGGATAGAACTAAACTTCGCAAGAAGATCGATCTTTAAGACTAGGGCTGGGCTGCATCCATAATTGCACACCTAAGCAGAACATGCTAGATTTGATCCAGTACTTTTCGGCCATTAAAGAAGTATGTGTGTTCAGTATATAAGTTAAAAGTATTTAATAATGGACGCACTACATCCTCGATCTTTCACCTGTAGCCTCTTGTTACCAGTGCCAAAGTGCAAAGAGCTTTACCTATTTCTAAATATTTAAAATTAACTATACAAACTGCCTCTCTTTTTATACGTACAAATCACATGAAGCCTTTAGATTTAAAATATGCCATTTGCCCATTTGTAAATAAACAGTAAATAATTATACACATCAAACATATAACAACATAATAATAATAATAATAATAATAATAATAATAATAATAATAATAATATACTCTCCAATGTATGCTATTATTGAACCGAGCCATTTAAAAATGCCATTTAAGCCTTTGAGCTTGTGTGCACTGCATGCTATATGAACCGACTTTAAATGGGAGTGATGCATACACACACACACACACATCCATACACACACATTTTAGACATGTTTTTCTAATCCTATACATCAAATTAAAACTCTACATGGCACTTTTATGTCCACCTTAGTGTTGTTGAGTTGAGATTGCTTACCTTTTCTTACTAGGCCAGTTTCACTGCAGTCCTGACAGTTACTTTGTTCTTACTAACATACCACAATTACCTACAGTGTATGTTGTTGTCATTACAGAAAACAGAAATCATGCTATTGACCAAACATTAAATGACTACTATGGGCCTAAACAAACTTTAGTCAGAGAGATTTAAACCCTGAAAAAAAAACCCAAAGTATCAGCATTCACCTTTCTACAACACCATGCCCTAAAAGAATTCCACAAGAAGCTCCTACTCTAAGACCTGTATTAAAAACACACTGAAAAGTGAAGGTCATCTGGACAAAGGACTTGCCCAGTGGCCACTAACCATCCTCCTGCACCTACACTAACCATCCTCCTGCACCTATTGAGCTAGCCAGTGAAGTTAATTATCTGGAGCATGTGTGAATGGTTGTGGTCAGATTTAGACTTTGCAGGAAGGTTGATCTCCAGGACTAGGGTTGGGCTGCATCCAAAATAGCATACTTAAGCAGTGGAACACTGGCAGAGTAGACATCAAAACACATACTCTGAAACTGTGCATGACCTACATCTCCATATACTCAAACATTTCATTTTTCTCACAACATGGGACATTGATAGTGGAGTTTGAAGTTCATTTTATGCTTTAGCATTTATAAACAATAAGGAAAGCTTTTTTTGTCTAAGTTCACAGCCTCTTCTTTCTCCGTACCTCCCTTTTTCACCCCCTTCTGTTCTCTATTTGCCCCTATCTTGGCATTTCTCTCCTTCCCTCTTCATCTTCTCTCCATCTCTCTCCATCCTTCTATTTCTCCACCGTTTCTGCTTTATTTTTACTGCTCATATCTGTCTATTATCTAGTGGAACATGCTGGTGGGTGAAAGGAAAAGGCTCATCACTATATTATGTTGGGCATTAGTACCATAACTTTTCAATATGAAGCAGAATTTGGTTTTCAATATGGAAAGAAATCCTCTGACTGGTGAACAGGGTTTCACTAGCCAGTCTCCTAGCAGTAATATCTTTACAACGCAAGGAAAGGTCAATTACTTATTGGAGGCAGGCAAGCTATTAGCATTCATTTAAACTGGTCCAGCTCACCAACACTCCTAAACACAGATCATCTCGCTTTTATATTCACCTCAGCTGGTAACCAGCAATTGACAAATCAGCTTGCAGTTCAGAGCAAAACTCCCCACGTTTGGTGTTGTAGACTGAAATAAATGTGACCTTTACTAAAATGCATGAACTGTCTGCTTTTCCCTGAGCTGAGTAAACCGTGTGCTGAACAGTTACTGAACCGCACAGCCAGTACACCACAGACTCCCAAGGTTAATTAAATGTACACTGATAAAGGAGTTACAGGCCGAGTTTACCTGCCAACATATTAATTTCATTGTCACAATACTGCTAACAGGTAGACAAACGCGCTCTGTACCTACTCCAGCTTGTCTAAACAGATACAACACATTGGTAGTTCACTATTAACCCACCATGTTTGGTGTTATAGAAGCTAATGTTACTTATACGGGTACACATTTCCTCTGATCAGCTACTTTAAAATGGTGTCCCTTTGCTTTGCATGGCTCTTCAGCCCCAGGGGGATCATGGGATAGGACAGTGTGCTGTGGTGGCATACCTCATAATCTTTCCTAGGGAAAAGATTAGGGAACTTTCACACACTGTTTTATGTAAATCACAGATTCAGATACACTAACTATTCTGGGGTACTACTGGAAGCCTTGGTGACCACTAACCTGGCCTAAAGGAGTGTATTGTGGTCAAGTTTAAAAGTGTGAGAGTTTTAATCTGAAGAACATTTCACCTTTTTTGCATGGGCAATGGCAGCATCATGTTATGATGGTGTTTTGCTGTAAACAGGACTGGGGCACTTCAAACTAAATTGATGGCATCACATGTGCTCAAGCAGGATTCTTTCACATTAGATTTGCTCGAACAACCTGGCCTGGACAAGTCTGCAGTGGTGTTAAATCTTTTGTAGACGATCATCTGAACAAGAGAAGGATTGGTTTTTAATATTTTAGAAACACTTCTTGACCCCTTCCCTATCTCATAGGCATCTGTAACCTTCTTACTGAAGGCCTTAGAAAGATCTACACATAATACCACACACAGTAGCAAAGAGAAATCGGATATAATGGAATCAGACTTAACACTGGAAAGTGATAAAGTGCTTGTGAATGTGAATAGCCAGGGTCAAACGTTCAAACAAAACTCTACATGTAGTACATAAATGAACATGCTTCTATTTAAATAATAAACTAGTAAAATTACCCACAAATACTCTGTCCAGATACATTTCTGTTCACAGTGAATTAATATGTAATGAGAGAGTTGAGCCCGAGGCAGCACCAGCAGGTAGGAAATGTTATGGCCTCCTGTAAGGGTGTTTAAATTTATATTACATATGTCTTTCTAGCGCAGATGGGGAAACATATTTTAGCATCCACTATTTAAATGATTTTACTTCCCCAGGCCATGTTATAATTGTATTTTCAACATTGAGATTACAACAGCTGGACAGTAAGAGTAGACTAGCCCTATTTATGTCCCTCTAAATCTTTAGAAAAGTTTCAAAGAGTCTACCTTGTCTCGCTTGAGCCACAGGAGGTGGTCTACAGTGGTGCCAATTTAGTATTGAATCGTTGCTTCTTGTCTGCAAAAGTTTTCTATTTTTGTATGGCATTTTGTGTCTGCTCAGAAGTGTGTGGTCAATAACTGGAACAGACTGCA
Organism: Prochilodus magdalenae; assembly: GCA_024036415.1. NCBI lineage: Eukaryota > Metazoa > Chordata > Actinopteri > Characiformes > Prochilodontidae > Prochilodus > Prochilodus magdalenae. Next base: position 242,728 of record JAMWET010001850.1, read on the forward strand.
CGCTCTCCCTCTGGAAGAGGAGAGTCACCACTACAGCGTGTCCTGCAAAACTGTACAGCTCTATTCATCTAATCGGATTATGGTGCTATCTGCGAAAAGTGGTCTCCAAGGACCATCCCTCCCCTCCTCATATTCAAAATCTGTCTTTTTTTTTTTAAAGCATTTTAACAAATGCCTTTATCTGTTTAAATATTAAGGTTATTGAAGCATTCATGGATTTGTCATGAGGGATTCTTCAAGGACTTCACAATCTTACCGGCTCTACAATAAGATGCATATCAAATTTTGAAGGAAAAAAAAACTGAATGGAAGTTCTGTCCTCCTTTGAGTGCCTCTGTTTGTAGAATTACAGGAGGGAAGAAGAATGCAGAGCTAATTATTTCAGACTGAAGCACAGCTGACAATGAGCATGCCCTCATCGTGATAGGAAACCATGATGGGTGGGAAGACGCAAAGCCCACTGCAGGGCCACTTCAGCTCATTTTGCAGAGAAAAAGATGTTCTGATTGGAATCGGCCAGAAGTGTAATGAGCATGTTGATTGAGAGGCTGTGTACGTACAAAGGTCTTTTGTAATGATGACTGATGCACAATAAAGAATGAATAAAAACAGGACATAGACAACTAATATAGTCTATCAGTATTTTGTTGGTAGCGCCTCTTTATCACACTTTAATAGAGTTTTTCTTTGCTTTGTGTTATAATGTTTCTCACTGCTGTCCACAGATCTTACATGTTGACTAGAGATTTCTACTGTACACAGCCATGCAGGTCCTCAATGGGATTAAACTGTTCCTTGAAATGACTCCTTATGAATCATATGGTTGGAAGTTCCAGTCATTTTGTGTGATTTTACTCCTGTAAGCGAGTAGAAAGTAAAGGCCTAACAACAAGGCTTCACTAAACCATGCATGACATGATTCTTCCTTTATTCTTTTGGACTGACAGATAAAAAAATGTGCAACATGGCAAAAAATATAACATCATAATACTTGATGACATTTTTCACAGTATGTATCATGATATTTCAATTTTGGAACTGCTGTGAAACAGTTTGGAATACACGAAAGCAAAGTATTTTAAAGAAAATGAAAAAGTACAATGCTTAAAACATTTTGTAAACATGAATAAATGAAGTAAAATAAGGTCACCTATGAATGAAACATACCTAATAGCATGTAATTCTTTCACAAGTATGAATAACAACTATTTGACATGGACTAGACACATTTCTGGATGTAGGCTACGTCAATGTTGAGCCACTGGGATTTTTGCCACTGCTGGTATAACAGCCCAATGGCTTTTAGTAAGGTGTTCAAAAGCATGCATATGTCTAGTATATTACATGGGCTTAGAATGCAGCACAGTCAAGCACATTTGTAGACTTGAGCTATTCATTTTCTAAGTACTGATGATAGTTATGACACGCTCAGAAAAGCATCTTGTAATGTCATATATCAAGATAATGATAATGCATTGTCTTACTGCCCAGCTCATATTCTGTAGACTCTGGGCTGGTTCCAGATCCATTCCTTTCACACAGGGGCCAGCGCAAAGAGGGCACCTCCAAACTCCCCCTTTAAACGCATTTGTTGGGAAGGAGCTGGCCATCTCCCTGTCTCCCCTGGTCATTATATCACCCCCACCTTCTCCACACACCTTTATAAATGTCAGACAGGAATACATTTTATTTGAACAGATATCACCCTGGAAAATGGGGAGCTAGGAGCACGAAGGGAAAAATGGACGAAGAAAAGTTTTTTTTTCACCTCCACACACGCTTCCACTAATATGATTTGTCGGGCAAATTGTGCCATTAATCTGTTTCTGTTTGACAGCGTGAGTGAGAGGTGGTGGAAATAAGGACCCAGAGAGCAGAAGTGGGGGGAGAGGGCCCCCCAGTCTCTCTCTTTGTGGCAGGGAGAGGCCAAGCCGGCGGCCCTCTTCCTTTAAGGTAAACATTTATTACTTCAGGGCTGCCCAGCGAGCTGGAGGCAGTCACTTCACAGGGCTGTAAATGTCATCTTCCCTTTGACACGTGGCTGACAAATGAGCCCTGGCTGGGGTGGCCTAAGAGATCCATCGGCCTCCTCCTCCTTCTCCTCCTCCTCCTCTTGGGCTGGACAGGAGAAAGTGAGCTCTGATGACCAAAGATCAGAGCCTGGCCAGAGACCGCTGCATTACCTCATTCCGCACGCTTCTCAACTCCTTGACAGGCGAATGAGATTTGCCTCCGACATTCCGAGATGGAAGGGGATTAGTTTTGCAGCGGCATGACATATAAAACTGTCCGAATTATTCATTCTGCTTACCTTGAGCATGGCCGCCTCAGTTGAGTATAGGTTTGTGTTTCGTGTGTTGTCACCACGGGCTTCATACCCAGACTGGGCTGTGTAATTTTAAGTGATAAGGAGAAGGTGAGTTGACAGGTGTGGCGCGTTTTTAATCTTGGGCCTGGCCTACTTTAGCTTTGAGCTCCGTCAACTAATCACGCCACGATTTTGTTTGCTTATTAGTCTGTTTACTTCAATGTCAAGTTGAGGTGAAATCCTGGCTCCTCCAATCAGGTGATTGATGGCCCTTGAAAGAATTAGCAGGTGTGTAATTGTCCCCCGGCCATCGCTTCCTTCCTTTGTTTGTGGATGGCTACTGTTTTCGGAGGCACTCCGCGCAGCTCCTCAGAGGTCGAGGTGCCGGAAAAAGTTTGTGGCGGTGTAATGGGCCTGGCACGGCGCAGCTTGCTGTGGGTTTTGACCCGGACCAGAACGCAAGCCGTCAGCCCGAGCGGAGGCACTCTGGCAACTGCCTTTCAGCGCCATTAATCAGCCGTGCCGAGCAGTGTCTTCCCTCCAGATGGGGAAGCTCTCCAAAACCCAAGAAAAATAAGCAGGCTAATTAATTCTTATCGGCACAGGGCAATTAGATGGAGGGCTGGAGAGAGAGAATGAGAGAGAGTGCGGGAGAGAGAGCAGGGGGAAAAAAGATATGTCACCCTTAGCTAGACACTAGACTTTGTAATATATTAACACGTCTGAGCGAGGTTTGGGCGAGGGCCTGTATTTCACAGCATCGGCTTCAGGACAGAAGGAAAGGAGGTGAGAGAGGAAGACACCGCAGATAGAGGTTAATGAATGATAAAGAGGCAAATGCACTCTGGGATCAAACTCCTAAAGCTGTGTGTCTGTGACTTTCAGGGCCCCACAATCAAAGCTCCACAAATACCCAGCCTGCTGTATCTCTGTCCTGCCAATTCTACTTAGTCACCAAATCCATGATACATATCTTGGTCATAGCCTAATCATCTCAGTTGTTCTGTTGAGTTCTAAAGAGCCCCCATTATTGTCCATTGCCTTTCCCTTAATTCAGTACTCTCCGGGTTCTATGTTGAAACAGCTTTGCCATTCAGTTATGCAGGTAAATTTGCAGGTAGTTTTAAGTCAATATGAGGGAGCTGTAACAGAAACTGTTACAGAACAGAATCTAACATAGTAGTATCTGTACAAACAAACAACTGCACGGTTAGCAAGGCAGTGTGCTTTTGAGAGATATACAGCGTCTAAAACGTCGTAAGCAAGTCTATTTATGATTACATAAAGAAGTTGTTACGTAAAAAGTCATTACTGCTATATATAACTATAACCCATAACCCCTAACCCATAAGTGCCCACCGTGACATATGTATTACAAGCCCTTAAAAAGTCTGGAAGGTTCCACATACAGCTTTAGCCTTCATTTAAACTCATGCAGTCCCTAAATGACCTATACTGAATATCCTAAATGGGGTCACTGGTGACTTCATTTCTAAAATGGCAGTATGATTGGTAAGTGAATAAGACAAACCAGAATCATTTGAAAAGTTTGCTTTTTGTCTGTTCCATCCCATTTAAAACATCCTAATGCTTTGTTGGCATGCTCTATGTTACATACAAATATTACATTGCATATGTCCGTCCTTAGCACACTGCTACTATATTCTTTAGCAGCATATTTGCTAGAACCAGATATTCATTTCAATGCAATTTATTTAGGCCGTCTTGTCATTTTTCCCCCCCAAGATAATTACACAACACTGGGGGATTTTACCCCATGCTGATTCACTCCATACTTACACACTAACCTGGTTGATACCTTACTGGACTGTAAAAAAAGGTATTGCCAAATCTTGAAAGTCGAATAGACATTTTGTACTGTTGAGGGATGTAATGCACTACAGACTATTTCATGACAGAACATCTTGAAAGGCAGTTTTAGGGTGTAACAACCGGACACAGAAGGCCAACAAACATTTAGACAGCTTGATTTTAATTGGTGGGGTATAATCATACCTGTTAAATACATTGGCAAAAGTATGCAAAATGCAAAAGTTAAATGTTTACCGTTAAATATTTTTAACACTGGACTAGTCTTATAGTGTAAGACTTTTCTTGGCACTCTACAGCCCATTTGGTTCAAGATATTGTTAAGTAGTAAGAAGTGCATGTTCTGATGTGGTGGAATAGCTAATGGTCTATTAGATTCTTTTAAGTAATTCACACATGCTATGACAATAGCCATCTACGCTTACGTATGCCAAATTATCTTTTGTCATAATGTAGGTTACAGTCATTAGAACTTGCCATTTGGGTGTGTTACATTAAGAATGAATCATCTAGGCCTTATTACAACAATGCAATGCACTTTTCAACAGTCTTCCCTGAGGATTTCATACATGGATATGCTTTGGCCTAGATAGAGGAAATTTGCTTTTGGACAGAATCATTAAAGCCCAGAAATTGCATTTGCATCGTGTGTAATCAATAAAAAATCCCAAAGGACTCCACAGCTTCTTCTATTCTGGAGATTCATACTAATTAGCACCATACTGTTCACCCAGATACTGTTAGTTTAGCAACAGAAATAGCCATTTTAATTCAATAAAAGTCGAGATCATTTAGGAACTATTACAGTAATTTATAAACCACACATGTGACGGTAGCATATAAATGCACATAATGTTTATTCTTTCATTATTGCAGTTGTGGCACTAACTAGGTAATTTTACCTAGTTAGTTATTTTTTTGTTATTTTTAGCCCTTGGTAGTTCTGCATGCCAACTAAATTTAGTTCATACACTTTGGATCAAGCAACATGTTTTGTTGACTTTCTAGGTAATGTTGTATATTTACTGTCACACTTTGTTTGCTAAATTTAAACGTATTGGGAAAATTACAATGTGTATTTTTTGTTTCATATTTATCCACTATAAATACAATTTCTGCACTAATAATCATATTTAAACTTTTCTAAGAAAATCTAGTCTTTTGCCCAGAGGTGTTAAAACTTTTGCTTTATTTCATCAATGAACAATTCATCAATATCCGATTTAGCTATTTAAAAATGTTACACTTAAAACTTTAGGTTTCCTCTACATAGATTATCTGTGTCTGGTGCTTGTATTGTAATTTGCATTGTACTGTTATTGGCACTGCATTGTGCAGACCACCCCATAAATATGAGCAGCACAGCCCAACTGTACATGCAGCTGTTAATTTGGTTATACATAATGCTCATACCTGGAAATCTTGTAGTCCAACAGTTTAAAGGAGAATGCATAAATACAACACACAGAGCTTATCATTTACATTACATTACACAATCCAAAACCTAGAGGGTTTGTCCGAGTGTGCTGGTGTGTCATTTCTGGCTGCAATGCATAAATGAAGTCATGCTCATCAATCAAATCATGATCACTGGAAAACTCTACTATGTAGATTAAAAAAAAAAAAACTACAAGCTGGGAGTTGACCCAATGCTGAAACATCTTCTTCCTACAAACCAGCAATCTCTAAATGTCTGCACCTTACGCATCACACCCCACCACCTCCTATCTCCTCCATGTTGCTTAGCCCTCTTTCTGTCTTTCCTCTGTTTATCATAAAGGTGAGTCTGGCCTATTAGCTCATGTAGAACCCACCCAAACCCCAAGTCTCTTGCATTATTCAGTCTTACGAAGGGTGATCAGATCTAGCACAAACTTACAGTAGGGTTAGATGATATGAGATGACACGCAATAGAGTTTACTAGTTTACTAGTGTGGTGTACTAGTGCTACATTTAAAATTAGCCATTAGCCACCTGGGCCCAGTGCTTTCTATTCATCATTTCACACACTCAACTGCCCTAGATCCAATTAAACAGGACTAATTATGCACTCTTTCTAATGAAATATGAAGTCACAGTGTTCTTTAAGTACATCATTTTCATATTGCCCACCTCTTTCTTATAGTGCAAAAATGTGTTATCCCTTAAAATACTCTGCAATAACGATACAGGTATATAGCAGAGGAGTTTTCCAAGCATTCAGCCTGTTCACACAGTGTATACAGTCAGAGTGGATACATATATAACTTGACATGAATAAATACATGACTGCGAATTGTGAAATACTATGTAATCTGTAAACAGTTTGTTCACTCTATGGCTGAGATTATGTGGACACCTGGCCATGATATCTATGTGAGCTTGTGGGACATCTCATAATGAAATCCACATGGAATCCTATCTCATAAAGTGCCACCACACAAGTGCACACCACTTATTTAATTCAATATGAATATGAATTCCTCTGAATATGAAAATGATGGGTAAAGATGACTTGCTGACTAAAGAGAGAGTCCCAACCTCATATCTGGACTCAATGTTAATTCAGAAACAGCTGCTCTACATTTGGTTAATATGGAGTTTATTCCAAAATTGACAATTATGACTTAAACAGCTGTTTTCACATAGTTTAGTTTCTACTTACTATTTTCGAACCACAATACTGGTTAATAATTTCAACAAAGCTTTAATGGGTGGATTATTGAGAGGCAAGGATACTGAGAGACATTCTAAGTGATGTTTACTGTACAAGGTAATGTTGATCTTGCCTCAGTCTCAACATCATTTTGCTTTGTCTTTCTAGGGGTAAGGTGGAATAGACGATTGTCCTCAAGACTGAATCAAATGTCACTATCTGAGGTAGCTGAAGATGAACATCCCTCATTACATTACAAGCATTTTGCTTGAGCTAAAATGTAGTATAGTGGAAAATCACCAGAAAGCAGAAGACTGCACCTGCTATGGTTTCCTTGTTCATGCTGAAAGTAGAAAGAGTCCACAATCTCGGCTCTCTGAAAGGATAGCGTGCAGATACCTCACCCTCATCAGTCACAAGTCCAGGTCAGAAGACTCAGAGAAAAAGCCATTTCTCTCAGTAGATGCCTGGCTCCCTTAAACTTCCCTGTGTCACAAAGTCATATTTAATTCAAGTTTAAACCCTTTTCCTTTATGATGAATCACTGAGAGGCCCACAGGGCTGATATCTTTTTTTCCCTCTCACCTTTGTTCTCACTGAGACAAAGACCTTCAAACAGTTTAGGTCATCGCAAAAAGGTTACTCCCATCATGCAACAGTTTGTGTGAGCCACAGCAGCTGAAGTTTTTCTTTAAAGGTTCTTTGTGGCTTACAGGATGAGTGCGGAGAGGCAGTCATTGGCGGTTGATGACGGGAGGGCGTCTCCAGAGCCTTAACCTAATTAGCTCAATTTACCTCCTCCTCTGTGCCACCGCTAGCATCTGCTGCACCTGGTGGGAACACTCACCTGAGAAGCAGACGCTTCTGGGTGGAGACCATCTCAGAATATAAATGCTTAGCCAGTTCGTACAAAGTAAGCATGTCTTCCAGATTCATGATGTGATGGGGAAGATATATAAGATTTATTGGAATGAGTATATCTTTACTGGCTGAATACACCTACACGTAGGAGAGTTTGTCTTGATAATATCTGTCTGCTAACGCAAATTTATAATACAGAATTCAAATTCCCCATTTAATAAATATGGCTGCCACTTTAGAATAAGACTGCCCTTATAAAGGGTTTATAAATGGATTAAACTGCATTTAAAAAATGTAATTAATTAAGTGACAAACACCTGAAACTCAATAATAAGCAGTTATAACACATAAACAGAAAGCCAACATTCTTTTACACTATTAAAGCTCAAGTTTATGGCAAGTTTACTGATCTTTCCCTGTCTTCTCCATCAGTCAGCATTAAACCTGTCAGTGTAAGCATGTATACATGTTCATCAGATCTCTTTATTAATATGTTATAACGGCTTATTGATACTTTTTAAAGTGTTTAACTACCTCACTTATGATGACCTAATGATGTTAAACCATTCATTAACACTTTATAAAGGTGGTCATGTTCTAAAGTCGTACCTAAATACCTGTATGTATTGCAATATGTTTTTGCTGTCATAAGAAAAACTTGTGACTTTTTAAAAACTGTTTGGGAATGACAGCTCTTTACATTGTGTGGTCTTTTCATGATGGATCATTAGAAATGGTGCAAAGTTACTTCTTATGTTAATGCATGTGAAAGTCAAGAACTTTTTCTTAAATTACAATCTTCCTGTATCAGGCAAATGTTCTGTGTTAAAACAGCAGTAATTGTCTTCTTAAAATTTAGAAAGCAGCGTTTCTGAGAAATACACATGGTAAAATATTGTACAAGTTGCCCTGTAAAGCCTAATGTATTCATTTGAAATGTTGTCAGTTGTCAGGTTAGATTTTGTTAAGAACTGAATAATTATAAATAATTTATAAATAACAATTTATACAAATTTGAAGAAGATATGAGCACAACAGTGGGCAATTCACTTACACTCTTAGATGAGTTCTGAAATACTCTTTCAATGCGCTCTCAATCACCAGATTCATCAGCTTGGGGAAAGGAATCTGAAGCACAAATGTTCTTACACACATTTAAGCAACAATGCCAATATGCACATAATTTGAGCAGGTTGAGAGGAATTTGGGGCATGTATTTATGGAAAAGTTTTGGGTGACTTTTGACATTTAATGTTTGCTAGAAGAATTTGCATCTCAGCTCCTGTAAAGAGGCAAAGACACCAAACATGTCTTTTCTGATCAACTACCTCCAAGCTAAGTGAAAAATTGTTTGCCTTTATTCCTTTAGAAACAATGAAACTCCCTTTGATTCCTGTTTTATTTACTCTTGAACTCAAATAAAGACTTCCTCTACATGTCCTGTATTCCATGCACTGGATTTAAGGCCAAAGTTACATAACACACAGGGTAACATTGAGCTCACAGTGCATGGCTCTCCCACCCACTCCATGGCCTTCCCACTGATCCGCCATGTATTTTTTATTGCTCTGTACGCCTTAGACACTTGATCTCCAACATACACCGTCACTGTCCTTCATGACGTCACACGCAAGCTCTTCAACCCCATCTGTCCATGTGAGGGAATCTATTATTTCCCCCCTCGTCCCACATGGGAGGGGGGGGGTGGGGTTGGGAAAGGTCTCCTGCATCATTATTTTCCCCTTCCAAATGTAACTGACTTTAGCGCACAACCCTAATTTGCTTGCCGTAATTATAGGTCATGCTCCCCCTTTGTAATTTAGAAAACCTTTTGTTCTTATCAATAATGAATGGGGCTTGGGCAAATCGCGCCACTATAATATTTTGATATTATGAAAATGCTAATGCGTCAGGGACCCCGTGCCTTATCGGCCAGGTCCGATGCTCTATTAAGCATCCTGCAGAAGAAGTCGGACGCAAATTGCTTATGTTAATGCCCCTGTTGTACCCCAGACAGGATGAGGAGTCGGCAATTAATTTCTTCCAGGCGGCGGATGGACAGGCAAATTTATTTCCCATCCTCAGACCGGCGACCACCCCTCACCCTCCTCCCTGCCATCCCCCCCCCAACTCCCTTTCCATTCTCCTTTCTGCCTGGAACACGAGTGAGGAAAAGGTGGGTAAGAAGTGAGGGAGGGAAAAGAGGAAGAGAGATAGGCAGACATACAAGGGTAGTGGATCCATGACCTAATTGGTCACTGGAAAAAAAAGAAAAAAAAGGAAGAAGACTGCAGCAGCAATGGCAGAGGAGAAGTGCGGCGGCGTCTTCATCCATTCCGCTGACAGTGTTTTCGCAACTTAAACCTGTTTTATTAATTACGTTTGACATTTCCCTAATTAGTTTCATTTAAATCACATCAGCTCCTAGCGCACGGCCGTGCCGTACATCAATTCAGCACAGAGCCTCGGAGCTTTGTGAATTAGAGGGAAGGAGTGTGCTGCGGCCTTGTATAATTACACCGAATAGGTAAGCGCTGAGGGGTAAAGCCATACATTAAGACAACTGGATCGCTGCATAAATGACCTGCGCCTTTGCTGAACCATTTCCATTTATTGTTGTTGTATTACTCATGTTGTGATTCAGCCATTCATGCTTGATGCAGCCGGGAAGTAATTGCCGTGCTGCTCCCAGCACCCGACCTCATTGAGCGGGGTATGTAAAGGTACAAAACATCTAGACCTATTCATTCTTCTGCTCTCAGCGATTTTCATTAGAGTAATCGAAATGCCTACGCTTCCATCATCACTCAATACACCTGCATTAATTAGTCAATAGACCCTTCTTGTATAGTGAAATATGTATGCCAGTCCCGTTGAATAAAAACCTGAAGTAATGTGATCTTTCCAAAAGGATATTCATTGATTTCCCTTCACATTAAGTCACATTACTCTCAGTTTCTAGGCTCGCAGTTGTAGCTTGGTATTGCGCTATCCTTAACTCACTATGCACTGTGTTTTCACATCTATTTGACCTTTCTTTCTCTTTTCACAATTCCTCACTACAGCCAAAAGATCCGCTTCCTTGATGCAATCACCTTAACCCCTCCATGTTTGAAGATCATTCTTGCACAATCCAATATCAGAAATGTCAATAATCAATAGCTTACCAGTTAAATGCTAATATGCACACACTTCGTGGTCCCTGTGAATGATCCACCCTAAGCCAGCGAGCCTTTCCATCAATACCAAGCGCTAGCTGCTGTACACAGGGATAGGAACCTCTGATTACAGCACAGAGCAGAAAGCCTGTCACCCGTCACGGACTGAGGAATTCTTAATGTCAGCGTTTATTAATTTTCAGAGAGTGCCCTTTCGCTAGTGCAAATAGCGTGAGTCGCTAAGCATCCGTATCTCTGTTGTTCTTATGACATCATGTTACATAACTCCACAGGAGAAGATAAAAGTCTAAACTTAACATCTGTTATTGTTATTTTAAAACTTCTGAGTGTTTGCTGTCCCAGGTTTGCTTTGCTCCATTTGCCTTGAAATGATCACCCAACAGGAAGCTGGCAGCTGGTATATCTTCTATAACAATGATGAGAGAGCGTTTTATTTAATCCAGTTTCTTATATCCTTTATGGCACATTTATTTACTTACCCAGTTATCTACTTACCTACCTGTGACCTGGTTATGCATTGTTGCATTGGGTTGTTTTTACACTAGGGTACAGAAACATTTTTATTATATATGCAATTATAATTTACACAGTGGAATTAAATTTTGCAATATTTTAGAAGCTCAGTATTATTCACTATTACAGTGACTTTGTGAAAAAGTTATGAAATGATATACAGTTTTTATTTGTTTTATCTGCCTTATACATTCTCTACTTTTGAAGGTTTTTTTTATGAATATCGTATATAAAGATATACAGATCATATCAGTGATTTTAGAATCATCTACAGCTCTGATTGTTATTGTGAAAGTATATAAAGTTCTTCTTTATTTTTGCTTGCTTATTTCCAGCTTCTTAGTGTCTTAATATTTCTTTGACTAACATATTTGAACTACTGGCACCACTTTAGAATAAGATGAGCCTTATAAAGGGTTTACAAAATTGTTTCAAATTAGTTTATTAATGGTTATTAGGTAGGTCATAAACACACTTTAAAAAGTATTCATGAACAGTTATAACAGCTTGATAACAATGTGAGCTGTTCTGTCGAATGAACTTGTATGTGTGCCTATACAAGACAAAGTATGATACTGGGCTCACAACAGGCCGTTGCTACACTTTCTATTTACGTGCTGTAACTGCTAATGAATAATTCTAAAGTGTTTATGACCAAACTAAAAGCCATTTATAAATGCATTTTAACCATTCATTAACCCTTTTGAAAGACCAAATCTAAAGTGCCAACATATTGGTTCTATACCAATTAAAATAAATTGTTACCATCAATAATAATATTAATATTGAAACTTAGATGAGCCATTGGCTATTTTGCACACTTAGAAATTTCATAACTTGATCAACAAATCTGGAAAAGAAAACAGAAACCACTTTAGCGATGAGGTTTTCTTTTGACACTCACACAGAACAGAATCCATCCAAATCCAGGCACACAATTCTTCTCTCTTTCTTTTTAGCATTTACTTTCTGATAGGTTCAGAATCGACCGGAAGGCCCTCGGAGACAGCGGACTTGCAGCTTGTCACTGGTTTGTTTGTGTAAGATACCATGGGTACTTATTAAACCATCTTCCTTGACCAGTCTTGCTCTTTGAGGTAGACTCCGGCATCAACAGATGGGAGCAGAGAAATGGGCACAGAGCTACAAATAACCCTCCTCAGGAAAGAAAAAGAATGCGCGCACGCACGCCCGCACACACATATTTCTCTTCTGAGAGCAGCCGACTTTTGCGGAAAGAGGCCGGTAAACACTTGACTAATTGACACTGCTGTTGCCAGTCATGTGTACAGGCCCTACAGTACTGTACACTCTTTTCTTCTAGAGGGAAAAGCGCAGCACTATTTTTACCCCCGTCTCCACTTCAAAGGCTTCTCCTCTCAGGGACCCCGGGCACGGTGTGAGAGACAACATAACTGTGCCCTTAATGTTCATCTTGTTAAAGCCCCTTAGTGAGGCCCTTGGTGGAGCTCCAAAGGCCCATATCCTTTCCCTTTCCCCCACTTTCTCTTGCTGTGTGCTGCCCACTCGTGTCTTCCAGTAGCGAGTCCCGGGGCCATGCACCCCGAATCGTTAAAGTGAGGCTCTTTCTGACATTGAAGAGCATGTGTTTACCTATGCCTGTGTCATTACCTCACACACAAAAAGTATTCCTCTGAGGAATACAAGAGACGCTGTCTCACATTTACCATTGGCAGGGTGAGACCAGAGCCCCATCTAATCCTACTCTCCCTTATTAAGCTCCACCTAGGGAGAGAACCAGTAGCCAGACAGATTACGGAGCATTACCTGCTCGCCTTTGATTAGAGGCGAGCACAGGACCGCAGAAAGGATAATGTGGCTCAATCCAGGGTCAATACAGCACATTGATGAATTGCTGATGCGACCCAATGACTTCCAAGTCCAGCTAATCACTGCTCAAAGGCCACTCCATTAATGCCAGTCGATGGAGTAGCAGGGCAAGTCAGGAAGGAAATCACTTGTTTAAGACTTTCTCATAGAAAAGGTCCTCCTGTGTTTTTACAGCAAGCATATACTGTTGGTCCATCAGGAAGGTTATAGATGCTAAACTCATTTACTATTTCTCTTGTCATATATTCAGTTAGGATATTCAAGATGAACAATTATTTATAAAAAGAAATAACAACTGTACTCTGAGGCATTGATATTTCCGCACAACACTCGTGGCTGCTCCTAGTCTTAAGCTGCCTGGTGAAGTTTTGTTAACTGTTCTCTAAACCATGTCAACAAGTCTGTGCAACCTGGATGCAAGTTTTATGGGATTTAGGTAACTAGTGTCTGTTGGCACCTTTAGCCTTACAGCTCGGGTCTAAAAACACCAAACATCGAAGATGTCTTGGTCGACCAATTACTATTTTTGGTTGATTTTAGATCAAGCACTTCCTGTACACTGCCATGGTATCTAAAAGCAAGTCTATATAAAGGAGCAAAAAGTGCTCTATGGAGAGGTGCTATTGAAGAACCAGAGAAACTTTCATTGATGGCTAAAATCGTTAATCAGATGTGAATGTAAAGAACCGTTTTCTTAACTGCACTTTTAAGAGTACAGTAAGTGCTCAGATGCGCTCAGGAGACATCCATACTTCATGTACTTTCCTCTCATATCACGTAAATGATTTCAGAGGAGCTATTAATAATACCCTCTTGTGTCTCATACAGCTTGATATTTACAATGCAGGAGGTACGTCAGGGTAACCTGCTGAAGTTAGCATGTTATAAAATGGACTTGCCATCAGTTGTCATCTATAGGCATCTCAACCAATTCTGGATTTTACACAATTGCAAGACCAATCAGAATCACGCAGATTTTTCCGTTTTTAAATACATGATGGAAACGTACGAGGGGTTCCTCATAAAAATTTATATTTCAATTCTCAGTTCTAATTTATAGCCCACCCTGCAGGCACATATTATTCAAACATTAATAAAGAAGCTATACATCAAAAAAGCTTCAGGTTACACTTTCACTCATAGTCATGCATATTACATACGATATACGGCCTTGACGGCTGCCCATCTTATAACAATTATACATTGAATAACAAACGGGCTGATAGATTGACAGATCAGGCTGGGGCTTTCTGTATTCAATCCACTTAAATTTTAATGACCTTTTCAACACCCTTACTTACAGCCTTATATGTTTAGATAATGCTCTTTATGCTAATGCTATAATTCTATAAATTTTAGATTTGTCTCCATCCGTCTTTTTCCTCTGTTTGAGGCTCCCAAATTGTCTCTGTCATGAGATGTGATTAAAAACCCTAAATTGAATAATTCATTCAATTCTGGAGGTACTTTTGATCAAATGTCCCAAAGTACAGAACATTACATGGAAAGTAATCATGGAAAGGGTTTAGGAGTGACTTGTGAACATTGATGAATGCTGTGAATTACATTCATAAAGTATCTGTTTATCCCAGTGCCTCCATAAATAGATTTGGTAAGTGCGGGCAACATTACATGAAGACAGAAATCATCAGTAAGTGTCATTTACTTGCTTATTTCTCCCACACTCTAAAGCACACTACACAAGCAGATTGTTTACCGCGGCTACAGGGGTCTAAACAAACACCAAAGCAGCATTGTTTGTTTTCGCCGGTCTCATTCCCTAATGTCTGGTGATCAGGGACGCTAAGTCATAAGACATCAGCTTGACTCTATTAATTACCACCTGATCCTTCCTTCCTGGATAATTAGGTACCCATTAGTTCTAATCAAGTAGTTACTTAATTATTGCAGTAATTAGTCTAATGGTCTAGCAAATTGAAGCTTTATCACTTTTGGATACTTAATGTTCTTGGCAGAGTGCATCACAAGTGTCAAGGCTCAGGCATCAGCAATCAAGCGGTGGAGAAAGAAAGTTATTACTGTAGCATAAATTCTTGCAGAGATTTATATGGTGAAATGCACTTGCTTTTGGAGAGGAGCTAGCAACTAGGGTGGGTGTGTGATGGAAGGAGATGGAAGGAGATGATGCATGATTCTGCTACTATCTGTGCTAGCCACGTCCGAAACAGCCAAAAGGCAAGGTTGGGGGATTTGTGGTTGACCACAATTGTCGTGTTTTGCTTCCTCTTGTCGACCAACTCTGTGTAGCTTACAAATGATTTATTTAGCTCACGCGTCCTCATGAACCAACACAAGCCCACTCAGATGAGCATATAGTGTCAATGGTTTGCAAGAACTAACTATAGTGTTGTGGGTTCTTTAGTGAATAAATACAGTGTTCTATTTTGAGTGTTTATCCAAACTCAGACTATCATAATGACCAATCTAAAGTATCTCATTTGGCTAATTGGCTGCCTTGCTTGATAGTGAACTTGCTGACACATATAAATTATATCTGTAACCTTTTGCATGCACAATCACAAAAGTGTATGCATTCACAGACACTCAGGTAGAGTCAAGATTTAGTTGAAAGTGTAAACTGATACATGGCTAACCTTGTATATAGCTTAACTCTAACTGTTACTTATACTAATAATGTGCTATGTGCTTCCTATACAAATATCTACAATTACACAGAATTAATTATAGAATAAGTATAGATTTAAACAAAGTATTGGTTTTATGTTGTGTGGAAATATAAATCAAAGCACTTCTGGTTCTTGTTTTGTGGACATTGGCTTCCTAGCTGGCTTATTTCTACTTAGCAAACTCTTTTCAAAATAATAACCCTAAAAACAGCAATTGGCCCATGAACATAAAGTTCTAGTATGGATTCTTGTGCCCTTATTAGTCATATAATATTGTTTGGCGATGTTATCTTATTAGTAAATTACAATTTTTTTTGTTGCAACAGCTACCAAGCACACAGGAGAACCATTAAGTACCACTAGCCATAATACTATATACTGGATGAAGAACCAATGGGAAAAATACAATTCTATTTTTAATGGTCGCAAATGTTTCAGTACTGAGTAAAGAGGAAACAAACAGCTTTAGACACTTTGCTATTTGGCCAGTGCCACAACGGAATGTTGAAGATGGTTAATTAGCGTATTTTTAAAACTACAAGCTTATATTTCCGTCAGCTACAGTACACCATTCAAAACATCCATTAACATTTCAATGGCAGATTTCGGGTGCTCATGCTTAATTACTCTTGGCCATTATATATTAAATGGTTGGATTGTATTGATCATCTCTTTTAGAGTACCAGCTCTTAAATTCAACATACCAAGAGAAAGGGCAGCCACCAGCAATTCACCAAAAGGACAAGGACGTTAAGAAGCTTTTGGTGCAATGCAGGCACCAGCTTGTTTGAATCAGCTTTTATTTTAAGGGGCAGATTTAATTTAGCCTGGTATGTAAAATATCTTCACATTTTGAATCTCTTGCAAAAAGAAAAATCCGATATATAATTGAAATATATCATTAAATGTTCAGAACAGCTTACAGTAGATGCCTACAAAATTCCTGCTGTGTTTTAGAATGTAGAGCTATTCTTTATGAGCAATAGCGATATGCAGGCAGCGATAACACCATTCTCTGCCAGTAATAACAGTCCTACCTGCTAGCTGACAATAGTACAATGCTGCCTGTCTCTACCACATAAGGCAATACCTGGACTGTATCTTTTAAAGCTTTGGGCTCATATGGACCGTGCTCCTTCGATCTTCCAAGCATTCTAACGAGACAGTGAAGCATGAACCTGGTGATGTCTTCAGACACTTTCACGCACACAGATTGTGGTGTATTCCTCGATTAGCAGGGGAAACAGATTCCATGAAGATTAAAGAATAAATCAGGCCAGCACTGAGTTGAGTTGGTGGAATGTTACTTTCATCGAGCCGTCACTGTGACACAGCCACAAAAGGAATTACCTTTCATCTTATCTCGCATCGTGGCTAGACAAGGGCTGCGCTCTACCAGCATGCACCTGAAAGAGTAGGCTGAAAAAATGCAGCGTATTCATGGTGTGTTTGCTGCCGACTGGGGTTGGGCTCAGGCCAGGAGCTGTAGCAGTATTGGAGGATCGAGCTCATGCCCTGTGGTACATAAGCAAGACTTCTGCGGGCCTTGGAGCTCCGAGGGAATGGGTCGTCTCCAAAAGCGCCGCAAATTGAGCCTGGCTTGTCTGTCATCACCTCCCAATTAGCCGCAGTTTATTGAGTCTGCATGGAGACGGCGCATGTTGGCAGGTGAGGAGAGGTGTCTGAGAGGTGCCAGTGCCAATCCCACCCTAACCCTCCCTCCTTCCCAACGAATGAACAGTACTGACTCATGACCCTGGCAACCAGGTGACCTGCTTCCCCCGACAGACACTCCACCCAACGCTATTCCCCTGTCACCACCCCCACCCGCAACCGTCCATCCGCCCTTCCACCCTTTGCCCAAGCTTGTCAAGGCATTGTGCGAGACAAAAAGAGAAAGGCAGAGGCAACCTTGAAGCGCTTCAAAACATTGCAGCTTCAAGACATCGTAGCGTTTTCATAGCTCAGTGGAAGAGAACAAGGGGACTAATCTTGTAATCTCGATCATTTGTGACAGCAGCTATTTCTGGGAAGGAACGGAGCTCAGAGGGGTCCGGCATGTTTCCCCGTGTTCATTTGTCAACACCGCAGATGCAGATTATTTATGTGTCATTTCATGTCACTCCATAGCCGCGGTTAGAGCCTGGGCCAAGGGAGCTTCTCCCCCATCTGTTTCCACTGTAACTGTGCAATCCTGATGGCAATTCATTTAGCAGATAATGATCTATGACTGTGGTGACCTTTAAAACTTCTAATCAGCTGTTAATAACGCTTTATTACAGGTTGCTAATGAACTATGAAGCACTTAAGAGGTTGATAGTTGATGGCAACCAATCAGGGTTTAAACAGAGACAAATAAGCAAATGAGTCTGACGAATGCAAGAAAGAACTTGACGAAGGGTCTGAGGGCACCAAATAGTTTTCTCAACGTAATTGCAAGGCTATTGCAATGGTCGGGTGCAATCCCACCTCTGAACTTGGACTTGCTTTCTTTACTTGACCTAGATGCCACGTTCTAAAGAATCCTCCTCCAGATGCCTTCAGTAAAGAAAAAAAAACAGGTTGGAAAAAGAAAAAAAAGAAGAAGAAGAAAAAAAAAAACGTAGCAACACTCCTTGCCATATGACAGCAGCGTGTGAAAACTGACACACAGGGTTTTCAAATTGGGGCCCGGGGAGCTGAAGCATAAAATAACTTCAATCTCGCGGGCTCTCCAAGGAATAGAGCCGAGGTGTGACCAACAACAACACAACAACGGCGAGGCAGGAAGGGGTGAAGGTAGGAGTTATTAGAGGATAAAACATGCCTCTCCATCTCACTCCCTCTCTCTCAGGAACCCCAAGGATGATCAATGGATTTAGTCAGAGGGATATTCAAGCAGAAAATTGCTGCCTTTTTTGCTTTTCTTTGAAGTATTTCCAGAATACATACCCAGGCCCCTGGTCCACCCAGGGTTGAAAATAACAGGCACGGGAGCAGTCTCTAAGAGTAATCCTGAAAAGAGGGAGAGAAAAGGTAGGCAAAGGAAGGTGGGGGGATGCTTACGGGAGGAGGGAGCGGAGCGAGATTGAAACTTTGGAGGTATAAAATTGAAGGCAGCCAAACTGAACGATGGCGCTTGGAACTGGTGGCTATTTCTTTTCTACCTTGCACTGAGGAGGACCTCTCTGACCAACTTCAGACTCATTCGCAAACAGAGAAAGGGAACAGCAGCCATGCAGGCATGAGCACAGTGCAAACACAGCTGGCAAATATTCATGTATTGATCAGTGCTGGGGTCCAAAGGAAGGGCAGGGCAATGAGCTCAGCAGCAGGGCGCCGAGGCCTCCCTAAGGCTGATCAGATTTGCCGGTCAGATGAACTGTTAACCATAGGAGAAAGATCGAACAGTGTACTTGTCTCACTGTCCGCAGAAACATCAGCATGTCAAACCATTCAGTAAGCTAATCAGATGTGAGCCCTTCTGTCCATGGTTAGTGTGTCGGTGAAGTGTCAGTAATTTATTTTCCAATCTATCTTTGGCTGGGGTGGAGGTGTCCATAGGCCACAAATTAATCCAATGGTTAACGTACATGGTTAGGTCAGGCAACAAGCGCTGCTGTGGGACCAGGCTTCACAGTCATCTGCAGTGGGCAAATAGCAAATGAACGCGCGTAACTCAATCCTCTCAGCCGCTCCGTAACGAGTCCATTAAGTTTTGAAAGACGATCATTTGTAGGTTTCCACGTGGCACGAGTGAACAGGAAAGCCCAGGCTTGAAAATGAATGGCCGTTTAAAAATCCGCCGGCAATTAAAACGCAGCACACTTACAATGGAGTGCAGATTTAATGAAGATTCTCAGAAAGCGCTGCTGAAGGACACCAGATCCTTGAAAAATAAAAACCAGAAGACAAAAGGTTGCTTTTTAAAGCCCCCCACTGCTTCCACCTTTAGAAATGTGCTCGCTTGTATTGTTAAGAATATGTTTTTTCTTCCTCCAAGATATAATAATCTTTCGTGATGTGAAACTTTTCTTAATGAGTACTTTATATTTTTCGTTTTTTCAGATTTCCTAATTTTTTATACCTCATATTCACCCACTGAATGGACAGAAACAGAGCATTCTTTTTGAGATTCTTTTTAAAAGTTCTCACACAGATATTTAAACAGTTAAAATGTAGACCTCAAGCCCTTAAAAGAACAGTACTGTGCCAAAGGCGCAAGAAAACAGTTTAACACGATTTGCCTCAGCAGTAAGTTTTAAAATAAACATACTTTATAATATTAGTATGAATAAAGAATGTTTGCTGCACTACAGTGAATGCATGTACATAATTGTGTGGAAAAGCTGAATTTGAGTTTAACATATTGGAAAACAAAGTTAAAAGTAAACATACGTACATTAAACTTAATAAATAAAGAATAATTGTGCAGAATTGTGTTCTCAGTAGATGATGCTTTAATATTTACTTAATCAACAAAGCCTATTGTCTGACCAGGCCTGCACAGACTTTAGGTTTTAGGTTTGTGTATATATGCTATATACTAAACTTGCAATCAGCAGCTGATTTAATTGAATGATGAACTTGGTTTTGACTGGTATTTGTAAATACTGGCCTTTCCTGAAGAGAGGTTTGGAAATGGCTAAGCGCATTTGAACACAAAACCATACTGTATTGCTATTTGTATTTATTTGAATATTAGTGTTGTACTTTTTCTGAGTACAGGCCAGATTAATGGCTTTACACCCTACTTCTCAGATGCCTCAGACTTTTACAAAGTACTATTTGTCATGATGATTAAGCCTACAGTCCTGGGCATTCTCAACTGTGCTTGCTCAGAGGGTGAATCCCAAGTTTTTGCACCCAAAGATTTCTTGGTTCTTGATCATGAGGGCCAAAACTTACTTGTACAGTATCTGTGTTTGAATCGGTTCTGTAATGTAAACAATACGAATGTAGAAAACTATACAGTACAACACAAGACAATAGGGGGACACTGGAAACACCACCTTATAAATACATTACATAATGGATGTGGCCAAAACAAGACTGGGAGAGAACGGTGCGATGTAAATAAAATTTGTGGGGGCAAGGGCAATAAGAGACTAAAAGCCAAACAGTGCCAACGAGGGGTTAAAGCCCAGCACTGGTCAAGGGGTTTCCTGTTCTGCCCCCTGGGGAGTGGCATGGTACCAGTGCGGTGACAGAGGAAGCATGTGGCACGCGCGGAGGCCGTTATGGATAGGGCCGACCGATGGGGGACCCTCGCTCCGCCGCTCCCCGTCGAGCCTGCTGACGGCCTCATCCGTTTTCCCTGCCCAGCCCCCTAATAGATCTGCACTGCCTTCCCTTCCAATTAAAAGGCCTGGCCTCCCTATTTGTCAAAGGACGGAAGGGACAACGGCAGAGGGGAGCTTAGCATTAGTGTTTTGGAGTAATTGCCAGCCAAATCGCTGCAATTGGAAAGAGAAAGGCCAGCCCTGTAAAACTGGAACACACTGGTGATCATTTTTACTTTCTTTTATGTTTCTGTTTTGTTCCAGAACTGGGCTTCTTTTTTGTGTTTACAAGGCCTATAGCTAATTCAGGCATGTCAGGTTGAAACTGTAGAATGCTAGAAACCATATAACAGTATGGTAACTGTCAATAATATAACCTCAGATACATACAGATTATTACTTTTCATACTCTCAGCATTTAGAAATAGGTAGTAATGACAGATCACAGAGTTCATATATTGAAATGATACTGTAATTCACTGAGAAACCTAACTGTAAATAAATAATATGCATTTAAAAGACTCCTTGCGCATATAAAAGCTATGAATTTGTGTTTGCCGAACAAACAGTGAAAGACAACAGTTAAAACATAACAATAATGTAAAAAAAACTACTTCTTTGTTTGTCGTAGAAATAGTATGTATGCCCTTCAAGGTTAAATAGCACCCCAGTCCTGATACTGCAAAGAAAATGTACCAAATAATGGCATTTAACTCAATGACACACTCTTGCTTACTCACACACACACACACACACACACACACACACACACACACACCTACACACATACACACACACACACACACACACCTACACACACACACACCTAGAGCTTTGAAAAGGAGGAACTTTCTCTTCTTTCCCCTTTTTTCTGGCATGTTTCCTATCATGTCAAGGGGGTGGGTGGATTTCTTTTTATGGTTTAATTCAACAATAACATTTGCGATCAGGGTCTTGGGCATCTCAAGGGCATTCCTGGTGAAATTACTGGGACACTGCACCATTTATCATAGCCTGACATGTGTCATGTTCCAGACTCCGGAGCGGAGAGGTTACAGCTGAAGACAGCTCGTTCTTTGTTGAGCAGCCATCAAAGACAACATCACTTATTTATTAAAAAAAGAGAGAGTTGGAGAACCAAAAGCAGACAAAGTGAAGAAAATCTTTCCGTTTTGAAGACAAGGAGAAAACAGTATTTCGCGAGGAACATCCCATCTTGGTGGTCGCATGCAGCGACCTGTCAGACTTGCATATGTGTGTGTAACCTTGTTGGCATGCCCTTAGCCCTGTCATTAGAGCCCATGAACAGTGGAAACGGAAGGTGTGCGTATGTGTGTCTCAAAGGGTTGCAGGAATCTAAGGAATAATATATATGATATTTTGGGATACCCAGTAAAGACTTAACTTAATAGCACACTGGAAAAATGAGAAACAAACCAAACCAATAATTTTTGGGACCCTTGCATTTAATGTTGTGCGCTCAGTCTTCTCCTATAACATATTAGAAGTTTGGAGAACACAGAGCAGGGAATTTAAGGCCATTTCTCTTTACAAGATCTCTCCAGATTGTACAGGGTCCTAAGTCCTCTTCTTAGGTGCATTTTGCTCCTATTTTGCTAAATTCTATGGTCTATGGTGTATGATGAGAAGCCTGATTTTGTATTCAGTACGCCACATTTGTGATAAGCTGGAAAAATATTCGTCCTGTTGGAAGACTCAATGACTTTTTTCTGTAACTCTCCAACAGTGAGCCATTTTTTTGTTTTGTTTTGTTTTTACTTTTTTGCCTCTCTTACCATCCTTCTTAGCCATTAACCAGGCAAAATAAATATGTCTGTCACAGCTCCAGTTTTCATTTATGCCAAAACTGTAGATCTGAGCATTTTCAGGCAAGAAGCTTTTTATTGGTACAGACACTTTTCCAAAATCTGAATTTTACTAATACAGTATAACCCAGGCCCATGGATTTCTGCTTGAAAGTTCCTACATGTTCTGATCATATATATATAGTGAGGAAAATAAGCATTTGAACACCATGCGACTTTGCAAGTTCTCCCACTTAGAAATCATAGAGGTGTCTTAAATTTTCATCTTAGGTGCATGTCCACTGTGAGAGACATAACCTAAAAAAAAAAAAAACCGGAAATCACTATGTATGATTTTTTTATTATTTATGATGAATAAATAATTGGTGAAAAAAGATCAACTGTTGGAGCAATTATTAGAAAATGGAAGAAGCTAGACATGACTGCCAATCTCCCTCGGACTGGGGCTCCACGCAAGATCTCACCTCATGGTGTATCAAAGCTCCTAAGAAAGGTATCAGCCCAGAACTACACGGGAGGAGCTGGTCAATGACCTGAAGAGAGCTGGCACCACTGTTTTCAAGGTTACTGTGGGTAATACACTAAGACGTCATAGTTAATGCATAGCACGGAAGGTTCCCCTGCTTAAATTAGCACATGTCCAGGCCCGTCTTAAGTTTGGTCATGGGAGAAAGTTCTGTGGTCAGATGTGACCAAAATAGAACTTTTTGGTCTTAATTCCACTCGCCGTGTTTGGAGAATGAAGAATGATGAGTACCATCCCAAAAACACCATTCCTACTGTGGAGCATGGGGGTGGAAGCAACCTCCTTTCCTCAGTTAGAGCATTGAAGATGGGTCGTGGCTGGGTCTTCCAACATGACAATGACCCAAAGCACACAGCCAGGATAACCAAGGAGTGGCTCCATAAGAAGCATATGAAGGTTCTGGACCTTGAGACCTAAACCCTATAGAAAATGTTTGGCTCTGGCTGATTTGGAGAAGAGCTTTTTTTTTTAGATTATGTCTCTCTCATGCACCTAAGATGAAAATTTCAGACCCCTCCATGATTTCTAAGTAGGAGAACTTGCAAAGTTGCAGGGTGTTCAAATACTTATTTTCCTCACTGTATATACATATATATATATATATATATATATATATATATATATATATATATATATATATATATATATATATATAAAATGGAAAAATGTTTTAGTTAAATTTTGTTTTGAATCTTTTCAAATCTTTTCTAGGGAGATTGTTAGACATGTGGTTTTGTCATATTTTGATGATTTTTTCAATATTCGGTTAATTTCCAAATTCTTTTTTCTTTTTTGCTTATTAATTGGAGGGGGCTATATAGAAAATTTTGAGGATCCATGACCCAATAACTGACTTGGAATAAATCAAACTCTGCTGGAAAAAGTATGTAAATTTCTGCTTTTAGCTTCGGCTTCTTAGCTGGCGTGACCCTCTTGAGCAACAATGACTTAAACCAAACAGCTCCTATAACTTCTGATCACCTTTACGCATTGACTCTGAGGTATCTATACCCAATTCTACTTATAGAACTGCTTTAACTCTGTTATGTTGGTGGGCTTTCTTTGTTGAACTGTGCACCTTAAGGTCTGTCTCAATACTTATATTAAACTGTGGTCTGGACTTTGACTAAGTCATTCCAACATTTCATCTGCTTTAAGTATTCATTTGTAACTGGTGTAACTAGCATTTTCAGATTTGTTGTTTTGCAGAGTCCACCTCCTGTTGAGTTCAGATCATTGATAGAGCTATGAATTCTGGATTCTACCAAAACTTTCTACAAGAAAAAATGAAGGCATCCATCCAAGATGGCTCACTGAATTTGAGTGTGGGACTGTAATGGAATGGCACTGCTGCAGCAAGTCAGTTTGTGAAATATAATAAATATTCCAGATATTCCAGAGAAATGGCAAGCTGGCACGCTGTTCTGGTCCAGTAGCAGTAACACATCCCCAAACCATGACACTGCCACCACTGTATTTGAAAGTTGTGATGCGGTTCTTATCCTTAGATGGTACCCTGGGATTCTTTGTGATTTCCCAGAATATACACTAAATACACTATTTGCCTGACAGTGGATCGGTTGAGTCCAAGCTCATCAAAAATGATTTTGGAACCTCTTCCAACCTAATGAGCACTGACAAATTTTAAGAAAACTCATTTGACTAAAAAAGTGCGTATACTAGAAATGTATGTGATAAAAACCAGGCTTTGATGGAGAGAACTCAGGCTGATGTTTTAAAGGGGTAGGGACACTTTATCCAATTGGTTAAACCTCCTGACCCTAATTATCACCTACACTCTATGGAATATTGGGACACACCTCTTAATCACTGAAATCAGGTGTTCCATTTTACCATATTGCCACAGGTATGTAAAATAAAGCACCTAGCCCTTCAGTCTGCTTTTACAAACATTTGCAAAAAAGGGGTCATTCTACAGAGCTCACTGAATTTAAGTGTGGTACTGTAATAGGATGGCTCCACTGTTTGTGAAAGTCAGTCTGCAAAAGTCAGTTTGTAAAATTTCTTCCCTTCTAAATATTCCAAAATTTAATTAAGTATTATTGAAAACTGAAGAGTGCCGAGGTGCACACAACATGAAAATCACTGCTCTGCTGACTCAATAACTGCAGAGTTTCGAACCACCTCTGATTTTAACATCGGCACAAAAATTGTGTGCTGTGAGCTTCATGGCATTAGTTTCTGAAGCCAAAGAAACGTGTTCTGTGGAGTGACAAACCTTGGTTCTCTATCTGACAGTCTGACTGAGGAGTCTGGGTTTGGCAGGGGAACCAGACCTGCCTGATCACAAAGTTTGGTAGAGGAGGGATAATACTATGGACTTGCTGATCAGGGTTTGGCTTAGGTCTCTTTTGTTTTAAAGGAAAATCTTAAAGCTTCAGTATACATATACATTTAGGACAATCCTATGCTTTCAAGTTTGTGGGAACAGTTTGGGGAAGGCCTTTTTCTGTTCCAGCACATCTGTGCATTAGGACACAAAGCAGGGTACATAAAGAAATGTTCATCCCAAAGGTGTTGAGGGGGGATGAACTAGAATGGGGTCAGTGCTCTGTGTGGGCCAGTCAAATTTATCCATACCAAACTCTCCCAGTGGCACTTGAGAGCCAGGCTCTCTTGTCCAACATTATATCTGACCTCACAAATGCTCTTCTGGATGAATGGGCAAATATTCCCTCAGACACACTCCTAAATTTTCCCAGAATAGTGGAAGCTGTTATAGTTGTGAAAAGAAGACTGTCACAAATGCTTCAATAGGTGTAGTGTGTAGGTGTCCCAATCCTGTTCATAAAAGATACTGATCAGTCTACAGGTTAATTCTAAAGGTTCACATACTTTTGCAAATGAAGACATGTAAAGTTGGATCACTTTGTTTAATGAATTTGCAAGCATGTATTTGGGCAAACAAGACCTCTTTTGAAACGATGTACTTTAGTGACACAAAATAATTATTTTAGTTAATATTTCAGCTCATATATTATTATTCAGCTCATAGTCATATATTACAGAAAGAAAGGAAAGCCAATGGTAGGAACATCATGATATGGGACTACTTCTATACAAACAATACTGGGCCAATGCTAATTAATAAAGGAAATATAATTTAAGGGATATGCTGGGACATATTGGAAAAGAATTTGATCCCATCAGCCAAGACACTGAGTCTGAGAGGAAGGCATTGTGGTGTCACACTACTGGCTCATTTACTTGTGGATGTGGGAAGCAATGTCATGCGGAGCACCATGGGCAGAGGCCCAGCAGCAGTAGGATAGATTTCAACATGTAGTCGGGACTGTAAGCTTAAAGATGTGAATGTGTTACTTGTGCTATTTCGTTCTGAGCTGTGAGGCTGTTTAGTGGGTAGTGGTGCAGTGTTAGTTTCTACTGCCAGAGAGCGAAGTAGGGCTGTTGATGACCTCCCCACTATCCCGACTGTTCAATAGCACTGAGTGGTCAGCTTCACTGCTGCAATGATGACTGTTTATGTGTATCTGGCCTAATGCTATAAGGTGCTTTTATTGGGGAACTAGATAAATAAATTAGATAAATAAATAAACCTTAAATAGTATTCTTTTTTGTCTGAGCAGTATCCTCTGGCTAACAGTCTTTATTGTATTGTTGTTTCTAGGAGTTGTGAGCAATCACTATCAATACATGCTATCCTTATTCTTAAAGGAATTCTGAACACTTCAGAATATTATAGCAGGGCTATAATCCCACAGTTCTAAACTATAGTGTATATGACAGACAGTTAGCCTGGCAGTGTCCCCACTCGCTTTCTGAAACTGGGTTTCAACTGGAACCAGAAGCAGATCGTTCAGCTGCTTAACTCACCGCTCCTAACCCATCATTTAGACTTGTGGCTTCGCTCCAACTCCGCAAAGCTTTGTCGTCATTTTTTGGTGGTTATAAATGATAATAATTAAAAGAAAATACGCAATAATTAGTCACACTAGGTTTTTCCATCTGGTGTTACCTGCTTGGTGAGATTCTCGCTGTGTGTCACAGTGAAGATAATCTGTACAACTGGCCTAAAACTGATGGCAAATAAAGAATACCATTATCAACTGCACATGATTTTTTAGTTCAGGTCATAATGAGGCAAACATGTGCAATATATGTCATTGATATACCCTCAGATTTAAATGGTTATAGGGCTGGTTATAGAGGTTAGGAGAAGACGGCTCCAATTTTACAGTCAGCTTAGTGAGTTAAGTGGAATCCAGCTGGTTAAATGCGCCAATCTCACAACAGCATCAAGAAGTGTTTGACTCACAGCATTAAAAGTCGGTTACACTGTTAAATTCAAAGGTATGCAAAAGGGTGCCTTGGAGTGGAGCCAGACCATAGAAGAATCCGCTGAAGGTTGATCTTAAAAACAAACTCTGAATTATACACAAATTAAACACAAAATTAAAACTCTGAATTAAACACAAAATGGATAAAAGATATCCGTAGCCAAAACCAGGATGAAGTATTGTCTCCACTATATGTGCCTTTTTTGATATGTGCAACAAAGTTATGTCAGAACTCTGAATTAGAAATCTTAAATCAGTTTCTTGCACAACTGCATAGCTATCACAAACTCTTAATATGTACCACAAAGAGAGTAATGCATTCACTTCATATAAACCATGAAAGTGAAGAACCTTCTAAAAGTTTCTGCCAATTTTAAAAGTTCTTCCTAGAACCTGGATGTCACAGAAATTTCTACAACTAAATAAAGAAGAATTAAAATAAAAATTCTCTGCCTTAAAACTCAGAGAACAATGCTTTATAACAAACTTGGTTCTTTAGCTACTAGTATAAAGCAGGAAGTACCTAACCTGGGAATGATATTAGACTTTGAGTTCAGTTTTATGCAGCATGTCAACTCAGTCACTAAAATAGCTGTTTATCATTTAAGAATTATTATTAAAGTTCAGCCTTTCTTTTCTTAATGTGATGCAGAGAAATGTGTTCGTGTGTTTGTTACAAGCAGAATTGATTACTGTAATGCTCTTCTTACTGGGGTACTAAGAGAACCGCCTATGCCCTGCATCTCATACAGAACGCAGCAGCTTGGATCCTATCAAACACTAAAAATAGAGCTCATATCACTCCTGTTCTGAAAGAGCTGCACTAGCTACCTGCATCTGTTAGAACAGACTTTAAAATTCTGGTCTATAAGGCTCTGAATAATCTAGCACCTGCTTACATCACAGAATGTCTCTCTGTGTATGTTAGAGCTTGTGATCTCAGATCTACAGATGCTGGCCTTCTGCAAATACCTTCTCTAAAATACAGGACACGTGGAGAGACCCTTTCAGTTATTACGCTTCTAAACTGTGGAACTCAATTTCCGCTTCTATTAGACAGTCAAACTCTGTGCTAATGTTTAAGACACATTTAAAAATGTATCTCTTTAACTCAGCATTTAGTTTAGTCTTCATTAAACTTCATTAACATGGTATTTAGTTGTGTGTGTGTGTGTGTGTGTGTGTGTGTGTGTGTGTGTGTGTTTGTGTGTGTGTGCGTGTGCCTGTGTTTATGTGTATGTATATGTATGTATGTGTGTGTATGTAGTAGTAGTAGTATTCCTTCCCATTTCTGGTGGATCATGTAGAGAGCAGAAATACAGTGGAAGAGAAGTGACAGCAGCAAAACATTTAAAACTAATGTAACCATGCAAACGAGTGCATGAGGGTGATAATATAAACTGGACGTATTGCAGTTGGCATAAAAGATCTCACACTACGCTCTTTAGCACAGCATAGCTGTATTAGTCTACTGCTGAACATGCTTCTGTTTTTCTACTGTAGCAGCATGCAGGAGGTGTGATGCATTGTCCATGATGGCAAGCAGCTTGTTGAGAGTTTTTCTGCCACAACCTCCAGAGTGTCCAGTTTGACTCCTACAACATAGCCAGCCTTTGTGATTAGTTTGTCCAGTTTGTTCACTGCACTTTTACTGATGCTGTTGCCCCAGCACATTGCCTGCTTCTTACCCAACACTAACGCATTTGGATTTTGCAAGTGTAAGATGGAACCACACTCACGGAGAAACAGATTTCCAGTATCAGGTTTGGTGATGACTATTTTTTACAGTTTAATTTGTCCTCTCTCTTTTTTCTTTTCTTTTCTCTTTTTATATTGCTAACTGCTCACTATGCACACACACAAACAAAAAACACTGTGTACATCAAATATGCTATGTACTAATGCACCAAGTTTCTAAAGTCTCATAAAAGCAGTAAGCCACTCTAGGCTTTGCATTAAAGCGATTTTACTCCATTTCATGTTTTAGATTATTTAATAATCCAATAATAATTTGGATTATTGTTTTAGCGCATCACAAGACACATAATACAAGACATATATAAAACAAGTCGTATTTAACAACCAGTAAGCTCAGTTTGGTCAGAAAGTTTGCTGGATATTGTTGCAGCTATTGTTACCTGATACAGGTCACAAACTGGCTTTATAACTTTTATCTGTGTGACTGGAGCTGTATGTCCAAGTCAAGAATGTCTTTGACATTTGCATTTTGGTATTGACTTTGGTACTGACTGTGAGACGTAGAAACAAAACACCTTACTGCTTTTATCAGTAGCGCTGTGCAGAAAACTCCAGGCAGGATACTTAAACCTTCTTTTAAGAAATGGTACAAGTATTAAAACTACAAAGCTAAAGTCAGTTTTAGCTTCTTTTTCACATTTTCCCACTGTACCCTAAATTGGGTAGCAGTTACCTTCAGAATATATCAATATAACTGCAGGAACTTTTTAAGGTAAACAAAACTCCATTATCAGAAACTGTCCTCAGCATGAAATAGAAGAGAATAGTTAGAAATAGTTAGGACGGTTTGATCTAAATCTAAGTCTAAATGACATATCTACTGTAGCACTGACAGTAATTAGTACTGTTAAACTGAGCTTCTGCTGAATCAACATTCAAATTTAAAACACTAAACTGATGGTGTGAGCATTCTCAGTACAATAAGAACTCGGTACATTTGAGAACCCTAATTATGCACAAATTATGTTATTTTCTTTACCCAATTTGTTAAATTTGTTAAAACCACTGATTAATATGTTACCAGGGCCAAACCTTTGCATACAACAGTTTATTAAAAAATGATTAAGTAAAAAAAGGCCTGGTTTTGTAAATGTTTTACTTTTAGGGTACATTGCTCACGTGTAATCGGCACCTAGTAAAACATCTTCACTCAGCAACATCATAGCTTTTTTAGAAGGGCTAATGCCAGTAAATCAAGAAGACACTAAAATGGACTTTAATAAAAAAAGATATTCATTAGAGCTGGAAAATCACAATGTGGTTTGCGGTTGAGATCTGAGGTGATGACAGCTCAATGCTGTGAGTACTCACAACAAGTGAGAAAATCATTACGTTTGTCAATGGTGCCCAAGCGTTCTTGATTGATCTTAGATGTCTTGTGTTGTGACCAGTCACTTGCTTCATAGGATTAATGAGACCCCTCCAGCTTGTTCAATACATGTGTCAATTAGAGATTTACAATAGCGCAGATACAGAACCACACATCATATGGTGCACTATTCTGCACTGTCCATCTCAGACAAGGCCAGAAAGCTATTTATTAAGCATAGATTTGAGCAAGGTTCAAGATTCACATGGCCATTGTGAGTGACCTTATTATATTCATCTCACCATATACAATTAGCAAACCCAAGTAGGGGCCTTTAGTTGCAATAATCATTTGGATATCAATGAATTCATTTTCATAAATACGTCGACTAATTAACATATGTTTTACATAAGTAGCACTGAAGGGGAGGAAATGGCTATTGCTTTAAGACATCATTACGGCCCAGGATTACGCATGGACTACAGCCATAATTTAAGAATCCATTAGTACGTTACAGCTAATACAGTTGTACTGAGAAATGGCTTTTACCTTGTGATCTACAAGTGAGTTCCAGGAGGTTTGTCTGCAACAGGAAATAAGCCTACGTGGAAAAAAGTGATATGTCATTGTTAAAAGAGTGCATTAATAATTGCTGACATAGTTAAATGTAAAATACGGTGGGAGGGTTGCATGTAAAATTAATTAATTCAACTGGCACATTATTTATGACACAATATGATAAACTGGCACATTTTACAATACCACTGAATGTGCAGCTTTGGTGATATTAAAAGACAGATGAGTAATTATGCGTAAAGAGAAAAAGCCTTTTGGTAATGTAGACACGCAACGTAAATTACAGACCCACCTTCAGATCAATTACCAAACATGGATTTAAAGAGCATCTGGGGGGAGTGCCAAGAAAAAAATAAGTCCTCCCTGGCTATGTTGAGCAGGTCATTTAGTGATTCAGAAAACTTCGCTTACCAAAGTGCTGACTGCCAAGGCTGGTGCATCATGGGAACTGGTGAGGCGCCATCAAATTTCCAGGTGAGATTAAACTGCATATTGTAAAAAGCTTGCGTACACTGCTATTATAAAGCTAGATGGCAGTATGGGGATATATTTAGCACTAATGATATTTGTCCAGAGTTCATGTCTTCCTTCTCACTATTACTTTTTAAATGAATCAAATGTTAACATGAAACACATATCCACTAACACAGTCCACTAACACAAAAATTGCACTGACTGTGGAAGAGAGAAATAAAACCAAGTATTAATAATATGCTAAGCATAATAATATGTTAAGCAGTTGGGTCAGATTTGGTGGATAAATTCCCTGACACAGTTCTGAGGACAGTTTCCTGTAGGCTGGGATTTTTGCCACTGCTGGTAGACTTGTATGACCGGACGATTCATACAACTCCATATTCAGCTACTTCCTTC